>CM042009.1:132632710-133040287 GCA_023525715.1 Cichorium intybus
CGCAAAATTATATTCATAACTGAATATGCTAAGACTAGTTTCAAGCATTCATATAATTATATTCACAAGTGATTAAAACATTTAAAATAAGAAAAAATACAAAGAAAAATCAAATTATACATTCATATACAACATTTATATTGATAAATGATTAATGTATTTTAGAAAAAACTAAAAATTTATACATAATTATCTTCAATGATGATTAAATCATTTCACAAGAAAAAAAGTTACAAATTTCATCTCGATGTCACAACTTTTCATGAATGTATCGTTGCCTATTTTTCTTGCTGCAAAAAATCACACACAAAAACAAATAATGGGCACCCGTGTATCGTTGCCTATTTTTCATGAATCTATAGACTAAAATGTTGTGCATACCTATTCACTAATGATTAGATATTATTATAATTGTTCTAATCATTTATACAGACATATATAGTACTAAAATTTGACAAAACAACAAAACATTGAGGATTAACACATGGTAACAATAGAGTTTATATGATCATGTTTTAATGATTAATAGAAAGTGGGTGTTACAGTGTTAATCATCAATGATTTGCACTGATCATCATCGATGATTATTATTACAATAAAAATCATTGAGGATTAAAAAAATAATCTACAAACATACATATATATAGTATTAAAATTTGACAAAACAACAAAACATTGAATATTACGTTCATCCATATACTACATAAATTTCAAATAAATCCTACTTTAACATCACTCCATCTTAACATTGTTTCAAGAATTAAGTTCAAGCATGTGTTTACAGGAAAGTTATTTAGATGATAACATGGATTTTATAAAACTTACCACCCTGTTCCAAGCTTCTCAACTGTTTCCACCAACTCTTCCACTTTAGAAACAATCCTCCAGCATCATTCCCCATGTAAAAATCAATATAAGTCAACCATTAACTATAAATTATTATATATATGTACCTTTAGAGAGCCAACATTTGCTGTTTTGGGTATTCGAATGAAAAACCCAGGTAACCAGTAACACTTGATTTTGAGTTTCACTGAGTTATAAAAAATCAATTTTGTAAACAAAATCAATTAAATTAACACGGTTTTATTTACCATGTGAATCTTTTGGTTGAAAAGCGGGATCTTGAGATGTGGGAACCCATTTGGAACCATCGTCAATAGAATCGGAAGGATTGTCAAACTTGTAAACATTTTCATTTTTGAAACAGGTAATCCCTTAAGGATTGTTAAACAAGATCTCTTGATCCCCTGGAACAATGGCGGTGGGAAGATGTAGTATGGAGAAAAAAATGCGGCATGGTATGTCTTGGCGTTGGTGTTTGCTGGTCCAGAAGGTGTTCCAGTGGTTGTTTATGTTGGCTGTGATGGCAAAGGAGATGGCGGAGGCTGATCTATAAGGTGTAAGGTGTTGGCCGGCTGGAAAAGGGTGATGTAGGATGGATGATGGTGGAAATGATTAAAGGTCGACAGTGGGTTGAGAAACTCAAGGAGTAGTTGATTAGGTATGAGGTACGACGTCACATTGATGTTCGGTGTGAGAATGAGTGTCGACCGTAGTGATGGTTGCTGGATTAGCGTCAGTGATATCGGAGTAGCGATGGTAACAACTGTTAGATTAGGTGTCTAAGACATGACTTATAATTTGTATTTATCTTATTAATAGAAGCAAACTCCATTTGGGTTGCCCTCATAGCTAGAGGTTTGGTAGAGAGTTCAGTAGAGAGAAAGGTTGAATTATTAAATGTTTAATAAATCAATAGAAATAAAATAAATAGTTTATTGATATATTAGAGTGATAATATATTAATTAGAAACTATATTAATTAATTAGAAATTAATCTAGAATTAATTGGATTCCATTTAGTGATTAATTTAATTAATTAAAGGTGTAGGGACTGGTTTTGTAATTACTCAATAGTTGGGTGATGACTAGCCAAGAAGCCATGAAGGTGGCGAGATTATGGGGAGAGCCTTCATAATCTTGAAACCTTAATTAGGGTTTAAGAGGCTTGGTCCAAGTGGAAAAAAGGCTTTTCCAAATTAGGGCTCCTCTAGGGTTTTGACTGTTACCACCTGGAGGCTATAAATAGAGCTCCTTCGAAGCCCTAAAACCTACGCCTCCCGTTACTCTGTCTCTTTGGAATTCGTCCCCTACCTCTCTTGCTTGGGTGTGATCTCATTTGAGGCAGGACACTTGTGCTACTAACTTCGAGGATTAAAGCTAAAGGTTAATTTTCTTAATCATTTTCTTTAGAGATTTTCTATTGGCCTTTAGGTTTTTGTTATATGTTCAATGGTAGAAAAACATAGATCCTTTTCTAGGTTGCATGTGAACTTAGGATTTTTAGTTCATAGATTGCAGAAAACCTTACAGTGGTATCAGAGCTTTGACTGTTTTTATGATTGAAGTGCTATAACTGCTTTATTTGATAAAGGGTTTTTTTTCGAAAATTAAACCCTTTGATATGGCCTAATCGATTTTGTGGCTAGGGTTTTAGAAACCCTAGCTTCCACCCTTTGTCTGCGATTTGCATGCTAGGGTTTTGCATGTTTCTTATTTTTGGTAATTATGATTATTTAATAAATAGAAACCTTAAACCCACTTGCTTGCAATTTTTGAAAATTAGGGGTTTAAGATAGGATTAAATTAATTTGATTAATTTGTGATGCCTATCTAGACTTAATTAATTTAATTAATAGATTAATTAAAAGACAAATTAAATCATTTAAAGATTTAAATTTAATTTTAGAAAATTAATAGTTAATTGCGAAAATTAAAAGATTAAACCAGAAATATTTTAAAAGGTTAAAATACATCTTTTATATATATATATATATATATATATATATATATATATATATATATATATATATATATATATATATATATATATATATATATATATATATATATATATATATATATATATATATATATATTACAATTAAAAGTTAATGTTATATGTATAAGATAAAGGGCTAATAACATAAAAACCACTATATTTTGGCCAAAATTCGGTTTAAGCACTATATTTTTTTTTGTTCTAAAAAAAACCACCCATACTTTCAAAAAAATTCGTAAAAAGCACTTATATTTTCAAAAAGATACATTGCGACCACTATAACAAATAAAAGTCAAGATTTTACGTCGCCAACTCGGAACACTTATTACCCTCGTTGCATTCAAAATTTAGTTGATTCACTTGGATACCTTATGCATTCACAACGTGGTCGAAAAGCCGCACTTACGAATACCAAAATCACATGTAGACAACTTTATTTAACATTTTCACTGCAATGAAGTTCCAATATTTACTTCAAATGTCGATATGAAACTTTTCACAAAATATTTCGATGGAAATAATCTTTAAAAATTATAAAATAAAATGAACAGTGGCCAATATAGAATTTTTTTAAAGTATGGGTGGTTTTTGTGGAACGGAAAAAAATATAGTGGTTAAACCGGAATTTTGGACAAACTATAATGGTTTTTATGTTATTAACCCTAAGATAAATTGGTTAGTCAAATCAATAGTAGGCCTCATTCACGAAACTGACCTATAAGGAGAGTATAAGGAGACTGTCTATAAAATGGCGGTCTAATGGATGTCCTTTCTCATCCACCGCTCTCTTGGTCAGTGGAGGGTCGTTAGCCGAACGGGTTTGATAGGACCGCTTAATCTCTTTAAAAGTATAATGATATTAATCAAAGTAGTAGAACGGTTCATAAAATCTCAATCTAGTTACTTTAGGAAAAATGTGAATTGATGCTAATCTATGAAATTGCACATTGCACTTTATGAAACATTGGTGGAGCGTGTATGGTTTACCGGCACACCAATAGGGGTTCATAAAGAGTAGCAATGGGTTTCTCAATCTTATCATTGTTGATGGAGCGTGTGTGGTTTACCAGCACATCAATTAGAGATGGTAATTGACTTTGAGAGTACCAAGCTAATTTGCATGGTTATTCACATCCAGTTTGTGATCCTCGGTATCCCAGTCACAAACAGTGGAGCATATCCCAGATTAAACATGCTATTGAACGGTTCAATAAATCTCAAAAATAATATAGGAATTCCATTATAATATGATTATCTTCCGCGGTGGAATTGGCTAAATCATCATTCGCCTACCTTTATAAAATTTACAATTAGATTACGGCATCCCTCTTCTAAGTTGTGAATTCTTATAGTTGGGTCCTAGCCTTATTATTATATTGGGTTAATATTAAGGGTTATATGTATCTAATTTAAACTACCTTCTTTTATAGATGTCTTCCGCTGACCACTCCGTTCCCCACTCCAACAACAGTAACGTCACTTCAATCCTCTCGTTGTGTTCTAAAGTGACATTGGATGACACGAACTACAACGACTGGATCAGAAACATAAAAATGGCTCTGAAGTTTGAGAACAAAGAGTATGTTCTCGACACTGAGCTCGTTGAAGTTGACCCCGACACAGCTACTCCTGAGGAACTTGCCTCATACCAAAAACACTGTGATGATGCGACCAAAGTGGCCTGCATCATGATTGCTACAATGAAACCCGAATTGCAAAGAATCTACGAGGACTATTGGCCTAACGAAATGCACAAGGACCTTGTAGAAAAGTTCCGCAAGCGAGCGCGTGTCGAGAGGTACGAAGTGGTCTGAGCCTTCACGAACAGCAAGCCAAAGGACGAAGAGTCCGTCTGCACTCACGTGCAAAAGATGCAAGGTTACGTGGATAGGCTAAAGAAGCTGGGTATGCTGGTCGATGAGGAGTTGGCCATTGACATAGTGCTTAACTCCTTACCGAGTTCTTATGACCAGTTCACACTAGTGTATCATTTGAACAACACTCAGACCTCTTTGGCTGAGTTGTATGGCATGATGCAGACTGCAGAAGATGGGATGAAGGGTAAAAGTGTACCCTCAGTTAGCCAACCTGTCTTGGCAATTGGTCATGGCAAAGGAAAGAAACAGAAGGGCCCTCCCAGTCATAATTGGAGGGAAAAGGTTCAAGTCGGGTCATCCATTAATGGCCCGAGACCCAAGTCTTCTGGCATTCCTCATGTCGCCAACCCCAAAGATGCCGACTGTTTTTATTGCAAAGAAACCGGTCATTGGAAGAGGAGCTGCCCGAAATACTTGCAGAATGTCAAGGATGGCAAAGTGAAGTCGTCGACAGCAGGTATGTACACTATCTCTAAAAACTCACCATCTTTCTGTTCTTGGGTCCTTGATACAGGATGTGGTTTTCACATATGTTCTGATTTGCAGGGCCTAAAGGAAAGCAGGGGGTGGAGCACAGTAGATTGAACCTGATCATGGGCAATAGGAGATCGTCGCCTGTTACCAAGATCGGTGTCTATAGTTTAGTGCTCAGTAGTGATGTTAGTTTAGATTTAATAAATTGTTGCTATTCGCCAGAAATGGAAAGAAACATAATTTCATTTCATGCATTGTTCAAACAAGGTTTTTAGTTTTCTTTTGACAATTTGAATGGTTCAATTTCTGTCTTTAAGAATGGTGCTTTTATTTTTAATGCTTTGCCTTGTGATGGTGTGTATGAAACAGTGACATGTGTTGAAAATTTAGGACATAGTGTAATATATATTGATTCTTCTAGTGGTGTAGAAAAGGCGTGCTTATGGCACTGTCATCTTAGGCACATTAACAAGAAACACATCGCCCAACTCCAAAAGGATGGAGTATTGGAATCATTCGACCTCAAGTCGGATGATGTATGGGAATCTTGTCTTTTGGGAAAGATGACCAAGTCACCATTCACAGGGTCCTGTGAAAGAGGTGAAGGTCTGTTGGACATCATACACACATATGTGTGTGGTCCCTTCAGATCAACCACAAATGATGGCACGCGGTTCTATGTGACCTTTACTGACGATTATAGTAGATATGGGTATATCTACTTAATCAAGCACAAGTCAGACACCTTTGAAAAGTTCAAAGAGTTCAAAAACGAAGTTGAGAATCAATTGGGCAGGAAGATAAAGATGCTTAGATCAGACAGAGGCGGTGAGTATCTGTGACATCCCGGAAATTTAGGTCTAGAACTATAAATAGTCAATTCACCGCAAACCTCTTTGTAACCTGACCTTTAAACTTTAAAGCATATTTTGGAAAATATATAGATTCATTACAATTAAAATAAGATATGAGATAAAATCTTACTTCCTATAATGGAATATCTCAAGCACAAACTGAAACCCTAGTTAATACGTCTGAAAAACTGAAAATAAGTATTAACCATTTGTGAAACAAAACAAGCAATCTAACCTCAGAGTACATGTTTCCCTGATTCCGAAAATATAAATAACATTCAAAACGGAGCTCATATGCAAAAGTTACGACTGTTATAAGAAAACAAGCCAAAACAAACCAGTGTAACACTGATTTTATTTAACTACATAAATCGTTTCGATCCGTTGAGGCACTTGCGCACCTCATATGGAAATTCCGAGAACATTATTGGACTCGGACTATGGTCTATTATTGGATTCCATACTCGAAATATTTTTAGTAAAAATATTTATAAAAGTCAACTAATCGGATACTGCGGATAAATGAACGCAATATTTAAACGCGATTTCCCGATGTTCTGCAACTCGAAAAAATTATCTGTTTAGGTTTCTAGAATCAGTGCACTCGGCTCAACAATTCTCCGGTCTAAAAAATAATACTAATTATAAAATCGGAAAGCATAGCGTAATGATTATGTAAGCGCTTACCTCGTGAATAGTGACGTGAATAGTGACGTGAATAGTGATTTTCAACCCTATAAATAAGATGCATCTTCTTCATTTATTTTCACCAATTCACCAAGCATCTAGCTTTCTTCCTCTCTCCCTTTGCCCCTTTGCCGCTTAAGTCTTTGTTGGTGTTATTTCGCGGTGTTTCTCGAACGTGATTATTCTCGAATCTAAGCTGAATTCACGCTTCAAAAGTGAGTGTTACGGCCCCTTTGTCTATGTTTTTATATCTTATGGGGGAGAATACATGTGTAATATAAACATTTACCAATTTCATATCAAGTTTTATAAATGTTATTATAGCTTTATAAAATGTTTTCAATAAGTGAGTGTTACGGCCCCTTTGTCTATGTTTTTATGTATTATGGGGGAGAATACATGTGCAATATAAACATTTACCAATTTCATATCAAGTTTTATAAATGTTATTATAGCTTTATAAAATGTTTTCAATAAGCGAGTATTGTACACTATTACGTATATACTTATCAACATACTTTGCTTTTATAACAAAAACCATTTTGGGATGAGACTTGTCTATCCTACATTTATCAATGGCTTAGATAGTGAGACACTATTCATAACTAAGTAGAAATACCTAGACCCCACACTACTATAACCGTTAATCAAGCAGAGCGAGATACATATGTATAGATCTATACGGGTTGACACCCCCACCTATGGTTGTTAACTACAACTTCGACTTGCAAATCGATGTAGGTGATACTTATCTTTTTCATTACTACGACGTCCATGAAGCGTTGTAGGGGGTACATTTCAGTCGAATAGCTCGGTTATAGGACTCAACTATACGCATTGATGGTTTTCTCATAAACGTACATATCATTTATAAGTATGGTATTACTTATGGTTTTCAAAAACTCTATACAATTCATTTATAAGTATGGTATTACTTACGATTTTCAGCAACTCTTTACAAACTCATTTACAAGTATGATTATACTTACAAAAGGAATACTTTTAGTTATTTTAAAAGTATCAGTGATGTGTTCAGCATAAAACCTGTAACTCTCACCAACCTTGTGTTGACCCTCAAAACTACATGTATTCTCAGGAAATCAATGAGACTTTCAGAAGATGGAAATCTTCACGGATTTCAGGCAACCTAGTTTTGTTATATCTGTTAACGCATTTCATGTACTCTACTATTATTATTTGTAAAGAACCATGTATTCAAACTTCAAGATGAAATACAACTATCCTTTGGTTTATTGTTGTACTTGTACTGTATATTCAATTGCCTGTGATCCAAGAACTTAGTCGCACAGCCCGGCATGCTCCGCCGCCTCGGTCGGGGGTGTGACAGAATGGTATCAGAGCTAAATTGGCTATAGAGAACTCGTATCCTCGAAAGAGGAATACAACTATAGCAACAGGCTTCTAATAAAAGTATTATTATTAATTACACTACTTCTCGACTACTTACGGGTGAGGTGTCTAGTTTGAACTATCGCTTGGGTTTTGGATTCAGAACAGCTTTAATGCCAAAATGATCCTGCCCTGCCGGTACTTCTCATCTGGCCGAACCTTATTTGATAGTCTTGAGGTACAAAACAAAAACTAATAATACTGCAAACCCCACCAACAATATATATAGGAGTTATATATATACTCTGACCCGCGATGAGAACACTATATACAACTATAAATACAATGAGACTAAAACTCTCTAAAACATTTCGTACAAAGTATACTTTTAACATAAAATGATATTTTTATAAAGTAGAAGTACATACATAGTAGAACAGTGTCATAATCAGAACAATACAAAAGTAATAAGATGAGTTGAACACTACGAGTAGGCCTAGGTAATTATGTAATCATACCTAGGATAGATAGAGCCTGATCAACTATATTGGTCCAATGTGTGACTAACATGTACTTAGGAATAATCGTAGTGAACAACAAGTCTAAAAACTTACCAAGAATCATATACAAAGAAACTCTAAAATAGAATATGAAGCTAAAATACTATAGGAATATTTTATAATACTATAGAACCATACATTTAGACACTTTATCTGCCCCTATCCTTGCACAGTCAACCAGATATTTTGATAATACCTAACCAATAACTATTATCGAAAACCTACCATCATTCCTACCAACAGTTCCATTAAACTAATATTGGTAGAAATTCAATCTGAAAGCCGAAGGCTGGCTATGTCACCTGCCAAGTCTTCTGGGTTCTCTTCACTTATCGTCTTGAGAAAATCATGGTTAAAACCACTCATAGCAGAAACAGAAGGCAGAGATTGCTGCTGTGTATGGGTCCCTGATGAAGCTTCTTCCCTCTTCTAAACCTTTCTTTTCTTGTAAACAGCCTTAAAGGCAGCTTACCTCAATCTCTTTGTGGTATCAGTTATCTTCGAACTGGAACCCTCGACTATTGCTCTTTTCTCGTTCTCTAGACCAAGTATTACGTCTGCTCTACTAGGATTATTATCCAATTCCTGTTGCATAAATACTTTCAGTCATTACAATCTCATGGTATTAAAATTGTGGAGAAAGAAATACAATTCTTAACCTGAGTATGGTTAATAAGAGTTTGTAGACTCATAATCTGTCGTCGAGGCCAACTTTTGATGCCTAACTTCCTACAATGTTGCTTCAACTGTGTTGATCCAACATTGAGTTCCATTGCAGCTTGCAAAATGGGCTTGTCAAAATGCATGGATATTGTTTCCTTACTCAACGCATGTCTAGAACCACTTCCACTGCCAATTACTGTGGTTCTTTGACTCAAAGAATTAAATGCGGTTGTACTATTATAATTCGGGATCATTTGAGCATGATTCTGCTTTGCTGATCCAAAGATAAAATTTGGTTCAGTAAAATTAGTACTTGTTGTCGGTAGTAATGGTTGATTTTCAACCATGAACCCAGGATTTTTAAATCCCTCTAGATTCATTTAAATCATCTGAAGGTGATCCTGATATTGAAAACCACCCTTAAACTCAGGATTCGCTGAAGCGAACCCGATAGTGTCATCATGGATCGACTGTATTTGATCCTGATTTTGAATGTGAGTTAGAAACCCCTGATTTGTTAGATCTACTCCACTATGCAGTATGGGCACGTTCATGCTTAGATTATCATTAGTAAGATCATCTACGAATGGATCTGTGTATAACGTATGTTAGATAATCAAGCAAAACAAACATAAAGCTTAACAAAATGACTTAACCTGGAAGTATATATTGAGATTGCCCAACAGCAATGTCTTCATTTAAAGGCAGTGGATCTTCAGGGAGAATACCCATCAGAGGAAAAACTTCAGGATCATCTTGAAGTTGATCCAGCGGTAATATATCTGGAAAATCTATATCTCACATAGTTTAAAACAAAATCAAAACGCTAGAGAAATGAATAAGAAATAAAAGGAGTTAAGGATATTATAATTACCAGACTCCAGTAGAGGTATCTGATTAAACGATAGGGAGGTACCCTCTTCCCTTAGGAAATTCCGCTCAGCGTCTGACAAGTTTTCCATATGAGATCTGTTTTCCATGCCTCGATTGGAAATCTGAAATTATATAAGAATAAACTAGTAGTAGGAAAGAATGAGACTGAAAAGATCTTAGATACAAATGATGATACATACCCGTTTATATAGCATCATACAGCAGGAACTGAAAGGACAACTCACGTTCTTAATACCGAAATTCAAAATATCTACAGTAGATGCAATCTTTTCACCACCCTAAGTGATATCTTTTCCAAATTGGCGGCTTGACTCCGATGAGGACGGGATAACGAACCCTGTTAGACATGGTATGTTCCATGATGAGTCGAGCTTCGCTTCCCATCCACTTCTGGGGGTATGCCTTAGAAACTGCCGCCCATATCCTCAATCTTGTCCCTACTAAGAAGGTTGCCAAAACACCTCATGAGATGTGGACCGGGAAACTTCCCTCGTTAGCACATATCAAGGTCTGGGGTTGTGAGGCTTTCGTAAGACGAGAGACTCAAGACAAACTCGCAGATAGAAGTGAGAGGTGTATCTTCATTGGATACCCCAAACATTCTTTTGGATACTTGTTCTACAGACCGAGCGAGGACGTGGTCTTTGTAGCAAGACGAGGAGTCTTTCGAGAGAGAGAGCCCATATCCAAAGAGGACAGTGGGAGTACCATTGACCTTGAAGAAATTCAGGAGTCATCCGATAATGGAACCTTAGGAGAAACTAGCAACCAACAAGAGGATCAAGTCCCTGTTGGTTCGACAGATGTATCCTTACCTCTTAGGCGCTCCGGTAGAGTTAGCATGCCACCCGAGTTTTATGGTTTCCATATAACTACGGATGGGGACATGCTTGTCAGTGATAGGACACTGATAAATTTAGATGAGCCAGCTAACTACCAAGAACCAATGGCGGGCCTTGAGTCTGCCAAGTGGAAAGAGACAATGGATAGCAAGATCAAGTCCATGTATGACAATCAAGTTTGGAACTTGGTTGACAATGTACCCGGTCGAAAGACAGTCGGTGCAAGTGGATCTTCAAGAAGAAGACCAACATGGATGGAAAGGTGCACACCTTTAAGGCAAGACTGGTTGCGAAGGCCTTCACTCAAACCCCGGGGGTTGACTATAGTGAGACCTTCTCACCAGTGGCTAAGATAAAGTCTATTAGGATTATGCTAGCCATAACTGCGTTTCATGACTATGAAATTTGGCAAATGGACGTCAAAACCGTTTTCCTTAACGGGAAGTTGACTGAGGATGTTTACATGAATCAGCCAGAGGGTTTTGTCGATGCAAAATATCCTGATAAGGCTGGTAAGCTTGCTAAATCGATCTACCGATTAAAACAAGCTTCTCGCAGCTGGAATCTTTGTTTCCATGAGAAAGTCAAAGAGTTTGTTTTCTCTAGGAGCGAGGATGAGTCCTGTGTATATGTCAAGGCTAGTGGGAGTATAGTCACTTTTCTGGTGTTGTATGTTGATGACATACTGCTCATGGGAAACGACATTCCAACCTTGCAAGATGTCAAGTCTTGGCTTGGGAAGTGTTTCGCCATGAAAGACCTAGGAGAAGCTGCCTATATTCTCGGGATAAGGATATTGAGAGATAGAAAGAAAATACTAATTGGACTTAGTCAGAATACATACTTGGAAAAGGTACTAAAGAGGTTTAGTATGGAAAATTCCAAGAAGGGTGAGCTGCCTATCCAGAGTAATGCAAAGTTGAGTAAGACTCAAAGTCCGAGTACAGACGAGGAGATAGCTGACATGATTCGGGTACCTTACGCTTCGGCTGTAGGGTCGATCATGTACGTTATGACGTGTACTCGCCCTGACGTGGCCTTTGCTTTAAGCATGGTCAGTCGGTACCAGGGAAACCCTGGAAGGGCGCATTGGATAGCTGTCAAGAATATACTCAAGTATTGCGAAGGACAAAGGACATGGTGTTGGTCCTTGGTGGCAGTGATACTTTGAGAGTTAACGGGTATACAGATGCCAGCTTCCAGATAGACAGATGTTGGAATACGATAACATAAAACAAACGCAGCGGAAATAGAAATCTAAATCGCATTCAACCAGAATCACAGAATCATGCACACTTTTGTAACTGTAAAATCAAGAGGGTTCAAGACATACCTTTTAAATCTCAGATCTGATTTTGTTAGGATGACGAGAGCCCAAAGTAGAACTCCTCTAATGTAATCGCACCCAAGACAACGATCCAACACCCGTTGATGTAGTATATACCTTTGCTTGAAGTTTTAGCACGTAATACCTAGGGTTTTGAAAGAAATCGGCCGTATACCGAGGGGTGGGAGGAGGGTGACGAAAATTAGGGTTTTGGCAGCCCTTACAACTCAGATCTAGGGTTGTATTTATAGTGCTCCTCATCCTTATCCCCTCCTTTGTGGATATTTCACTTTAGTCCTTTATCCTTATTAAGTTTCTAATTAATATACCTTTACTTTGGTATATTAATAAACTTAACCATTAAGTTTCTAATTAATATACCTTTACTTTGGTATATTAATAAACTTAACCCCTCAAGTTTATTTTCGATCTCTTTTAGCTAAATCGTCTCTTGCGTGTAACCCAAAAGGACCCTACTATTTATAATAATATTACCAACTTGTTATAACGATGGGCATATAACCAACAGTCTCCCACTTGCACTTGTTATAACAACTGTATGGTCTAATATTCATTAACCTAGTAAGGTGTATGTCATCCTAGACAAATGTCGTGTTCATCTAATGAAACAGCCCTTAGGCAAGTGATCAAATATTCCTTTGTTCTACAAGATATCCATATGAACGTCTGACATGGAATTCTGTCAGTCTCAAACATTCAAGATTATGTTTCCCGATAGAGATTTGTGATGACCACAATAAACTGCACTTATTGATTCTATATCAATTCAGTGCGAGTACGGCCGTACATTTGCTGTCAACACCAAATCATCGAGGGGCCCACGGATATCGCTTCTCCTGTTAGGGCAGAAGGAACAAATAAACTTTGACTACACGGATCTCGTCCACTCATCATGTCATATCTGGACATTCCCTGTATGGCTGCCAGTTACGGACAGCGTTGGAGAAAACCAAAACATAACAGACTGCAGGACTAAGAATCAATGCATCTCCGCTTGAAGAATATAAGATATTACCATCTTAGAATTACTCGTGACACATTCCATGAAGTAATCTCTAAGTACAAGTTACTCCAATACTTAATCCCTATTAAGTACACATGAGAATTAGCGCATCTCTATGCTATGTCCATCTCTATGGACAATTTACTAATTCCTCATGTCAGCCTTGAATCAATACTTACTCCCAAAAGTATGACCGACTGTGGACGTTTTGAATAATAAAATAATTATCCAGGAAGTCAATAAAACATGCAAAATTGGAACACAATGATAAACTGATGAAATGACTGCCTTCATGCATATATTAAGTTCTCCACATAATAATCTTCAAAACAAATAGAGTTTCACATTGCTTGAGTTCCAAACACAAATCAAACTAAATTAAATACACTTAAACCAACTTATTTGCAAATCTAATGCCCATCGACCTAGTATGAGAATCTTGCTTGGCCTGAGATAACGGTTTAGTGAATGGATCAGCAAGATTATCTTCTGATGTAACTCTACTAATCGTGATGTCTCCTTCTTCAACGAGCCTCCGGATATAATGGTACTTCCGGTGTATATGCCTTGTACGCTTGTGAGCTCTGGGTTCTTTCGCCAAGGTGACTGCACCCTCATTGTCACAGAAGATCTCAACTGGACCATCAATGCTAGGAACAACACCGAGATCCCTGATGAACTTCTTCATCCACATGGCTTCCTTTGCAGCTTCATTAACTGCAATATACTCAGCCTCCGTTGTCGAATCAGCTACTGTTTCTTGCTTGGTACTCTTCCAAGTTACTGCCCCACCATTCAGTAAGAACACGAATCCTGACTGCGAACAGGAGTCGTCTCTATCGGTTTGGAAGCTAGCATCACTATAACCACTTACAGTGAGTTCTTCCATGCCCCCATAGACCAAGAACACTTCCTTCGTCCTCCGAAGATACTTAAGAATGTTCTTGACTGCGGTCCAATGATTTTCACCAGGATTGGCCTGATAACGACTCGTCATACTCAAGGCACAAGAGACGTCAGGCCTTGTACATAACATGACATACATGATCGATCCCATTGCTGAAGCATATGGGATTCGACTCATTCTCTCTTGTTCATCACTAGAACTAGAACATTGGTCTCTACTCAATGTCATACCACGTTGCATAGGCACGAATCCTTTCTTGGAATCCTGCATCTTGAACCTTTTCAAGATTTTGTCTATGTATGTACTCTGGCTTAAACCAATGAGTCGCCTAGATCTATCTCTATAGATCTTTATACCAAGTATGTATGTCGCTTCTCCCAAGTCTTTCATAGCGAAACAATCCCCAAGCCAAGTTTTAACACTTTGCAACATTGGGACATTGTTTCCTATGAGTAGTATGTCATCAACATACATCACAAGGAAGACAACAGCACTCCCACTAGCTCTGACATATACACATGGCTCATCTTCACTTCTCGAAAATCCAAACTCTTTGATTTTCTCATCGAAGCAGAGATTCCAGCTGTGAGATGCTTGTTTGAGTCCATAAATCGACTTCACAAGTTTACACACTCTATTGGGATATTTGGACTGTACAAAACCCTCTGGTTGTGTCATATACACATCTTCTGAAAGTTTTCCGTTAAGGAAAGCGGTTTTTACATCCATTTGCCATATTTCGTAGTCATAAAAGGCTGTGATGGCAAACAATATCCTGATAGATTTAATCATTGCCACTGGTGAAAAAGTTTCTTCATAATCAATCCCTTGGGTTTGAGTATAACCCTTTGCCACCAGTCTGGCTTTATATGTGTGTACTTTTCCATCCAAGTCTGTCTTCTTCTTGAAGACCCATTTACACCCAACTGTTTTAAAGCCAGGTGTTTGATCAACCAAGTTCCAAACTTGGTTATCATACATGGATTTCATCTCGCTCTCCATAGCCTCCTTCCATTTGGCAGCATCTGGGCCTGCCATTGCTTCCTGATAGCTGGTAGGTTCATCGTCACCTACTATTGACTCATCACCTTCAGTAATATGTAAACCATAAAATTCAGGTGCATGACGTACTCTATCAGATCTCCGGACAGGAGGTGGAGGTATGTCAGATTCCCCAGCTGTACTTGGCTGAGGCTCAACAGGTTTTTCAACCTCTGATTGAGAGCTAGTGCCAACATCAGGTCCTTTATTGGTTGGTTCTTGAATCTCCTCAAGATCAATTTGGCTCCCACTAGCCTCTTGGTGTATCAGCTCCCTTTCTCGGAAGACTGCCCTTCGTGCAACAATCACCTTGTTTTCAGAAGGTTTGTAAAACAAATACCCAAAAGAACTAACAGGATAACCAATAAAGTAACACCTCTCTGATCTGGGTTCTAGTTTGTCTATGGCTTCACGACGGACGTAAGCCTCACAACCCCAGACTTTCAAATGCGCCAATGAGGGTTTAGTCCCATTCCATATTTCAGAGGGTGTCTTGCTGACCTTCTTAGTTGGTACAAGGTTCAGGACTTTTGCTGCAGTCTCCAAGGCATAGCCCTAGAAACTGATTGGAAGCGTAGCACGACTCATCATGGACCGAACCATATCAAGTAATGTTCGGTTCCTCCTCTCAGCTACACCATTATGTTGTGGTGTTCCGGGAGGAGTCAACTGTGAAACAATTCCACAGTTCCCCAGATGATCGTAGAATTCTTGACTAAGATATTCTCCACCCCTGTCGGATCGGAGGATCTTAATCCTTTTGCCCCGTTAATTGTCTACTTCGTTCTGTAACCTTTTGAACACCTCGAAAGTTTCAGACTTATGTTTAATCAAATAAACATACCCATATCTGCTGAAGTCATTAGTAAATGTGATGAAGTACCTTTCTCCATGTCTTGTGGGTGATCTGAACGGTCCACACACATCAGTGTGTATGAGGTCCAACAGATCCTTGCCTCTTTCAAAGTTCCCTGTGAATGGCGCTTTTGTCATCTTGCCTAATAAACAAGACTCACATACATCATCAGACTTGAGGTCGAATGATTCCAAAATCCCATCCTCTTGGAGTTTGGCGATGCGTTTCTTGTTTATATGGCCAAGTCGACAATGCCATAGACATGATTTATCCAATACACTTTTGGATGTATCTGAATCAACATTTAAGATTAAGCTATTATTTCTTCTAATGCTCACGATAGTTTCATAAATACCATGTGTAGGACATGCTTTAAAGTAAAGACAATCATTTTTGAAAACCAAAATATTTCCATTATCAAAACCAAAATCAAAACCGTCTCGATACAAAGCACTAAAAGAAATAATGTTTCTAGCCATTTCTGGCGAATAGCAACAATCTAATAAATTAATAGAAAATCCAGTAGAAAGCACGAGCTCGTAATCCCCAATCCTCTTGACAGCAGTCGTATGTTTGTTGCCCATGATCAGGTCAAGCTCTCCATGCCTTAACTTCTTACTTCTTCTTAGTCCCTGTACATTAGAGCAAATGTGAGTACCACATCCTGTGTCTAGGACCCATGAATTAGTAGTAGAAGTATTATGGAGTTCTATCATGTATATACCTGAGGTACCAGACACTTTGGGCTTGATCTTCTTGATCTCCTCCAGGTATTTAGGGCTGGTTCGCTTCCAGTGTCCCTTTTCTCCACAGTGGAAACAAATGGCCTCATCAGGGTTTGGTGACGGCACTATCATAGAACCAGCCTTGCCCTTGTTGCTAGGGTTGGAGTTGGGGTTACCAACTTGACCCTTCCCTTTGCCTTTAGGCTTCTTGGCTTTCCTTTTCTTGATTGCCCCTTCCCTGATTGCCAATACCGGAGCCGTGGAGCTGGAGTTCTTAGATTTAGACATATTTGCCTCGGCAGTTTTTAGCATGCCGTGTAACTCCATTATGTTCTTTTCCAATCCATTCATATTAAAATTTAGTGTGAACTGACTGAATGTACTGCTCAGCGAGTGGAGGATGATATCCGTAACCAATTGCTGTGCGATCGGAAATCCAAGTCGCTCCAATCTATCAACGTACGCTTTCATCTTAAGCACGTGTGCACTGACAACGGTTCCCTCCTGCTGCTTGCAATCTAGTAGGGAGATCATAGTGTCATATCGTTCCTGTCTAGCCTGCTCTTGGAACATTTCCTTGAGCTGGTCGGCCATGTCGAACGCCCCAGGGGTCTCGAAACTCTTTTGGAGTTCCGGAACCATGGTCGCCAACATGAGACAAGCAACCTCATCCGACTGATCTTTATGCTTTTGCCAAGCATCCCTAACAGCTCTAGTTGCATCATCAGCTGGAGCCTCAGGAAGAGCTGTGTCCAGGACCCATTCTTTCTTATCATACCGGAGGGCGATCCGAAGGGAACGCATCCAGTCCAAGTAGTTGGATCCGGTCAGCTTATCCTTAGAGAGGAGTTGCATTAGTGAGATATTTGTAGCCGAATTCGAATTTCCATTTGTGTTTGGAGCCATCTATACGAAAAGTAGATTTAATTAGTTTGATTAATCCTTAAAAAATTAATGACCCAAAACAATAATTTTACTTAAGGCTAGAATCCATATTTCACTTCTGGTGGTGAAGAGGTATGCCGTAGTCACCCCCAAAAGTTATTTAGGTAGGCAATACTCTTTGCCAACTTCAATCTCTATGAAGCTTCTAGATCTTCTGGGATTCATTGAATCTAATCAATGGCATGTTTAGTCCCATCATGCTCATCCTCTCTCCCGTGACGGGTATGCCGCGGATCACGGGTTTGGATGGTAAATCGACCACGAAGGACCCACGTGACACCCGGCCCATGATTCATGAGTTATCGCGAGTATCACATCATTTTGGCCGAGTCCAATCCGACACGTTGGCTATAGCACTTCCCACACCGGAAGGTCCCGGTTAAATGTGTGGTTCTTTGTGGGTAGCATGAGATTTACATTTTCATAAAACGGGATTTTGTTTCGTTTTTGTTAAAACATTTTAACCTTTTAATTGGCATAAGGGTCAATTTAAACTTTTAAAACCGGTTTGAAATTGCCAATTTGACTTTTGAAAAATTCTATTAACTTTTAACAAATTTTTTCTTACTTGTGTATTTTCAGTAATACTTTTATCTTGAAACACTGTTCTATCAAACCCTTTCGGTAACTCCACTCGATAAAATGTGACAGGCGGTGAGGGTGGTAAGCAATGAATGCTATTTAAAAACCGACCTCATTAGGAATCAAAGAGACCTCCTTCAACCTTCTACACATTTAGAGTAGGCGAGCCTAGTCACGGTCTGACCAATGTTTTTTTTTTATTTTAAGTTATACATATAGATACAATTCTAATATATATATATCATTTAAAATTTTAAGTATTCTTTGAAAAAAAATGTTTAACTATTAATTCTATTAAACACGCAAGGATGCAGTGTTAATAATTAATTTAAACAATCATCCATTAAATTTTGAAGCATTTTAAACTTTGTGTTTAGCTATTAATCCTATTGAGCATGCAAGTATTCTATGTCAATGATTAATCTAAACAATCATTCAATATTAAAATCACCATTTTATAACAAGAAATCTGATTTCAGAAAATAAAACATCACGACCGCCGCGACGCGAAACACGAGAAAACGCGACGCGGTAATCAAAAGAAACCGATCATGACAAGAATGACGCGGCGCGGAACACTAGGAAACGCGACGCGGCAAAACCCTAATGATCGTAACTTTAGAAAAACCCGCGACGCGATACTTCAAGTACCGCGGCGCGGACGTCGATCAGATTCGATAAATCAGAAAAAAAATGATTTTTAACAATTTTAATCGAATCAAAACAGTACAAAATCATGATAAAGCGGCTCTGGTACCACTGTTGGAATACGATAACATAAAATAAACGCAGCGGAAATAGAAATCTAAATCGCATTCAACCAGAATCACAGAATCATGCACACTTTTGTAACTGTAAAATCAAGAGGGTTCAAGACATACCTTTTAAATCTCAGATCTGATTTTGTTAGGATGACGAGAGCCCAAAGTAGAACTCCTCTAATGTAATCGCACCCAAGACAACGTTCCAACACCCGTTGATGTAGTATATACCTTTGCTTGAAGTTTTAGCACGTAATACCTAGGGTTTTGAAAGAAATCGGCCGTATACCGAGGGGTGGGAGGAGGGTGACGAAAATTAGGGTTTTGACAGCCCTTACAACTCAGATCTAGGGTTGTATTTATAGTGCTCCTCATCCTTATCCTCTCCTTTGTGGATATTTCACTTTAGTCCTTTATCCTTATTAATTTTCTAATTAATATACCTTTACTTTGGTATATTAATAAACTTAACCATTAAGTTTCTAATTAATATACCTTTACTTTGGTATATTAATAAACTTAACCCCTCAAGTTTATTTTCGATCTCTTTTAGCTAAATCGTCTCTTGCGTGTAACCCAAAAGGACCCTACTATTTATAATAATATTACCAACTTGTTATAACGATGGGCATATAACCAACAACATAGACATCAGTCAGTCTCAGTCGGGCTGGGTATTTCTTTTGAATGGGGGAGCAGTGACTTGGAAAAGTTCCAAGCAAGAGACGGTAGCTGATTCCACGTGTGAATCAGAGTACATAGCAGCGAGTGAAGCGTCGAAGGAAGCGGCTTGGCTGAAGAACTTCATCGGTGACCTTGGAGTAGTCCCGAGTATTCAGGAGCCCATGGAACTGTTCTGCGATAACGAAGGAGCGGTTGCTTTGACAAAGGAACCGAGAGATCATGGAAAGTCCAGGCACATCGACAGAAAGTACCACTATATCAGACATAGAGTAGTAGAAGGTCACCTCCTTGTAAAGAGGGTATCATCTGAAGATAATCTTGCAGATCCCTTAAAAAAGGCTCTGAGTAGGATCAAGCACAATCAGCATGCTAGGAGCATTGGATTGAGAGATGATATTAGTTTTTTTAATTAGATAGGATTTGAATCTTGTAACAATATAAATGTAATTGACTTTAGTGATTTAATAATAGAGATTTATTAATGAGTAATGTTTACTGCTATTTGTCAATTGTTTGTCATTATGTTTTGTTTTGCATGTTTACTTCCTGAGTAATTTGATTATTTAAATGTCCACAGTCGCTCATACTTTTAGGGAGTAAGTATGAACGAAGACTGTCATGAATTGATTTGTAGATTGTCTAAGGAGTTAGACATAGCAATAGGATTGCTACAACGTTCATGAGTACTTAGAAATAGAGATTTGAGTATTGGATAAACCCACGCTCAACAGATTGCTTCATGGATTACATCACGAGCAATGTTGAGACGATAATATCTTATGATCTTGAAGTGGAGAGATATGAGTTATAATTTGCGAGGCGGTTGTTCATTGACAATACGAAAACGCATCGGTAACTCGATGTTATAAAATGTGTTGTTGTGAGCGATTTGTCTGGTAAAAGATATAAGCATATGAGTCGATGCTTATTCGTCCCTTGACCCTGACGGGAAATAGATATCTGTAGGCCTCTCGATGATTTTCAAGTTGACAGAAAGTGTTGGCCAACCAGGACTTAATTGATGTGTTCAATTAGTAGTCTTAAAGTCATAAGCAAAATCAGAAATCGAGAAACAGAGTATCGGACCGAGATTGATCTTAATCCATGTCTTGATTCTGAAAATATCTTGTTGGAAGGAGGATCATCTGATCACTTATCTATGGACATAATTGACTGGGTCAGAGTTCGGCAGCAGTTTCTGGGAAGTTGAGATTTGTTGATTAATCAGAAGATAAACTGACAATTAAAGTCATAGACTTATCCAAGTGGGAGACTGTTGGATTAGGTGTCTAAGCCATGACTTATAATTTGTATTTATCTTATTAATAGAAGCAAAGTCCATTTGGGTTGCCCTCATAGCTAGAGGTTTGGTAGAGAGTTCAGTAGAGAGAAATGTTGATTTATTAAATGTTTAATAAATCAATAGAAATAAAATAAATAGTTTATTGATATATTAGAGTGATAATATATTAATTAGAAACTATATTAATTAATTAGAAATTAATCTAGAATTAATTGGATTCAATTTAGTGATTAATTTAATTAATTAAAGGTGTAGGGACTGGTTTTGTAATTACTCAATAGTTGGGGTGATGACTAGCCAAGAAGCCATGAAGGTGGCGACATTATGGGGAGAGCCTCCATAATCTCGAAACCCTAATTAGGTTTTAAGAGGCTTGGTCTAAGTGGAAAAAGGCTTTTCCAAATTAGGGCTCTTCTAGGGTTTTGACTGTTACCACCTGGAGGCTATAAATAGAGCTCCCTGGAAGCCCTAAAACTTGCGCCTCCCATTACTCTGTCTCTCTGGAATTCAACCCCTACCTCTTTTGCTTAGGTGTGATCTCATTTGAGGCAGGACACTTGTGCTGCTAGCTTCAAGGATTAAAACTAAAGGTTAGTTTTCTTAATCATTTTCTTTAGAGATTTTCTGTTGGCCTTTAGGTTTTTGTTATATGTTCAATCGTAGAAAAACATAGATCCTTTTGTAGGTTGTATGTGAACTTAGGATTTTTAGTTCATAGATTGCAGAAAACCTTACAACACACCTTCGGTTGTGATGATGGTTCAAGGGTGGCGGTGATCGACTGTGATGATGTCATGAAGGGCGGCTGGTGGAGATTAGGGTATGGCGTAATTGAGAAGCCGATAAAAGAAGAAGAATACCTAAAACGTGTTAGGAAATAATGAGAGATTTTAGGAACCAATAAGATTAGGTTAATTTTTAATGACCACAATACCATTTTATTTATTAATTTCATCATTCTTTTATTCAAAAAATTTTAAAAATTAAAAACTTAAAAAATAATAAAAAAAGATTAACGTTTATTTTTCATATTCTAGTAGAATATTACACTATTTTGTGTAATATTCTATTAGAATATTACATCAATATTCTATTAGAATATTACATATCATCAACATTCCACTGAAATATTTTTTGATTTTTTCAGATTTTTTTTAATTTTTTTAATTTGTATTTATTTTTTTAGATAGAATAAATAGCGAAAATTAGTAGAAATTTTTTTCTTTAAAAAATTCTCATTATTTTAGCCTATTTTAATGGTTCTCATTTGATCCGGACTCTGTAAAACAAAACAAAACCCCAAACTTAATTCGACTAAAACTTCATTTATGCTTATATTTCGTTAACCAAAATCAAAATGTCCTAAAATTTAAATAAAATATGATAATCATACCATACTAAAATCAGATTTATTTTTTCTTTCGTACTTCATTGTAAAGACTATTGAAGCGTAATATCGTCATTTGTTTATTACGGTAACTCGTTAACTAGTATAGATATACATATTATCAAATCTGATTAAATTTATTATAATTATACTTTTAAATTATATAAAGTTTGATGAATTTGGCAAGTTGCAGTTGGTGTGTCTATATGAAGAAATCTTGTGAAGTGATATTACCCAAATGGGAAGGACTCGTGTACTCTCTTATGATTGATCAAGAATCCTTTTGCTCCTTCCATCCTAAATCTTTGGACACTACCTTAAAAAAATCCAATTATATATTTTGGGTTGTACGGACACTTCCTCCAAAAAGAAATTGAAATGAGTGCATCAAACTTAAAATAGTAAAAGTTACAGTAAACCCGATAAAGAAAAGGATTTCCC
This sequence comes from Cichorium intybus, assembly GCA_023525715.1. NCBI lineage: Eukaryota > Viridiplantae > Streptophyta > Magnoliopsida > Asterales > Asteraceae > Cichorium > Cichorium intybus. The sequence continues at coordinate 132,655,740 of CM042009.1, forward strand.
CATTTTCATAAGAGAGTTTAATGAGGAATATATATATATATATATATATATATATATATATATATATATATATATATATATATATATATATATATATATATATATATATATATATATATATATATATATATATATATATATATATATATATATACACATTAAGACATATGGATAACCATTCTTAAAAAGTAGACAAATAAATCAAAAGATTAAAACATTCTATCAGAATAATTGACAAATAATATAATGTATTTTGAAAGAGAATGTATTCTAAAAGAATCATAACATAATGTATTATGAAAAATCTTCAAAGAATGTATTCTGAAGGAATCGTCAAAGAGTATATTCTGAAAGAATCATATCATATCGTGTTCCATTCTTCAATAATCATATTGTGTACGGTTTTGATTGCATGAAACCTCTAACACATATGGTCATTTGGACTTCAGATTTGGTGATAGTTTGAAGATCTACAAGAGTCACAATTGTTGTTCAAGGTTTGGTTAGTCAAAACTTTATAATCATAACAAATAACATACACAAGAATTACCTCCTAATGTAGTTGTCTCATGGATTTCTGTTAGTATTCGTGATTGATCTGCATAATTCCATTAATAAAAACCATTTAAATCGTTTTTTGGCTAGTGATTCACTTATTTGGAAAATGAAAACATTAATGGCACTTACAAGATTTTACCAGAAAGGCAGAAACATTCATGTATACTTGTATGTACCTTTTTTTTGGAAATCTTTATCTGTTTTCACAAAACCAGCCACCAATGCCCTAGGGTGCTGCAGATCCGTTGTGACCATCATATATATATATGCAAAATCGAAGTTGTGTACCAGAAAAGAAATCAAATTTAAATTCTTGTTGTCTATTGCTACATTTCTAGCAAACTGAAACACCTGTAATTGACAAAATAACATAGAGCAAAGATTATATGTTTATTACAACACTAACAAAGGATACATTCTCCTGGTTAGAAATTTTGAATCACAAAAGAGTCTCTAATGTGCAGTTTCAACAAAATTTCAAATAATTATAACCAATGTTATATGCACTTTGAAGAATGAACCAGAAAAATGGTATAATATAACCACAAAAGAATTTCAAGAATGACGATTAAATTATATAGCTAAAAACAGCATACTTTTGATAGAAAAATATATAATATATATGAAGAACTGTTATAAATTAAATGATACAACTAAAAGTTAATAACATAATAACCACGTTCTTAAAGATTGTTGCATAATTTCAATCAAAAACTAGAAACACAATTATGAAATTAAATGATATAATTAAAATATCTTCAAAACTTTGAAGTTACGGCCATACGATTTGCATTAGATATTACGCTGTAGTAATGATTTCAATTATGTAATTAAATGATACAATTAAATTAAATGTTAGGAATAGAATAACACACAATTTCTTCGAAATTGCTGCATTTATTCATGAAACACAATTCAACGGCCAAACTTCAATCAAGCCAGAAACAAAAAACTTAAAAAATTGAGATTAATAACCATTAAAAAATTAAAATACCTCCAAACTCATAATCTACTGCTATTACTTGACACTTTCCAATTATTACGCATATACAGAGAATCCAAAGATAAAATACCTCCAAACTCATAATCTACAATCAATCTGTGAACTCGATCTGTAATTATACAGTGGGAGGATGAAGACAACCGCACAAGCCTTCCGACTTTGACGCACAAAGAAGCGGAGAATGAGCAGGCGGCAGAAGCAGCGGAGAGTCAGCAGCAACGAGAGTAGACGAGTGATGGTAGTCCGGCGATGGTTAGGGTTCCAGAAAGAAGTCGTCGCTTCTTTAGATCGGAGAGAAGGAAAAAAGCGATGATATATTAATAGATGAAATGACAGCTAACTGGTCCTTAATTACAGGGAATTCCATAAATAACGGATTTTTATTTTTATTGATTAAAATTATTATATATAAAGTTCTTGAATTACCCTTTTATCTTGATTGGCCCAGAATCACTCATACACTCACACAATATTTAGCCTCAACACATGAACCTATATATATATATATATATATATATATATATATATATATATATATATATATATATATATATATATATATATATATATATATATATATATATATATATATATATATATATATATATATATATATATATATATATATATATATATATATGTTGAAGTTCAAATGAGACCATGTAAATTTTGTGAGACGGGGAGACGCAATCCTAACAACTCATTTTGGAGATCAAAGAATAAAAAAAATTAAAATAGGCTAAAATAATTTTTAAAAAAAAAAATAAAAAAATTTATTTTATTTTTTTCGCTATTTATTCTATCTGAGAAAATATAAAAAATCGAAAAAAAACCTGAAAAATCAAAAAAATATTTTATTAGAATGTTGCTGGATGTTGCATATTCTAATAGAATATTACACAAACTAGTGTAATATTCTACTATAATATGAAAAAACGCTAATTTTTTAATTTTTATTATTTTTATTTTTTTGAATAAAAAAATGACGAAAATAATAAATAAATATATTTTTTCAATTTTTTTCATTTTTTTGCATTTTTTTATTTTTTTTGTTTTACACCCAAAATGAATGGCTAGGAATGCGTCTCCCGGTCTCACAAAATATAATGGTCTCATATGAACCAAACCATATATATATATATATATATATATATATATATATATATATATATATATATATATATATATATATATATATATATATATATATATATATATATATATATATATATATATATATATATATATATATATATATATATATATATATATATATATATATATATATATATATATATATATATATATATATATATATATATATAGGGTCCCGTTCCGGTGATGACTCTTTTTTCGGTGACGACTCGTAAAGACACCTTAAAAAATTGAAAAAAATATAAAAAAATACAAATCATAAAATCGAGAATAGTACTATATCATTATCAAAAAAAATTTTGAAAAAAAAAATTGGATCATTGAAAAACAGTAATGATCCAAATTTTTTTATTGTGTGGATCATTGTTTCATTATAAAAAAAAATTAATGATCCAAAAGTTTTTTTTTCGAAATTTTTTCCTCCAATATAGTACTATGATCCATTTTATTATTTATATTTTTTGTTTATTTTTTTTCAATTTTTAAGGTGTCCTCACGAGTCCTCATTTTAAGAAGAGTCCTCATCCGATCGCTTATATATATATATATATATATATATATATATATATATATATATATATATATATATATATATATATATATATATATATATATATATATATAGTTAGTATTAAATACATTTGGTAAGTATTGTGTGAATGTAGGACCAATTTTGGACCATTAGATTGAAAAAATCAATGGCTTAGATGATAGTGGCAATTGTGTAATTAAAATCAAATAATTAAATAAAAATAATTGAAATCGGCCAGTTAAGGGTATAATGGACATTTATATATACCTACAAATAAGGAAACAATATTATTTTCTAGTCATTTTTGAATATCCGAACTATAATTACGGAGAAGTTATCCATTCTATAGTTAACTGTTTAATATTGATTATATTCTCAAAGAATGAGAACATGATGCATATGGAATTTCTGAAGAAATGCATTAAATACAGAAGCAGTAGATGAAAATTTCACATAGCACAAAACATTCTCAAAAAATAATGAGTCATTGAAGAAAAATACATCAAAATAATACATATTCTAAAAGAATAAACGTTAAAAAAGAATAAGCGTTAAAAAAAATGAAAGCGTAAATACTTCATTCTCCAAGAATAGCTTGATTCTAAAGAAGCGTAACTACATAATAAAAGCGTAACTACTTCATTTTCCGAGAATGGCTTGATTCCAAATAAGTGTAACTACTTCGTTCTCCAAGAATGGCTTGATTCTAAAGAAGCGTAACTACTTCATTCTCTGAGAATGATTTGTTAAAACTACTTCATTCTCCGAGAATGGCTTGATTCTAAAGAAGCGTAAATACTTCATTCTTCTGTATTACATTCTTTTTCATTCCATTCTTCAGTTCTGTATTCCATTCTTCAAGAATCCTACCGTCTGCATCTTTATCAACCCTGCATTTATATTTCTAAATATGAATAACGGAATTTTACGAAGAAAAAAGATTAAAATAGTTAAATAAAAAATCCTCACATGTCAAAGAAAGTCGCCTGCTATGTTTTTTCCTTCGAGTATGTTGCTTTGTTCATCAAATCTCAAAGAACCGTATGTTGCTTTGTTCATCCCTGGAACATTTAAATAAATATATAAATAAATGTATTGACCGAATTACTAAAGAATAAAGATTCAAAACTTGGGCGTAATTATTATGTTATTACCAATGTATCCCCAAATTATTAAAGAATGAAGAACATGCTCTTAATGATAATTATGTATTGACCGTAGAAGTAATCAATTGGTGGTGGCGGTGAGATCGTCAAACCTTTTAATAATTCACCGGCCGTCCAAAGTGATTTCACGCTGCCGCTGCTACTCCCCGGAGTCCAAAGTGATTTCAAAGTAGTCGTCATTGTTAGATTTCACGCTACCACTGTTACTCCCCGGAGCGCCATCGGGATTATTAAATTGGCCGCTTTTCCGGAGGCGGTGGTTCGATTTCAGGCGACAAAAACCGAAGAAACAGCCACATTGTCGCTGTCGGCGGCTGCGATTGCTGACGGAGGGGTAGTCGGAGAAGATGGAATCAGAGGTTTGATCTAGGTTGAATTGGGTAATGGCTGATCTAGGGTTAGAGCACTTCCTTAATTATAGGCGTGATATCAATTTGTTACAAAACAAATTCCCAATTTGCCCCCATCAAATAATGATTGGTCCAGAATTAGTCTTACAATCATACAATATTTAGAAAATGTATTTGAACCTCTATATATATATATATATATATATATATATATATATATATATATATATATATATATATATATATATATATATATATATATATATATATATATATATATATATATATATATATATATATATATATATATATATGTGTGTGTTTTTTTTTTTTTTTTTTTTTAAAATAATCAACATAAAAGTTCTTTTTAATAGACGAGTCCCATATGATATGTCATTGGACACACAACCTCTTCTTTATTTCCCCATTCACCCGTCTCTGTCTCTGTCCGACTGTCTCTCCACTTCTCTTTCATCAATCTTGTTTCACCTCGTTGAAATTGTATAAACTTGGCACTTGGCATATAGAGATTCTCTTTCTCCTTCACAATTGGATTCTGATTTCAAACATCCCTCTCTTCTTATCATTAGGTATGTTTTCTTCTTTCCTCTTCTTTCTTCTTCTTCTTCTACTCTCTCTCTTGTTATTGTCACCCATCAGCAGAATATTCTCCTTGACTTTCTTCCTCTTCGTATCTCATGTCTGTTTTCTTCTCCGTGCTCACCTTAGAACCAGGATCCTTCCGTCTGTACTTGCAATTTCACCTGGGATTGCTTCAAATCAAATGGGTCCTTGTTGTTTTTTGATGGTTCCCAGAAGCCCATCTTCTTTGTTAGTTAATGGTAGATTTAAACATAATAAAAAGAGTCTGAATATATCCTTATCTTAGTTTTCTGTTTTTTAAATGTTGAAATTGTTCATGATTTATAACGAAACGGAGATTGGATTGTGGACTATCCTTTCCGTGAATCGAGCTAGGGCAGTGGGAAATTACCTCGAAAATCTAACGATGAAAATTCAAATTCGCAGGAACTCACTTTGGATTTGAGGATGAATTCTGTGTATTATAAACAACATGATGATGTAACTGCTTCAAACCCGGTTGGTTCACTGTCATCCGGTTCGGGTCCTTGGTGGAGTGGACTCGTGACTCGTTCCACTTTTGAAGATTCCATAGGCCGATTGAAGCCTTCATCAATGGAAAATTGTGGTGAACAACTCATACCTATTGCCCCTAAACCCTCGCCTCATAGCTCAGATCATGTCGTCTCTAAAGGGAATCCCACTCATTTCAATATCTTTCCTGGTAAAATCGAACTTATATCTTTTCATTCATTATGACATTCATACTGAAATTTGAAAAATAGTTGTAACTGGATCTTGAAAGAAGTTGTTTTTGTGGGAAATTTGAATCATGGTTTTAAGTGTTTCAGGTGATTGCAAGAATTCATCAAATGGGCAAAAACCAGTGCAATTTGAGGCTGCTTTTTCTATGCAATCGTCTCCACAGGAGTACGGAGGTCAACTTGAGCTTGGGTTTGGTCAACAGGCTGTGGTATGTATTAGATGAAACACGTTTTCTTGTTTTTAGATGATTTTGGTGCTTACACTTTGTTTTGTTTTTAATTAATGATAGATTTGTGGAAAGTATCCTTATGGGGATCAGTATTATGGCATGCTTTCTACTTATGGACCTCAAATCACGGTATGTCCTCAAACAATCGAATAAAGCTTTAAACTTTTGTGATGGATTTGAATAGAGCAAACTTTGTAATGTATATTGAATAAAGTTTGAAACGAGCTAACCTTTGTACTTGTTAAAATGCAAAAAGAGCCGTAAAGTAATTCGTTTTTTATGATTATTGTGTGTATTAATTTAGGGCCGGATTATGTTGCCTTTGAACTTGAGCACCGATGATGGACCTATATTTGTGAATGCGAAGCAATATAATGGAATAATCAGGCGCAGGCGATCCCGTGCTAAGGTGGAAATGGCGAAAAAGGCTCCGAAAGGTCGTAAGGTATGTTTATACTATGAAATGACCTTTTTACCCTCACAAACTATTCACTAGTATTTTCAAAATTGAAATACATTTGGTTGTTTTTCTTGGTTCAGCCTTATTTGCACTTGTCACGACATCTCCATGCAAAGCGTCGGCCAAGAGGGTGTGGAGGCCGGTTCCTAAACACGAAAGAAATGGAGAAGGTTAAAGTTGGAAACTTGGACTCGAAAACGACCGAGCATCCAATCGGTTCTCAACGTTCAGAAGTTCTACAACAGTCTGATCACGAAATGAACGCGAGTAGGTCGCACATTTCGGGATCAGAGGTAACAAGCATGGTCTCCCATGGAAACTTCAATCTGTTTCCAACTGGGAATCATCTCCATATGATGTCTCCGCTTACAGACATGATGATCTCTGGAAGCGGGATGCATGGCTTTGCCATGCATAACAAATGGGTTGCAGCGGCTACCACCACTGGTAGCCGCTATAACCTTACAGTCTGATGGCAAAACGGGGTCTTGATGTGTCGATTTCATTATCAATACATCAGATCCCACCCATCGATAGTCAAATGGGACGGATGTTTCCGCTGTTTGGCTAGGCAAATCATCCTTGGCTTTTGTGTTAAGGTTGTGTCTCTTAACGTTATTCCCCCTGCAAATATTGCGGCGTTTGGGAGTCGTTAAAAGATGCTAAATAGCCTTAATGCATACAATGGACGAACATTTCTTCGGATTTGTTTGTTTCGATTTTCATTAAAGTGTGTTGTTTGAAATAAAACGTGCGTTCTGACTTCCATACATTTGGGAAATGACATGTAAGGATATGTATCATGTGTGTTTTTTGACTTGTAAAAACATTTGGGATATGACATGTAATCATATGATTGGTACTTTCGGCTGAACACTTCTGTAATTCCCTCATGATACTTTTGTAATGATAATTTTGTAAATTAACATGAATCTTGTTGGATATTTATCCGTGTGGCATGTCTCATTTTAATTTTCTACTTAGTTAAATGTGGTAAAAATTCAATATTAGAAATTAATTTATCTACAATTTAAAAATAACAATAAATCAATAACAAAAAGATAAAAATACGCTTTAAATTTTTATTTTTGTTTCATTCGAATACAAATACGTGTCTAACAATAATAACCTTATCTTCTCTGTTTCACTCCAAATAACGTTGAAGAGCAATTTATCATTCTTGATTTTATTCAAATCACAATCCAAAATGTCTGCTGTTTCTTCGTCATTTATCTCCATTGCCACTTCTACAAGTTCAGCTTCTTCACTCTGCAACACGAAAGCTCTTCACTTGCAAACTCCCATAATCTCAATCTCCAAAACCCACTTCAAAACCCCAAATTTGTCTTTCGATTTCAAAACCCATTACTTGAATTTCTATCCACTGCTTCGATCCTCCCTCCGATCCCCAGATTCCTCTCCGTCCAGTGAAGCAATTGAAGTAGATGAAAACCCAGAAGTTGAATCATCAATAACTGAAGAAGAATTAGAAACCGATGTCGATGATGATGATTATGATGATGACGAAGACGAAGAAGAAGAAGAAAGCGAACCCGAATCGCCGGAAGCTGGGAGGCTATACATCGGAAACTTGCCGTATGCGATTACGTCTTCAGAATTGTCCCAAATATTCGGAGAAGCTGGCGATGTTGTTTCTGTGGAGGTAATGTTAGCAATTGTATAATTGTGTAACTGTTGGATTTTTTCTATAATTTTAGAGATTTTCAGTTTCTCGTAACCCTAATTTTTTGTTGGATCAGATTGTTTACGATAGGGTAACAGACAGAAGCAGGGGATTTGCATTTATTACAATGGCAAGTGTTCAAGAAGCTAAAGAAGCCATTAGAATGTTTAACGGATCTGTAAGTCCTCTCTTCTCATCTTCAAAACCTGTGATGCGAATACTGATTCTGCTAATACGTTACAGCAAATCGGCGGCAGAACCGTGAAAGTAAACTTCCCGGAGGTGCCAAGGGGCGGTGAACGGGAAGTGATGGGTCCAAAAATCAGAAGCAGTAACAGAGAATTTATCGAAAGCCCTCACAAGATCTACGCAGGTAATCTCAGCTGGATCATAACTTCGGAGAAGCTCAAAGATACTTTTTCCGACCAGCCTGGTTTTTTGAGCGCGAAGGTCATCTACGAGAAAAACTCCGGCAGGTCTCGAGGTTTTGGGTTTGTCACTTTTGGCTCCCCTGAGGCGGCTGAGTCTGCACTTAACGCCATGAATGGACTGGTAAAAGCTTCAAACTCTCATTATCAAATATCAATGAATCTTTCTTCTTCTGTAATCTAGGTTTTCTTCATTTTTTTGGACTTTTTGATGAATTAGGAGGTTGAAGGTCGGCCTTTGCGACTGAACTTGGCAGCAGGGAAAGAAGATACGGCTCGCTTACCAAGAACAGGAAGAGGTTCTGAGATCAATGTTGATGGAAGTGAGATTCTTTCGAGCATTAGCTCCTAATTAGGTGGAAAAAATGTAGTTAGAATTTTTTTTTTTTTTTTTATCTTTGTTTGGATGTGAGAGGTGAAGACCTTGGCTATTATGCAAGTTTTGTGCAAGAAATCGGCATTTATATATGAATTTTTGTTATGTATTCTAAGTGTAGTGTTCAAAGTAGTTATATAGTTTATTGATATTGTTAATTCGTGGAGTTGATAGATCGGGTAGTCCGATGTTAGGTTCATAGGTTGTTCAATTTTCATCGAGTTACCTGATATGAGCTATTAATAGCGTTTGAAATTAGTGAGATCCTCCTTGTCAAGTTGATTTTCCCTGGCTTCTTTTGTCATGAATTGATGTTGGTTGATTGGACTTGAGTCAAACGAAAATGCTACAAAATATATGTTAGTATTTGTATCCATGTAGTGTGTATCGGGGACCTAAGATATTTTAATACATATGTAGAGTCTTTGGTTTATTCACAGAAAAGTTGTGCTAAAGATATGGATGGCTCTAACATATATAGACATTTATAGGGTCATGTCGCTCTGATATGAGATGTTACACCTGGGATACGATACACGGAGTTCTTGGTTTAGTACCGATATAGTATACACCAACACCCTTATGTAATTATTTCATTCATACTTAACCTTATATATTATTGTCTGGGTTATATTCGCCAATTGTTGGAGCATTTGATGGCATGAAGGGTTACATGTCGACCCGAATGGGAATGAATATGAAAGGTGGTGTGGATGGAACTCCGCAAATTGGTGATTTCATTGAGAGTATGAAAAGTCATGTGTACATCAATTGTAAACTAGTAGACGTGGAAATTTGGTGCATGGGTGTAGAACATCATTGATATAATAGTGGAAACCATTAATATAACGGCAAATTTCATAAAAGACACTAACTTTTCAAAAAAGTTCGATTTTGACACTGTGTTATTTTTTTTTTTCAATTAAGTCATTAAGTTTTCAATTTTTTTCAATTAAGTCACTAGGTTTTCAATTTGGTTTCAATTTTGACCATTTGACCGGTCAATCCGGTAGTCAGATGACGTGGCATGATGACGTGTCAGTCTTTGATGATGCGACGCTGACGTGGCATGATGACGTGGCACCCGAGTGTCAAAATTGAAACAAAATTGAAAACATAGTGACTTAATTGGAAAAAATTGAAAACTTAGTGTTTTAATTGAAAAAAAATAGCACGGTGTCAAAATCAATTTTTTTTCAAAAGTTAGTGTCTTTTTTGGAATTTTTCCTACATTTTTAAAATGATTAATTTGTCTTTTTATGTTTTTTGAACGTATAAATATATTTTTTTACAAGTATAAATACGTATTTTTATATTTTTAGAAACATAGATACATTTGTCATAAGTATATATAAAACAAACATATTTTATATTTTTACAAAATTGATACGATATGTGATTATATGCAAAACAAACGTATTTTATATTTCTAAAAACGTAAAAATAAGTATTTATTCGTTAATTTATGTTTGTTCTTTTATGTTGGTTTAAGTTTGTTTTCACTATTTTTCCACCATAAACATACTTTTGATCGATACAATACATTATTATATGCAAAACAAAACGTATTTTATATTTTTAAAAACATAAAAATAAGTATTTGTTCGTTAATTTATATTTGTTTGTTTATGTTTGTTCGTTTATGTTGGTTAAGTTCGTTTTCACTATTTTTCCACTATAAACATGCTTTTGATTGATATCATACGTGATTATATGTAAAAAAACGTATTTTATATTTTTAAAAACATAAAAATAAGTATTTGTTCGTTAATTTATGTTTGTTTGTTTATATTTATTCCGTTATGTTGGTTTAAGTTCGTCCGTGTATGTTTTTTCATTGAGAAGTATAAATACATATTTTTATGTTGGTTTACGTTCGTTCGGTTAGAATTATAATACATTTTAGTTGTATAAATAAGTTTTTACGTCTTTAGAAGTATAAATACATATTTTTATGTTTTTAGAAATATAAGTATATTTTTATGTTGGTTTAAGTTCGTTCGGTTAGAAGTATAATACATTTTAAGAAGTATAAATACGTTTTTTTACGTCTTTAGAAGTATAAATACATATTATTATATTTTAGAAGTGTAATACATTTTTAGAAGTATAAATACATTTTTTATGTCTTTAGAAGTATAAATACGTTTTTTACGTCTTTAGAAGTATAAATACGTATGAAAATGTATGTATGCTTCTAAAAGTATAAAAATACGTCTTTATACTTGTAAAAAAATATATTTATACGTTCCAAAAACGTAAAAAGACGAATTTATCATTTTAAATAATGTAGGAAAAATTCCAAAAAAGACACTAACTTTTCAAAAAAAAATTGATTTTGACACTGTGTTATTTTTTTTCAATTAAAATACTAAGTTTTCAATTTTTTCCAATAAGTCACTATGTTTTCAATTTTGTTTCAATTTTGACACTCGGGTGCCACGTAAGCATGCCACGTCAGCGTCGCATCATCAAAGACTGACACGTCATCATGCCACGTCAACTGACTACCAGGTTGACCGGTCAAACGGTCAAAATTGAAACCAAATTGAAAACATAGTGACTTAATTGAAAAATATTGAAAACTTAGTGACTTAATTGAAAAAAAAAATAACACAGTGTCAAAATCGAAATTTTTTGAAAAGTTAGTGTCTTTCATGAAATTTGCCCTTAATATAATAGTGAGAAACTTCAATCCCTCCGGAGGACTTATATATTCTCAATCCTTGACGGGTATAAGTATGTGGTGTTTGTATAAAAACTCTGATGGGTAACTATGGAGGAGTATGAGAGTTGCTTAGGAAAAGTGACCCAATGGAAATACGAGGATTTTGTAAATGTAGGTGTCTTTTTTTATATTGGCATTGGTGATACATATATGTCTTATATTTGATTGTGGTTGACGGTGTGGTGAAGTGATGTGATACTCTAAGGGTCCTTGGATCAAGGAACAATCCCTATGGCGATTGAATTAAGAGAGTCATCAATCTGATTGGTTGAGAAGTATTAAGGATCATGGGTGTGTCGAGCGCCTATTAGTGACAATTGGTTTTACACTTCGTTTTCTTTTGGAACTTAAAGAGAAGTTGGTGCAACCAATGGCCTATTAATAGATAAATCACTTGGAAACGAACGATGGTGGCTCAAAATCGCCAAGAGTTATGTATCAACTTAGAGAGTCGGATAATTATGTTGAAGTGGATGATCGAATAATTTATATAGTTTCTCTTTGGAGGAAACTTTTCAGGTTTTGGAAAATATAGAGAATTTAATCCACGTAAAATTAGACCTTTCATCATGATAAAGAGTTGGGAAACAAGTGTATGAGCTTAAATTGAGGTAGTTGACATTCCCAACAAGTTCCAAACGTGATTTTAAGGGAATACTTAGCAAGTCAGTAGTCAGAAGAGGCCGATTTACTAGCAATCTAGGTACGCTCTGTAACACCTGTATTTAGCTCTGGAATAAAGAATACTCTCTCCTGCCCGTGGACGTAGGTCATCTTGGACCGAACCACGTAAATCTCTGTGTCGATACTTTGTGTTTATATTTCCGCATTTATATTCTCGTTATTATTCCTGGGCAATAGGCTATAGATTTAGGTCTATTTCCTAACAAGTGGTATCAGAGCCGCGGTTTCAGATCTGTAGTGTTATAGATCTGTGGTTATTTGCGGTTTTAGGTCTGCATGATTTAGATCTGGTTGTAGTTTTGGTTGATTGAAGTCGGTAGTAGATCTAGGGTTTACGGCCTCGCCGCGTCGCGCTTGTTGAAGGATCGCGTCTGTTGGACCACGTCTGTTCAATACCGCGTCGCGCCCTGTTGGAGTCCGCGCCGCGGCGACGACAAGCAGTAAGCAGTTTCGGATTTACTTGTTTATCAAATACTACAAGGATCGGTTGATTGAAGATGTCATCTCACAAGTTCGATTTGGAGAAATTCAATGGCTCGAATGATTTCACTTTGTGGAAGGTTAAGATGAAGGCTCTTCTGGTTCAACAAGGATGTGCAGTTGCAATGGAAGGAGAATATGCAAAGGACACGACAGATGCTGTGAAGAAGGAGATCGAGGGGAAAGCACATAGTGCTATTCTTTTGAGCTTAACGGATGAGGTGTTGAGGGAAGTTGTTGATCAACTCACTGCTGCCAGTATTTGGAAGAACCTCTGTGATACGTATCAGAACAGTTCTTTGACAAATAGGCTGTATCAAAAGCAACGGTTGTACACTTTCCGGATGGCAGAAGGTACCCAAGTAAAAGACCATCTTGATTCTTTCAATCGTATTATTCTAGATCTTCAAGGAGTAGGAGTAAAGATTGATGATGAGGATCAAGCCCTTATTTTGTTATGTTCACTGCCGAATTCACATGAGAATTTTGTTGATACTATGTTGTATGGAAGAACAACAATTACTGTGAATGATGTGAAGGATTCTCTGCTGTCCAAGGAACTCAAACGTAGAGTTTCAGGGAATGAGGAGACATCAGGTTCAGGTCTGTTCGTTGGCAGAGGAAGGACATCGGATAAGAAAGATGGTGGAAATCGAAGTAAGTCACGTTCAAAATCGAAAGTTTCTGCAAAAGTCAAGTGTTATAACTGCAAGGAGAAGGGTCACTTCAAGAGAAATTGTCTATTGCTGAAAGGGGGGAAGGGAGAAAATAGCAACAATGGCAGTGCGGCTATTGTTCAGGATGGTTCTGAAGAAGAAGACATAGGTGATGTGTTGACTGTTTGTACATCTAGTTCTGTTGATGCTTGGGTCTTAGATACTGGGGCATCTTATCATATGACTTTCCATCGTGACTGGTTTGAATCTTTTAGAGACTTGAAAGGAACGGTGAAGTTGGGAGATGATTGGGTTGCTCAGGTCAAAGGAAGCGGTACGGTATAGATTATGATGCACGATGGTATGGTCAGAAAGCTTGATTGCTGGTATGTTCCGGATCTTCGTAAGAACTTAATTTCTCTTACTACTTTAGCAAAGAATGGGTTGAAATACTCTGGTGAAGATGACTGGCTGAAGGTCACCAAGGGCTCTCTAGTAGTTATGAAAGGAAAGGTGCAGAAAAGTAGGGTTCCTGTCTTAGAAAGAAATTCGGTTACGGGAACAGTGGCGATTACTCAATCCTTAGAGAGTAGTAATGATAAGACAGAGTTGTGGCATAGAAGGTTGGAACACATGAGTGAGAAGGGTATGTCAATTCTGAGCAAACAGGGGTTGTTTGGTGGTGAGCTAACGGGAAAACTCAAGTTTTGTGAAGCTTGTGTCAAAGGCAAGCAACGCAGGGTGAAGTTTAGTTCGGGTAAACACACAAGCAAGGAAATCCTGGAGTACATTCATTCAGATTTGTGGGGTCCCTCTCCGGTTGAGTCTCATAAAGGTTATTGATACTTTGTGACTTTCATTGATGACTACTCAAGGAAGGTTTGGATATATTTTCTGAAGACTAAAGACGAAGTGTTTGGGAAGTTCAAGGAGTGGAAGACGATGATTGAAAAACGGACCGGAAAATCTGTCAAGACACTCAGAACTGACAATGGGTTGGAGTTCTGCAATTCCCCGTTTGACAACTTTTGCAAGGCAGAAGGTATAGTGAGGCATCACACTATACGGCACACACCACAACAGAACGGAGTGGCAGAACGGATGAACCAAACACTGTTAGCGTGTGCTAGAAGCATGCGGTTATATGCTGATTTATCGAAAAAATTCTGGGCTGAAGCGGTTAATACTGCTTGCTATCTGGTGAACAGATCACCATCAACTGCAATCGACTTTAAGACTCCTCAAGAGGTATGGTCTGGAAAACCCTCTGATTATTCTGGTTTACGTATATTTGGTTGTCCGGCTTATGCTTATGTTAATGATGGTAAACTTGAGGCGAGGGCAATGAAGTGTATATTTCTAGGGTATGCATATGGAGTGAAAGGTTATTGTCTGTGGTATACAGAAGAAGGGAGAACTCCAAAATTTATTAATAGCAGAGATGTGACCTTTAATGAATCTGCTATGGTGAACCAAAGAGGAGGTGATACAAGTCATGTAGGGAAAGATCAGGGTGCCAACCAGAAGGTGGAGTTTGTCACACAAATTCCAGGCAGAATGGTGATAAATGAAGAACAGCATGTCGGTGATGATCAACATAGACGTGATGAAACTCATGAACAACCCAATGAGGATCAGTCTGGTGATGCTGAGGCCGATGGTGAGAACGATGAGGATGAATCTATAGCAAGGAGAAGAGAGAAAAGGAACACGAAGAAACCAGCTAGATATGCTGCATGTGTCACCAATGGTGATATTGGTTCCGTTGCATATGCACTAGCTGTTGGTGAAAACATTGGTACTGATGAGCCTCGGTCCTACAAAGAGGCGGTGGCAAGTAAAGAAGGATCAAGCTGGTTGATGGCAATGAATGAAGAGATGCAATCTCTTGAGAAGAATGAAACATGAGATCTTGTTCCATTACCGAAAGGAGTCAAACCGGTTGGATGCAAATGGGTCTTTAAGAAGAAGGAAGGAATTCCAGGGGTTGAACCCGCAAGGTTCAAGGCACGGTTAGTGGCGAAGGGATTTTCTCAAAAGGAAGGAATCGACTATCACGAGGTTTTCTCACCGGTCGTGAAGCACAAGTCAATTCGGGTTCTTTTGGCTATGGTGAGTGCATTTAATCTGGAGCTTGAGCAGCTAGATGTCAAAACTGCATTTCTTCATGGAAGCCTGGAGGAGAAGATATATATGTCACAGCCTGAGGGTTTTCTGGGTTCTAGTAAGGATCATGTGTGTCTGTTGAAGAAGTCTCTTTATGGTTTGAAGCAGTCTCCTAGACAGTGGTACAAGAGATTTGATTCGTTTATGACTTCGCATGGCTACATTCGGAATCAGTTTGATAATTGTGTCTACTTGAAGCAGTTGTCCGATGGGTCCTTTGTTTATCTGTTGCTATATGTTGATGATATGCTCATTGCAGCCAAGGAGATGGCTGAAATTAATAACTTGAAGAAGCTTTTGGCAAGTGAGTTTGAAATGAAGGATTTGGGTGCAGCAAAGAAGATATTGGGGATGGAGATTCAGAGAGACATGAAAGCGGGGTTGTTATATGTTTCTCAGCAGAAATATATTGAGAAAGTCTTGCAGTCTTTCGGTATGGATCAGTCAAAACCAGTTGGAACTCCTTTGGCAGCGCATTTTAAATTAAACAGAAGTACTATACCAACTACGGATGAGGAAAAAGACTATATGAGTAGAGTTCCGTACTCAAGTGCAGTTGGAAGCCTTATGTATGCTATGGTCTATACTAGACCTGATTTAGCACATGCAGTTAGTGTGGTTAGTAGGTTTATGAGTAATCTTGGGAAAGCTCATTGGGAAGCGGTCAAGTGGATCCTGCGATACTTGAAGGGGACTAAGGATGTTTGTTTGGTCTATGGTGGTAAAACTCATAGTAACTTGATGGGATATGCAGACTCAGACTATGGTGGCGACTTGGTGAAAAGGAGATCGCTCACATGTTATATTTTCACTTTGTTTGGATGTGCAGTCAGTTGGAAGTCAACTTTACAATCTACAGTTGCCTTGTCTACAACTGAAGCGGAATACATGTCAATGACTGAAGGTATAAAGGAGTGTATCTGGCTACATGGTTTGGTGGAGAGTCTGGGGTTGAAGGTGGAGAAGCCTGTCTTGAACTGTGATAGTGAAAGCGCTTTGTGTCTAGCAAGGAATCCGGTTTATCATGAAAAGACAAAGCATATTGATATCCGGTTAAATTTCATTCGTGACATAGTTGAAGAAGACAAGTTCTCAATCTTGAAGATCGATACCAAGGTGAATCCGGCAGATATGTTGACGAAGTCGTTACCCAAGGAGAAGTTCGAGCTATGCTTGAACTTGGTTGATGTTCGCAGGAGGTAAGTCCCTACGGGGCAAGCTGGCAGGAGACGAGAGGAAGTTTTTTGGTTTCTAGAGCGAGGTGGAGCTACGTTGAATTCACAATTCAAGGTGGAGATTGTTAAATAGTGAATTGAGAATTAAAACCCGTATGAATTGTAAACACGCGCGCCGCGGCCCATTAAGTGTCCGCGTCGCGTGGGCCGTGAACAGCTAGGGTACGGCTAGGGTTTCTTGTAATGCCTATAAATATAAAGGCTGGTCATTAGGGTTTAGTGCCATCTGGTTGTCAAGTCTGAAGTCAGTAGTCAGAAGAGGCCGATTTACTAGCAATCTAGGTACGCTCTGTAACACCTGTATTTAGCTCTGGAATAAAGAATACTCTATCCTGCCCGTGGACGTAGGTCATCTTGGACCGAACCACGTAAATCTCTGTGTCGATACTTTGTGTTTATATTTCCGCATTTATATTCTCGTTATTATTCCTGGGCAATAGCTATAGATTTAGGTCTATTTACTAACAAAAATAAATATTTTGGTGTATAAGAAATGAAGGTGTACCTTCGCAAAAAAGCTTGTGTGGGATAATGACGTTTTAGCATCACTTGTTCCTTGATCTTTTGATTTTGAGATGGGTGTATGATGTGATTGTAACCCCCGTTGTTTAAGGTTATATCTTTTGACCCTTAAGTGTGAACATGCCATCTAGGATGTGATCTAGGGTATTGAATTATGTAACCATGTGTTAATGAAGAAAATACGATGATGAGTCATGATAGATAACTTTCCAAAATGAAGATTCACGGTATATATGAATACGAAGTACAATGCTATTTCAACATTTGAGCATTGATTGTTTCAAGATGTGATCTTTGGTTAAATTGGAAAACTACCACTTTCTTGAGTATTATATCGTAAAACTACTACGAACCCATGTACCTCTTTTTCATGAGCTTATTAGTAATCATCAATCAGATTGCTGTAAATACTTGTATTTCATGCATCCGAATACTTATATATTATGTATCAAGCTAACATACATTGAACTGGACAAGAATGGGATGCCAAATTGGAAGAAAATTTATGGCTTGACTAAGTTATGTGCAAACATTTCATCATGATTTTGGTTATATATACTTGCTCAACAACAACCCTAATGATTTAAGTGTTAAATAAGTGAACGAGCATGGTGTTTAATAAAAGTTGCAAATAATTTGTATACAATAAGAATGTATCACCATGTTAGAATAAATGAATGACAATACATGGTGTGATGTTCTACACGTTAAATGGAAGAAGAAAACATAAACTTTCATGTACATTAGTGGTCTATAACAAATTATTATTGGATACGATAGCCTTCATGTACCTCAGTGGTCTAGAACGGCCACACACCAATGAAGCCTTTTACTTAAGAAATCCCAACAAACCCCAATCTCTCACTCGTCCAGATTCATACAAGTGTACAACCAAGATTTTTTATGTTCTTTGGATCATGATCAAGAATTAACCATTACATCAAGGTTGTTTGAAGATTAAGTTCTCTTTAACATACGTTGCATCCATCATTCCACCGATAACTGACAAAAGTATCTCGTTATTGCAACCGAGATTAGGTTTTAAATTTTTTCGTATTATATATTTAATCAATTGATGCCAATTTCATTACATATTTCTATCAAATTGGATGGTTTTCTAATTATAAGTAGACTCTAAAGTAATTTTACTATGTTGTGCTAAATCATCCATCGGGGTGTGTCAGGAGGGGGTGTAGTAAGCTTAGTTCATGCCTATATTTAGGAGCAATTAATATAGTTATCTCTATGTAACTTGAACAAACATAAAACCTAGTAATTACCCACTTCAACACTTAATTGGATTTAGAATTGAAATTGTAAATTGATCACCTTTCTAAATATTGAATTTAAACTTTTTTTAATCTTTTAGTTTACTTACTATTCTTAACACAATCATCAAAATTCTAGTATCTTAATCATTTAGGAATTATTTTTCTAACCACAAGCTCCCATAGATGGACACATACATATTGCTCTTTAGATTAGTGCTCTTAAGGTTATTTTGTATCACATCGATGACTATGATCAATATGTGTACAATTGCATGGTCATGTACCGTACCGAGATGCCACACAGTAAAATTTTTGGTTGTATGAAAGGATTTTTAGGACCTCTTGGGGTTTAGAGAGTCCAATCTTTGGTATGTGGGATGACGACTAAAAGCCCCTTTTATTTATGACAATTTGGGCTTTCTTATAAGATTTCCTTATCAACAAAATAAAAGCCCAAAACTCAACATTATTCATTTCTATAAATTCATTTTAATTAATCAATAAGCTATTTTATTTAATTAAATAAATAAATAAACCCTTGTATTTATTTAAGAGTAAATTACTGAAATCGTCTTTGTGGTTTGGTTAAAATTAAACGTCTCCTCTGTATCTTCTTTTTGCACTTAAACCATCTGTGTGGTATTTTTGTTGTGACTTTCAACCCTTATAGACATGCAAAGACTATTTTACCCTTGTTAAATATTATTTTGTATATACTAGTATTTATTCCTTTTTATTGTTTAACTACCCCCACCCACCCTTTCCTCCCCAAAGATCCGGTGAGACCTTGTCCCATTCACCTTCAACAACCACCGCCCTTGGTCTTCGACAACCACCACATTCACCTCCAAATCAAATGAAGTCAAACCAAAATAAAAAACAAACCAAACCAACCAGAATCAAAATAAGAAACAAACTCGATGTAATCAAAATAAAACATTTTTTACAAAATCAAAACTTGTATTCAGCACCAAATCAAACTAAAATAAAAAGAAACGTGAAAATGGTTCCAGAAAAACACCTAGAAAAAAACACCCCTATTAAAAAACTACAAAAAACCCCTCAATGCTCAAACCAAATAAAACACAGCCCCTACATATAATTTCATCATATGCGGTTAGTACATTTAGAATTGGGAAAATTCAGTTTGAACAAAACCGAAAACCAAATCACATACACAACAACCTAAAAAAACCTTTACATACAACCTAGAAAACTGAGTAACTAAATCCAAACCCAAATCCGCCAACTCCCTGAGTTATTTGTATATAAGAAAACTCACAAAATCCAAAAGAATTTGCCTTTTTGGTTTTTGGTTTTCAAGTTGGCATCTACAAAAAGCCAGAAAGCTAAAACAAACCTAAAGGTTTCAAATCTCTGTTTTTTGAATCATAATTTTCATTTGGGTCTTCTTTTTTGGTTGTCAAGTCGTATTTTAGTCTTCGTTTTTGGATGTCGACATGGATAAACAAGAATGGTTACAATGATGGGTTTATTTCAAAAGTACAGAAGAGATGATGTGGTGGTGACAATGGTGTTAGGTTATCTATTACATTACGTCGCAGCTAAAATAGGGCGAGGGAAGAAGAATTATGGAAATAGTAGTGTTAGGTTATTGTGTAAATGATAACAGAATGAGACTATGGTTAGGGGGAGTGGTGTAGGGTTTGGGGAACAATGAGGGTGGGACCGAAGTCTTTAAATTAATAGATAGTTTATTATATAAATAAATAAATAAATAAATGTTTAAAGGCAATATAGTTTTTTTATGTCTGCAAGTACGAAAGTCGCAACAAAAATACCACAAGGATGGTCCTAGTGCAAAAAAAAGATAGAGATGAAACATGCAATTTTAACCAAACTATAGGGATGATTTTAGTAACTTACTCTATATCTAATATGTAATTATTTTAATTATTTATACAGAGTTTGACACATAAACAACAAATAACTTTTTATTCTTATTTATTTGAGTTGGTAAATAATAAAATTCATCCTGTATAAATACTTTTTATTTATCTGTTTCCTTTATGCTATTAAATGTGTGAAAACATCAACATAGTTACTTTTTTGTTCCCTGCATATGAATTCCAACAAAGGTTATTTCAGATATATGTTATTTCTTCATTTGGACAAAAATAAGTTACGACGTGATTCATAAATATATGTTCAAGTGTGTTTCACCAGAGCTTTCTGAAAAGATTATTGACTTAAGATATGCTAAATAGTGTATTCTCAAAGACGATTGAAAAAAGTGTACATAAATGTGCTCATGAGGAGTTCAAATAGTGTTATTTTTTAAAGAAGATTTCAAAATTCAATTGCGAGATTTGTAAAGATGAGTTGAATAGTGTTTTGAAAGGGGGTTTTAGTATATTGTATATTAACTTGTTATTTATATAAAGGTGTCAATTTTATATAATTTTTTTGGCATCGAACTTATGTATCACTCACTAGGCTTCCCAGTTATATGTACTAATTTGACATGTATCTCATATAAGATGATTATTTACTACGTGCAGTAGGAGCTAAGGATTATTGAGATATTTTGATGAATGCGAGTTAGGCTTTGAATTAGATTAGAGACTATTTTATTTTTTTATCTCTAATTCGAGTTGGAAAATCTCTCGTGTTTAACTCTAAACAAGTTTTATTTGTTTTAAAGGGTTTTAAAGACTGTGACTTCCTCTATTGCTTAAGACGTTTTCATCTTTAAAAAGAGTTCTAAATGCCACTTCAAACTAACCCTACATTATATGCTAGAAATTTATTTTGTTCGAATATTCTATCCCTTAACTTTTACATATTTTTCATTTATGTTTGATTGTATTTTGGTAATTTTTGGTTGGAATATTATTTTTGAACAACTTTGTAATTTATTTTTTATAAATCAAATTTACATGTCTATCTTTATAAGCAATGTTATGGGTTTGTTCAAGATTGTTATTATTTATTAAAAAGTGATGTAAATACTGCCTCCCCCAAGGGTGCACTTTCATAACTTATCTCTAATACAAATACACTCCTAACCTAGCATTCAACTTAGTCATAGTCTCTAGAACCAAAACAATATCGTGGACAAAAGAATACACTATGGTACGCATCCCTGAATTTTGTGATAAATCTCATTTATTGCCAAAGTGAGGATATAAGGTCTATGAGCCGATCTCATATGAATCCCAATTTATATTAGGAAAGACCCCATATCACCATTCAACCAGAATACGTAGACCTACAATATATATCACACATATTACTGACATAACTTGCTAAACCCTCCTAGCTTGTGGGTCCTCTAAATCGTTTCTTGTGGTATGCTATAATGCGTCTTCTCTAGGAAATGAACACCATATGGAGATCCGTATTTATTTCTTTATATTTTTCCATAAGGCATCTGATGAGGTGGATTGCTTCGGTCGTCGACCTCTCATGCATATAGCAGAATTCATTATTAGATGTCGATGTTTTTCTTCTTAACCTAGCATCAAGCACTATCTCCCAATGCCTCATGATGTGACTAAGTACTTTAATACCTAATATATCATATCAGTATCGTGGTACTAGATCTCCACTCCTTTAGTATATTGGCAGACTTTAAGATAATGTTAAAGAAGTTCATTAGGACCACACTCTTATTGGGTCATGATAGACTTTCAAAACATAAATATAATAATAGAGGCATTTGAAAAAAATTATACCATCATGATGCAACCAAGGATCTATATTCATCCAAAACGAGAACAAAGCTACAAGCAGAAATTAGGATTAATTGGTTTTTTTGTTGGATGATCTAAGATATTATTGGATGATCTTGAGAACTCAAAAAATATTTCCTCTTTTGCTTCACGCCCCAAAGTAACAACCCATGAAAATAGCTTAAAACCTTCTTCTCCAAACCCTAAAAGTTGATAGCTTAAAGACCAAGCAAACACTAAGTGTGTGTGTGTCTGTTTGTTTGTTTCTTTGACCGAAAGCAAGAGGGAGATAGGGGAGAGATTCATGAAAAAGGGAGCGTGGATAGAATTGAACCAAGATGAGCCTTTTATAGGCAAATCCTAATGCTTAACTTGTCCACCAAGTAACGATTTTAATCCATTTGAATGAATTGAATAATTATCTATAATTAAATATATAAGTATTGATTTATAATTCAAATATGCCTAATTTCAAATTAAGTCTATCATTTTTGTAATTTCTAATTAAACCATCAATTTGATTATGAATAACAAATTTGTCCATTTATTTGTTATTATCACTATTTTAACTTAGATTGAACTTTGTGTGTAACCCAAGCCTATGCAATATTTATAATATCAAAAACTTTTAGTGTCAATAGACATATCTCCAACAACTTCCTTCTCCCCCACACATGCATAACCACATAGTTATAGGAATTCGGCTGGCCAACGACTTTGTTCCCATCTATCATCTTTAATGCCTCATCACTTTCTCACTTTCAATCTTCATGTTGAAACACTCATTATACGTATATCAATGCTCTTCAAATCCCTCTACATTTTACCCTCATCAGTAAAATAGTCTCGTTAAATAAAAAAATAGAGTAGCTATTCAATTTCCTCTTAATATCCTCATCGTGCATATCGACTATTGCCATCTTTAATATATCTTACGTTTTCTATTTCCCGTTTCCTTAATTTTGTGGATACCATTTCCCTCTTCCTTCGTGTCTAACCTCTTATACATCTTTTCATACGCCATAGATTTTATTGTATTCATTGCTTTTCGCCTCTCGTTTTGTATCATTGTATCTTCCATTTGACTTGCATCTTTTTTCAGTCCTCGCTACTGAATAAAAACTCATTAAAATGAGTTAAAGAGGATGATTATCAGTATTATGTAAAATAATAGTCAACAATTGAAATACCCATGAAACCTGAATGTCATATTGTCATGGTTTATAAAGCAAGGGACCAGCTTGCAAGGTTCATGTAAAAGCAAGGTACTTTTTAGCAATTTGTCGTAAATTAAAAATTCTTGTCAACATTACGTGGACTGTTTTTCCGTCGATCTCTCCCCCTCTTTCCAACAATGGCGATTCCGGTGACTTCAATCCTACTCATCGTCGTCGTCGTGATAACCCTCTCTACCAAGACGTGTTTGGTCGAATCCAGCAGCGATAATAACAACGTATACTCTCCGTGTGCCGATGCCTCTGTAGAAAGGTCCGATGGTTTCACCTTCGGAATCGCTTTTGCGGCAAGGACTTCGTTTTTCTTCAACAATTCGGTCCAGTTATCACCTTGCGACAGGAGGCTCTCGCTTTCTTCCGCTAACTCGCAGCTCTCCGTCTTCCGCCCTAAGGTCGATGAGATCTCCCTCCTCACCGTCAATTCCAGTAGCTTTTCGCCGGTAATTTCTCCTTTGCTGCGAGTATTTGCGCTTCTTTTAATTAGATTGTGTAGAAGTATTTGATCTGTCTAAAGAAGTATGTGCGAGGAATCATCTGAGATTTCGTATTGGTATTTCAAATTGACATCAAATGTGTAAATTAACTCTTTCTTTATTGTTTATGATCTATATACAATGCACTATATTCATCAATTATAAGATACTATGATCATACTGCACTTTTGACATGACAGGATTCTTATGGTGGATACATGGTGGCATTTGCTGGTAGAAAATATGCTGCAAGGTCCATCCCTGCTTTTGTTGCAAACAGTACATATATTGTCACCAGCTTTACACTCGTAAGTTAATAATCTTTTACTCAATTAAAAAAATATGCATCAGTTTCCTTTTAGGAATGTCCAAATATAAATGCAACAATTTTCTTCTTATTTGTGTATCATAGCATCCTACTTTCATTTCTTGATATCACAACATCATAATTTCAAACTTTATCAAGACATTGTACTTTGAAAAATCTACCTAATTATAACATTTTACTTCCAATTTTATCTACTTTCTGTATTATATTTCATCGTTTTTTTATAAAATATTTTTAATCACACCATAAATCTTGGATTTTTGGTCATAGGTGTTAGAATTTCAGAATGGTAGGCTACAAAATTTATACTGGAAAAGAGACGGGTGTTCTTCATGTTCAGGAAAAAGCAACTTTGTGTGTTTAAACAATCAAGACTGTGCAATTAGAACAAGTTCTTGTAAGAACAGAGGGGGAAATGTCGATTGTGCCCTTGGGATACAAGTTGCATTTTCTGGAACAGATAAACATGAATCTGTTTTTAATTCATGGTATGAAGTTAAAAACCTTAGGCAATATTCGCTATTTGGGTTGTATAAAAATCTCAAGGATTCTCTTACTAGCCAATACAATAGTTTCTTTTAAATTTGTTTGTTTTTTTTTTTTGTGTCCATTTTATGCCAAAAGTTTGCGTTAATTCATTAACTATGTGTTATATGAATATTTGACTTGTGAAGACAAGCTGATTAGGTTAGGTTGATTGATAATCGAGTGTTCTGATAATATTGCTAAATGCAAGAAATAGCAACGTACTTCTATTTATATGTGTGTTATAGCATTCTACTTTCATTGCTTTCTATTGTGGCTTTTTACTTTTCTTTTTTTTTTTTTTGTATTAAGGTATTGTACTTGAAAAAATGTACCTATTTGTAGCTTTATACTTGTAGTTTTTTTTTTTTTCCTATTAGGACATAATATTTTAAAAAATCTACTCATTTATAGCAGTGAAAATTGTTTTCTATTTAGATGACATTGCTAGGTTAGGTAGGTTTGTGAAAGTACAATGTCATAATATTAAGAAGTGAAAGTAGGATATTATAATAAACAAATAAATAAAAGTATGTTGGTGTTTTTTGCATTTAAAGTGGTTTTGCAAAATTACTTTATCTTATGAATGGTCTCAACATTAATAATTATTGCACAAAAAAAAATTATCTTTGAAAAATAAGAAGAGATGCAAAATATGAAACTTTTTGCAATTTTTTGTTTGTGAAATTATATAATACGAATAATGGTCAAAAAAAGTAATTTGCAAATTTAAGTAATTTCGCAAAGGCACTTTTTGCAAAATGGATGGCCATTTCATGATAAATATGCAAGACTGGTCATGTGTGTTATGAAATCCTCTCATTTTTGTGATTAAATTGTGTATTATAAATTTATAATCTTTTAAATTCGTGATAATTTGGTTTGATAAGATAATTCTGGACACCATTCATTTATGTCACACCATTCATCTATGTCTAACCAAACTTAATGATTTCATTGATTCTTTAACGATTATTCTTCAATATTTTTATTTTCTAAATACCTATCATAATTAGAGTTTTAGTTAAACTATAAATGAAAGCGATGCAAAATTGACAGAACAAAAATAGCCGGAAATAATATGGTAACGCTTAAGAAAACACTCAAAAACAATTATCGTCCTTCAATATTTTCTCAAATGATTTAATAAACGTTTTACAAATCTCAAATTCTCACTAAATAACCGCAATTCCATTAATGCGAAACTTTCTCGCGACTGCTATGCATGATTCTTAATCATATATACTAAATAAGACCTCATTTTCATAAGCTTTCTCCATCTTTTCTTTTTGTGCTTTTTGATCTTTAATATATACTGTTGTATAATACGACGGATCCGAATTGACTTTAGACAATATTAGCTCAATGCGGAATAGGATCAAAATTATCAAACGATAATAATCACAAAGAAAAATACGAATGAAGTAAATAAAATAGAGACACGAGGATTTACGTGGAAAACCCAAATCGGGAAAACCCACGGGCGGAGGAAGCCGAGAACCAATTCACTATATTTTGTGGTGTTTACAAAAGGTTTGGAGAAATATAAAAATACAAAGAGTTTATAACTCTTATGTATTAATAAGAAGATGAATAAGAAGAGAAGATGTTTTGGTGTGGTGTGAGATGATTTTTGCAAATGATTTCCTATCCTATTTATAGGAAATGTTTACATGCCATATTAGAAAAGAAACTCATTTTAAAATAAAGTCTTGCATGAAATCTTCATCACATTGGCTGCAAGGATAATAAGCAGCCATGCCAACTTTGAATTTAAAGTTTTAGCTTTGAATTTTGAAGTCATACTTCACAATCTCCACCTTGACTTCAAAATAGAACAAAACTTGTATACCCATTTGATAAAACCAACAACTCTTCAAACTTCAAAACTCCATAAGAAACTGCAATCACCATATAGAGAAAATTGATCCTGAAAAATGAAATACTTCCTCCACCACGAGCCTAATCAGGCTCAACTGCGATCAGAAATAACTATTAAGTCCAAACATAGTTTGAACTTGGCTATTGGAAGACTTTTAGTGAACACATCAGCGGGATTATAATCTGTATCGATCTTTTCTATGACGCAATCACCTTTTTCAATGATATCACGCACAAAATGATAACGAATATCAATGTGCTTTGTACGGTCATGAAACATCTGATCTTCACTCAAGAAGATAGCACTTTGATTATCACAGAATACTGTGGTAACCTTTATTCTATCATCGAGTTCTCTAAACATTCCCTTCAACCAAATATCTTCCTTAACTGCTTCTGTAATCGCCATATACTCTGCCTCTGTAGAAGACAGTGCAACTGTAGACTGTAACTGGGCTTTCCAACTAATAGCACAACCGTTCAGTGTAAACGCATACCCTGTAATGGATCTTCGTTTATCTAAGTCTTTGCCAAAATCTGAATCAACATATCCAACCACCCCAGTGTTAGATTGTCCATAGCGTAGACACATAGAAGACGTACCGCGTAGATAACGTAAGATCCACTGTACTGCTTTCCAGTGTTCTCTTCCCGGGTTCGCCATATATCTACTAACCATGCTAACTGCATAAGCCAAATCAGGGCGTGTGCAGATCATAGCATACATCAAAGATCCAACAGCACTAGAGTATGGTACGCGTGCCATGTACTCCATATAAGTCTCAGTAGTAGGACTTAAAGCGGATGATAACTTGAAATGAGCTGCAAAAGGTGTGTTGACAGGCTTTGCTTTATGCATATTAAAACGTCTTAGGACTTTCTCAATGTAACCTTTTTGAGAAAGATGCAAGATCCTAGACTTCCTGTCACGAACAATTTCCATACCTAAAATTTTCTTGGTAGCTCCTAAGTCCTTCATTTCAAAATCAGCTTTCAACTGGTCTTTTAACTTCTGAATCTCCTTCATATCTTTTGCTGCAATCAACATGTCATCCACGTACAAGAGTAAGTAGATCTTTGAACCATCGTCACCTTTCTTGAAATAAACGCAGCTATCATAGGTGCACTTGCTGAATTTGTGACTGGTCATGAAAGAATCAAACCTCTTGTACCATTGTCTAGGAGACTGCTTGAGGCCATAAAGAGATTTCTTCAATTTACATACGTAGTCCTCCTTGCCAGGAACTACAAAACCTTCAGGTTGTTGCATGAAAATCTCTTCCTCAAGCTCACCATTTAGGAAAGCTGTAGTAACATCTAGTTGCTCCAACTCATAATCATTTGAAGCAACTAACCCCAACAATGCACGAATAGAAGTGTGTTTGACTACTGGGGAATAGATGTCAGTATAGTCAACGCCTGGAATTTGACTGTAGCCTTTAGCTACCAACCGAGCTTTATATCTTGGTTTCTCATTCGGGTTAACAGGTTCTTTGAGCTTGTAGACCCACTTGCATTTAACTGGCCTTTTCCCATTTGGAATAGGAACTAAATCCCAAGTACCATTTCTTTGCAAGGATTCCATCTCATTATGCATGGCAATCATCCAATCACTCGAGTCTTTAGATTTGATAGCCTCATCATAATTTAGAGGCTCCGTTTCCGACTCAATATCATTAGCAACAATAAAAGCATAAGCAACAAGTTCAGCTTCAGCATACCTCTTTGGAGGAACAATTTGTCTTCTCGGCCTATCTCTTGCAATGCTTCGAGTAGTAGCTTGTGGTTGTGAAGTTGTTGTTTCTTCAACAACGACAGGCTCATTTGGCGAGGAAGACTCTTGTTGCTCAACTGGACTCGGAATGGTGACAGGTGAAGTAGGAAACTCCACCTCCATTTGAGCTTTCTCTTCATTTGCTTTTGATGATGCGATTGTATCTTCTGTAGAGTCGGAAGTTTGATGAATCATAGCAGACTCGTCAAAAGTAACATCTCTTGAGATGATGATTTTATTTAGATCATTGCTCCATAACTTGTAACCTTTAACTCCTGGATTATAACCAAGAAAGACACATTTAAGTTCTCTCGGTTCTATCTTCCCATTGTCAACTCGTGCATAAGCTGGACATCCGAAAGGTTTCAGATGTGTATAATCGGCAGGTTTCCCGGACCATAACTCATACGGAGTTTTTTTTTCGATTGCTCGTGACAGTGATCGGTTAATAACATAGCAAGCAGTAGAAGCAGCCTCCGCCCAAAAGGACTTTGGCAATTTGGAATTTGAAAGCATACATCTGACCTTCTCCATAATGGTGCGATTCATCCTTTCGGCTACACCATTTTGTTGAGGCGTATAGACTATCGTGCGATGTCGAGTAATGCCTTCCTTTCGGCAATATGCATTAAACTCTTCTGAGCAAAACTCTAGTCCATTATCCGTACGGAGATACTTTACCACCAATCCTGATTGCTTTTCAACCTGAACTTTCCAGTCTCTGAAGGTAGAGAAAACGTCTCCCTTGTGTTTTAAGAAGAAACACCACACCTTCCTGGAGAAATCGTCAATGATAGTGAGCATATAGTTAGCTCCACCTTTAGAAGCAACTCGAGCTGGTCTCCACAAATCCGAGTGGACATAGTCGAGTGGTCCTCTCGTTGTATGGATACCACTTGCAAACCTCACTCGTTTTGCCTTGCCATATACACAGTCTTCACAAAACTCCAAATCAACAATCTTTTGTTGACCAAGTAAACCTCTTCGACTCAATTCTGACATGCCTTGAAAACTCATATGGCCAAGTCGAAGGTGCCAAAGACGGGACTGGTGGTTGTCGAGGCCAACAAAAATAAACCCTAATTCTCTAACACAAAATAGTGCATAGTGGTAAAGGGATCGAATCCACGGAGATTGGTTCAATTTGTAAAACAGTGTGATCAATTCAAACAAGGTATATATTTAAACAAAATAAAATAAAAGGATGGGGGTTTTGTTTGTTTTGGTTGAAAGTAAAAACGATATAAGTGACAAATTTTGACGAAATGATTTCAAGAAAAATAAGCAACTTAAATAGTAGAATTCAATAACGGGTGAAAGATCAATATTGGGATTATAATCTAAGCACAATTAGTTCATTTATCATCATGGTTTATGGTGCAATGTCTATGTTCAACCACATTGGCTATAACAACTCAAAAGCTTGAGTCATCTAGACCTTCTTAATTCATAAAGACATTAGAAAAGCTCTTAATATCCGTCTTAATCAAAATCATGACTCAAATAAGCATTTGATTCAAATAAGTTGATTAGCATTAAGTTCAAAGAATCACCAATCCTAAACAAAAGTTACAAAAGCTTGCACTTTAATTTTTAGAGAATAAAATCTTATGATTATTTATGAGATAATAAGCATCCATAAAAACCATTTGTTACCAAATTACTTCTAAAATCAATTACGTAATTAAAGAAGTAATTAACAATAATCATTCAAGCATTTAAACCATGGAAGTAAACACAAGAACAATCATATAGAGTTTCAAACAAAGATTTCATTCATGGATGAACTTCAACTCATAAAACCATTCAAAATGTTCTAATTGCTCAAAGATTAATACCCAATATTGAAATTAAAAGTTTTAGCCAAGCATAGCTAAAACAATAAACAAGAAGATAATTAAAAATGTACCAAACATAGGAGTTAAATCAAGAAATGGTGGAACAAAAATTACAGAAAGAGTCCCTGTGGTTTGGGGGTACTTACAAAAAGAGTCCTACTTTTCAATCTCAACTTTATGGGTCCTTTTGGTTAACGATTACTTTCAAAAAGAGTCCCCTAACACATTACCGTTTGATATTACCGTGAGAATGGTACATGTGGGTTTAAATTGAGGGCAAATTCGACAATTCAAGAGCTGGGGATGATATAAGTTCGTAAGGCGGGATACGACTCTCTCGAAGACAGCTTCAATTTCGTTTATTCGACCTTCCGTTCAACAGTTGCGATCGAAGATGGTTGTTTGCATTTGTGGAACGCAGGCATACTTATGTACATCATGGACGAATCAGAACCCCGGTCGGAAATTTTGGCGTTGTTCACGGTGTGGCTTCATAGGGTGGAGCGATCCACCGATGTGTCGACGGTCAACGATTATCATACCGGGATTGTTGCAAGCAAAACGTAAACTGTCGGAGGAGATAGCAAGGTTGTCAGCTGAAGTGGAATCTGCAAGGAAATACAAGATCGCATTGGTGGTTTCTTGGATTTTCTTCTTCTGTTACGCGATGTTTACGATATTCGACTTCTAGTGTAGTAAGATGTTTGATTATTTAGGTTATCTAAGTATGTATGTAATGGTTGTTGGGGTGTGGAGTTTGGGTCACAATGTTTTGTTTCTTAGTATCCGATATGTTTGCAGAAGATTTGTGTTAGTATCGGATTTGGGTTTCGAATATGTATGCATTTTGTTACCTTAAATGTAATGGATATGTTTGGAATTTATAAGTATCTTACGTACTATGTATTGGATTTGGATAGTATGTTACCTTTATCGATTGGATTTGGATAGTATGTTACTATTAATGAAAAGTGCAGTTAGGAATTGTAAACTCATGGATTAGGGTATTATGTTTAACCATAAATCGAAAAGCGTATAAATGTTAGACATTATAGTAACATGAGTAAATTATAATGCAAATACTGATAAACACAACTGCATATAACATTTAGTTAACTTGTAATACAAAGTATCACAAATTGAGTAAATAACATAACATTGTTTGACAAACACAAATACCAAAATAACAGTCAACCTACAAGGTAAAACAAAAGGAACATAACATGCATCCGACCACAAAACATTGTTTCTCAAACAGAAAACCTAAATTGTCTATGACACACAACATAACACAAATGCAATCAACACCCCCTCCTTTTTAAACATGCTGCATGTAACCTCTACTGCATTCCATCAGCTGAAGTGGCTGTCTGACCCCTCCCAACAGCAACTGGAACTTTGCAAGATCTAGCATTATGCCCCAACTGTTTACACTTCCCACATTTGATGCTTATATATTTGCGAGTTAACTTGGTACCAGAAGACCCGGGTTGACTGCCATTAGAAACAACCTCATCTGCAGCCCTTCTTCTCTTAACCTTAGGCCTTCCAACCTGTAGGGTTCATGTAAATGTGTTAACACCGTAAATTGAATTACATTGTTCAATTTCACTAAGTAATTATAATTAACCTGCACATGATGTTTGGGTGGCAAGATTACAGTGGGACAATCAGATTTTGGCCACATTTCTGGACCATTAATTGGTTCAATTGTACAACTATACTGCCTCTTCCATGTCTCCATCTTATAACAAGGATGCACTAAATCCTCAGGTTGTCTTATCAGTTCACCGTTTCCAACTTGATCCCATAAAGCTGCAACAGCATGCTTACATGGGATTCCAGACACCTCCCACTTCCTGCATGTACACTCACCTTTGATCATATCCACCACAAATTGCTCGTAGTAATCACCTGTGACCTGGTATTTCCCATTTCCATTGAAAATGCACTTACAGTTTGCAGCTTCATCCTTAATTTTGTCTAACAACCTTTGAGCTGTTGGGGTCAACACACCTTTACTCTTACCTATCATTGTTTGCACTGTAACAATTTTCTTCATCAGGTATTCCCTGATATACTCCAACGCAGATATGATTGGGCGATCCCGGCCATCTACAATCTTGGAGTTGAAAACTTCACAGAGATTGTTCAACAACAAATCTGAGTGTGCACGGCCTGCAAATTCGAAGTATTATGAACAATTAAACAACTTAAATTTATTTGACAAACACCTTAATCTGCAAAATATTTATACCTGAAAACTCACTTCGCGTCCAATGTTTACCAGGGATCCTTTTAAGCCACTCATATGCCAGCTGGGAAAGCTTTTTAAGTTCCTCCATGTTCTTAGTGAAATGAGGAACAGTTGTTGATGTCGCACATTTCCAAAATTGTTCCTTGAGAGGTGTACCCTTCCAATACAGTTTCATGTTTTCGTGAATGTGCCTTACACAAAATCTGTGTTCGGCACAAGGGAAAACATTTGATAGTGCAGGTAGGAGGCCCTAATTGTCGTCATGTTTAGAAGGACAGGAATGTTAAAATTCATTATTATGAAAATAATTAAAGAAAATTACTCAAGTAAGTATCACTAACCTTTTGGCGATCACTGATGAAGGTAAAATTAGTGTTTGAGCCAATGTCTAGGTCCTCCCCCAAACAGTTAAGAAACCATGTCCACGAATTCTTATTCTCAGTCTCAACAATGGCATACGCGACCGGATAAATACCGTTATTACCGTCGATACTCACTGCACTTAGCACTTGCCCTGGATATGGACCTTTCATGAAGGCACCATCCAACCCTATCAACTCTCGCTGAGCGTATTTGAAGCCATCTTTCAGGGGACCCAAACAAATATAGATTCGTTTGAAGACTCTTGTTTGAATGTCGTAATTTGGCTCCGATTCAACTGCGATTTTGACCGTGGTACCAGGGTTTCGTAATTGAAGTTCGAGGCCGTAGTCTCTGAGCATACCATATTGTTTTTCATAATCCCCCCTCAGCTTGTTTAGGGCAAGCTGTTTGGCTCTATAAACCTTCATGAATGGCAGGTCAATTTTGTATTTTGATTGCAATTCACGTTTAAGGGATGAAACAGGAATATTAGGGTTTCCAGCTATTTGGCTTGAAATTTTAGTTGCGATATAACCTTGCGTGCAGCTCTTGACTTCACGTGTTTGAATACAGGTGTGAGTAGGGTCATATGTTTTAACCATCCATACTTCTTCTTCAGCCGACCAAGTCACATATAAAACCCAAGGACAAAAAATTTCTGCCATTGTGACTTTTCTACCCTTTCTGTTTTCCTTTATTCCAATGAGATGATCATTCATACCTGGGACAATTCCTCGACAATTTGCACGCATTCGATCCAAGTCATTCTTCATTATTTTTAATTGTCTTCGAGTTTGGAGGGACAAATTATGAATTGCCTCTTTTACCACCTCTCTGCTCGTAAAAGTCTCTCCCAATCTGAAATCAGCTTCATGAACTTCACCGGCTGAGCATGTCACCGGTTTCTTTAGGTTTTTCAGGAGAGTTTCTCGTGCATTTGTTGGAATTTCATGGCTTGTAAATGCGTCTGTATCCAAAACTACCACATCGTTTTCTTCATTCTCTAGTGGAGGGTCCAACACACCTTGATATGGTCCAACTACTACATCAATCTCTTCAAATGCATCCGTCTCTTGCCTTGCAAATCTAAACTCACTTCCTCTACTTCCTTCATCTTCAGATAAATCTCCTATTGACTCATTCGTCTTCTTTGCATCAGTTACTTTCTTTTGGACTGCATCAGTCCACTCTCGTTCACAATCGGCTTCCAAATTAAAAGCATAATCGTTCGTCAAGCTCCATTGCAACCCCTCCTCTGTAAATCCCATTTCGTATATTTCATCCACATTAGTCCCACCTATGATCTCTGTAATTACCCTGCCCTGTCTTGGGTTTACCCCAACATATCGTTGTATCTCATCATCAATGTCCAGATTTATAACCTGAACGGGAGGTAAATCAAAAATGTTGTTTTGGTCTGCTGACGACACACAGTTGTTACCCTTATCAACCTTATTCTGCATTTGAACTTGACGTACCTTTGGTTTGTAAATAACCAATTCCTTAGATGAAGAATCCTTTCGAGTATTTTCATCAATTCCGTTTGAAGGGACATTCAAATCAAACGTTAATTTTTTCTTCGCTTCACTATTAGGACAAAATTTAGTCATCTCTCGATTGTATTCGGGTGAAGCGGGTGATTCATCAAGGTTCATGAAATCTTTTAACAGGCTTCTTCCGTAATTATTTAGTGTAGAGTTTCCATGCTCCACATACACACCAATTACGTCGGTAAGTTTAACATACCGACCAAGGACCATTACATCTGCGTCACAAGATAAGGGTACGAGCCCTTTATTTAGGTCTATCAGTGGTAAACGGAAGTGGAAGTACACAGGTTCAGGTGACCGGTAACCAATTTCTTTCAACATTTCAGACAGCTCGATGAGACTAAACTCATCAATATCGACATTATCAACAAATGTTACATTCCCTTTCTCATACCTTAAGACACTGGATTGAACGAATACACCGCCATGGTTGATTTCCAAACTGAACAGACTGTGATTATCACCTGCAACAAATGCGCACGATTTTAGGGTTAACATCGACTCTCGTCATCTCGTATTTCCACGTAATCACATACCGTAAGAGTTGCTATGTTCACCGTCGCCATCTTTTTCCCTAATCTTCCACATCGTCAACCTTCGTTTAGTCGGATTTAGGGTTACGCCGTCTTCCTTTCACTCGATCAGTACCTTCTTACCAGGTAGTGATGATGACACTGTGAGATTTTCTGATAGCTGCATTAATGGTGATGGCGCGAAGAAGATCTTGTGCATGCCAGTCGCCATGGGAAATTTCTATTTTGCCCTCACGTGAGGGGCACAGATACCATTCTCACGGTAATATCAAACGGTAACGTGTTAGGGGACTCTTTTTGAAAGTAATCGTTAACCAAAAGGACCCATAGAGTTGAGATTGAAAAGTAGGACTCCTTTTGTAAGTACCCCCAAACCACAGGGACTCTTTCTGTAATTTACTCCTTCTTCTCTTTCAAAGCTTCCAAAAACCTCCACGAACTCCCCGCCGTCTGTGTATTTCGAACTGCCGAAAAATGAGGGTCCAAACCCTAAGATAAAACCCATCTCTAAATTACAAAAATGTCCTTCTTCGCTTTTGCTCGGCCGAGTGGAACTTTTCTTCACAAAATAATCGGGCCGCACAGAAAGAAACGGAAAGAACAGACCTTCCTGTTTGACATTTGAATTATCGTGTGGGCAGAGCAACAATTGTGCATAAAAGTGTGCGGCCAGCACACTTAGATTTTTGCCTCAAATTGTTATTGCTCGATCGCTCCTTAATTTGCTTTCTGATTGAACTCGATCACACATCCTTCTCTATATCTTTGTTGCTCCTTATTACTCGATCGAGTAGTGCTTGCGTTCTAACAATAGCTCGATCGCATACTTGGGTTTCCTTGATCTTTCACGTACTCGGTTTTGCATAGGAATACTCGATCGCATGAGATGGTCGCACATTTTTTTTTTACATTTCTTTGCTTTTCAAATGCTCGGCCGCATGTTTAATTGTATTCCTTCTTGCTTCGCTCGGTCGCTCACTCCTCGTATGCATGGGTGCTCGACTTCAGGTTGGGCTCCGTAAAAATTCGCTTAAAGTCCATGATCCAGCCCAAACTATAACATTAAGCCCAATTGGGTTCTTCAAGTTCCAGCCCATCTTTGTCTTTTGCTTCATAATCACAGCCCATATTTCTGTATTTAATCCATCCAAAGATCCATCAAACATCTAAAACTTGTCTTCAATTAGCCCATACGTCACGTTGAATATTCCGTCCCGTTTCGATCGTCTAAAAATCTGCAATTACACGTAAAAACTCGAAACCTCCCGATATAGTCATAAAATAAGATAAGATGAAAATATGCATGATAATTCAATTAAAACAACTAAAAAGATGCTAAAATAAACTATAAAAAGAAGTAAATAAAATGCACCTATCAAACCACCCCAAGCTTAAACCTTTCCTTGTCATCAAGGAAAACAAGAACTAGAACAAGCTGAGATGATTAAAACACATAAAGGAAAAAGAATAGACATTTTAGGAAGCAACCAAGACAACATTTGCCATAACTAAAATCATGCCAATTTGGACCCCATGCGCATAACAATTATACCAATGATTGAAACAAAAGATCATCAAGAGAAACAAATTTTCACTAAGCACTTAGCATAGGCACGTTAGGTTAAAATATAAACTCACACATGAAACTTTCACTATATATACAAAGCGTCACGCAAGCAAAGGACGTGCTCACAATTGTTCGCTCCCCTCGTGTTTCACTCATGTCACAAGATGTGTGACCTCGCAAATGTCGTCTTCAAATATTTGGTTATAAATGCTCATTTTATAGGAGGGTCGCTCGGGTGTCAGACAAGGTAATTATACTAAGTTGAATTTGCTCAAGTCCTCCAACCGACCACATTTGCATACCACACACTAAACACATGATCTTCAAAAAAACAGAGGGACAAAAACAATGATTACAAAAAAAACTAAATACAAAATAGAACATAAATATCTAAAACGACCAAAACAACTAAATCTAAAACTTCGATTGACTCAAAATAGATAAAAAGTTAAAAACGTAGTCAATAAATGAAGTTGTAAACCAAAACGAGATTTAGTTGTTATTTTGAAACCCAACTAAACGAGATTTCAAAACAAGTAATTACTTTATTATATTTTTGTGAAAAATTTTCTGAAAACTTTTACTAAAACAACTTGAGTGATCACTTGGTTCGGTCTTTTTTTTTTTTTGATTTTTTTTAGACCAATCTTTTAGAACCAAGTGAAATAATAATTTCTGGAATTTCACCATAAAAAATGACTTCATTCTAAAACGACTAGACAAAAATAATATTTTTTTTATAATTTACATCTTTTTCAAAACAAAATATAAAAATGACACTACTAAGTTTACAAACCTAAATAACTAATGCACAAATGACCAAAACAATGTGTACAAGGTCATTGAACACTACTAAACACAAAGTGCCTAAACAAAACTAAAATGGTATAAAAACAATGTTTTTGTCCGTATCGTTGGAAGATCGCGATTTGCGATAAATCTTATGTTTAATTAACAATATGCAAATGTATTGGTCACGAGGGGGGACTAGTGCAACTTCCATAGTACTTTCGCTAGCCGATTACACACAATGATGAACTCACGGGTATATAATGCGTCCTTTGCTAGTATACTTTTGATTCGGTTTCATGTGTGCTTTCATATCCCTACCCAACGTGTCTATACTAGGTACAATAACAAAAAGAGGTTCCTAATGAGGATCTAAAGTTTCAAAAGTTGGTAATGTTGCATGTGCACGGGGGACAAAAATACAAGGAGCTAGTCATGGAAATGTATTATGGTTGCAATTGAAAACGTCACATAGATAGAAGCAATAGATAACAAAAAAAAATGCATGAGAAAATACAAGTGGTCCTAAACTAAAATGCAACTAAAAATATGGAAAAGTATAAAAAATTAATAAAAATAAATAAAGAAAAAGGGGTCCTAAGATGCAACCTAAAAATACAAGCTACTAAAAAAAAAGAAAATAATAATAAAATACCCCACCCCAAGCTTAAAATTAAGCATTGTCCTCAATGCTTGGGACGGTAGGGTAAAAGAAAACGACTACATCGGAGGATTTGGAGGAGAGTAGTCGAAATGGCCTTCCTGAATATGCCAATCCCAAATGCTGCCCACCCGCTGATGAAGTTGTTCTGTTTGAAGGCATAACGCGTCAAAACGGGTGAAAAAATCGGGCGGGAATTCTTGAGGGGCATGCGCTTCTTGCATAGGTTCATCATCACCGCCATGATTAGCTAAAGCTTCTTCTCTTTCATGGATGGTACGGGTGATGATCCAAGAATCGGGGATTCTTGGGTTGAACTCGGCGATGCGGGGGTCGGGGAGAACCAAAAATGGTATCCGATCCGGTGAATGAAACCAAGTGAAAATCCCTAAACCACGAGGCCGAACCAGGTTCATGCGACCAAGAGTTGCGAGATCGAGAAAAGTAGAACCTTCGGGTCGTGCATAGGGTGGACTAGTAAAGTTGAGGGACAGGGGCGGACTGGTGGCCAAAATGGTGATTAGCCCACCGGTGCAAATCTGCCCACTCGGTTCATTCATCACCGAGATACACCTCTGCAAGAAAAAGGAAGCAAAATCGAGAATAGACGGGACGGCTCTCGTCATGCACCATAGGAAGTACAACTCCCATTTGCCAAATTGACCCACCTCTTTGTGGGCGAAGATGGTGCAGACGAGGATCCGATGGGCTAGTCGGATGCAAGGATGGATGATGTCAATGGCCTTGGAGCGGGACGAAGTGTAGGACTCTTTTCCAGAGATGCTGAACCAAAAATCGTCTTCGTCGAAGTCTTCAAAGTTTGGGTTGGTGGGCGTGGAGATATTCTCGGTAGGGGTACCCATAATGCGGTTCATATCATCGTAAGTGAGCGATAGAGGAATCCCTTGCAGTCGAAAGGTGACCCTCCGCTCATTGTCGTTACGCTCGAACGATGACAAGAACTCACGAGTCGGGGTCTCGAAAGTGTAGGCATGGAGGTTGAGAAACGGCCCCCAGCCAATATTTTGAAACAATGCAACGACCCCACCGAGAACACCCAGAGTTTGGAAAGAATCGGCGTCCATAAATTTGGTGGGCTTCACCTCCCGATCTTGTAAGGCTTTGAATTTGTTCTTTTGAGTTCGCCCGGCAAAATGCAACGTTGGTTCTTTGGGTTCTCCGGATTTGCTGCCCTTTGATGATCCTCTCTTTGAAGAACTAGCCGCAGCCGAATGACGCTTAATGCCTTTGGAGGACATGATCAAAAGCAAAGATTTCTTGAAGCAAAGATGGGTGAAAAGAAACTGGGTGAAGGTTGGTTTGATATCAATACACATGCACTATAAGAATGGACGTAAGTTTGCATGAGATATTAATAAGTGTTTTTGAAGAAGAGTATGGACAATATCTTGACTTGACATATGCATGGAAGTAGAGACAAAATGGTGCAGGGAATATATTCCCTTGTTGAGTTCCAAGATTTCCCTAAACAAACAAAAATGCATGTACTGGATGTAAGGAAATCGTGGCATGTGTCAAGCTAGGTGAGAAATAAGGGAGGTTGAGTGGAAAGGTTTGTAGTTCACGTGAGATGAGTGATGCGATCGAGTGAAATGTTAGGGTGACGTGTGAGTGGGTTAGTGTGCGGCCGAGTGAATTAAAGTGCAAAGATATGTGTGGGCCAAGTGATAGAGATTTGTGAGGGTGTGGGTGCTCATGTGCGGTCGAGCAATGTGTGGGAAGAGTGATCGGTCGAGTGAATGCAGGGAAAAATGAGTGTGAGAGATGAGTTTGGTGAGTGTGCGGCCCGCACACTTTTGTGAGCAATTCTTGCTCTGCCCGCACACTTTTCGCTATTCAACCAGAGAAGTCAGGGAATTTTGTTTTAACTTGCGTGGCCCGAGTGAACTTAGGACAAACAAGATCATGCGGCCGAGTGATAAAAGAACAAAGCAATGGAAAACGGCCCACACACAAAAAATGCATACAATTAAACGTCCCGCACATTTACATTAAAAACTCACTGTATCTTTCTGTTTGCCAAAACCAATTTTGTGTGGGCCGAGTGGAATTACAAAGAAAGTTTTGTGCGACCGTTCAAAATAATTTTTTTTTTTTTTTTGTTTTTTGTAAAGCTGCACAGTTTCATTTCAAGTTAAAATCTTCTATGAAAATTTCAAAAGCCTTAATTGTTCATCTTCTTTTCTTTTCTTTTCTAAAATATATAAAAAAGTTTAGATCCAAATTTAAAATCGTTTTTGAAAATAGGAATGAAAATTATAATTTTAAATAAGGATCTCAAATATTATTAGATTTCAAAAGCAACTTGAAGATATCAAAATGTTGCAAAAATTTTATTTGTGAACGAGAAAGATTCGATTTACGAATTTTCTTCCAAAAAGGTGCACTTCTTTAACGTCTTTGGCAAGACGTGGTACCAACTTACGCTCATTCATACTCGGGGGCATCCAAGCGGGTATTGTCGAGTACGCCCGCGTTAAAACCTTCATAGAAAGGCTTCAAACGATGCCCGTTCACCTTGAATATTTTCCCGGTATCAACACTTCTTATCTCCACGGCTCCATGATCAAATATTTTATCAACTATAAACGGCCCCATCCATCGTGATCGAAGTTTTCCCGGAAACAACTTCAAACGGGAGTGATATAGTAACACTTTTTGTCCCGGAATGAAGTTCTTTCGGGTGATGGACCGATCATGGAATGCCTTGGTCTTCTCCTTATAAATTCGCGTGTTCTCATACACATCATTTCTCAATTCTTCTAACTCTTGGAGTTGCAACTTCCTATGCCGTCTGGCTTCATCAATGTCGAAATTGCACTTCTTGACCGCCCAAAAGGCTCGATGCTCAAGCTCGATGGGTAGGTGACATGGCTTCCCGTAGATCAAACGGTAGGGTGACATCCCAATTGGAGTCTTGTAGGCCGTTCGGTAGGCCCACAAGGCGTCTTCAAGTCTTGTGCTCCAATCTTTTCTTGTTGGGTTCACCGTCTTCTCCAAGATTGATTTAACTTCTCGGTTGGAGACTTCCGCTTGTCCGTTTGTTTGAGGGTGATAGGCGGTGGACACGCGATGGATGACATTGTATTTCTTCAATAAGGCCTCCATCGCCTTGTTGCAAAAGTGCGTTCCCCTATCACTTACCAAAGCCCTAGGAATGCCAAATCTTACAAAAATATTAGATTTCAAGAAATCGATAACCGTTTTGGCATCATCCGATCGGGTGGCTTTGGCCTCAACCCATTTTGAAACGTAATCGACCGCGAGAAGTATATATATGTTGCCAAAAGAAACGGGAAATGGACCCATAAAATCGATTCCCCAAACATCAAAAATTTCACAAATAAGAATCGGATTTTGGGGCATTTGGTCTTTTTGAGAAATATTTCCCGTTCTTTGGCACCGGTCACAACTTTTACAAAAAATATAACAATCTCGTGTCATAGTGGGCCAAAACAAACCACATTCAAGAATTTTCCTTAAAGTGCGATTATGACCGAAATGTCCTCCACAAGCATATTCATGACAAAATTGTAAAACGGATTGATGCTCATGTTGGGGGACACATCGTCTAATCACTTGATCGGGACAATGTTTCCACAAATACGGGTCGTCCCACACATAGTATTTTGAATCACTTTTTAATTTGGCCTTTTGGGCTCTTGTGAATGTGTCGGGCGCCCGTTTCGTGACCAAAAAGTTAACGATATCCGCATACCACGGTAAAGAATTAGAATTAGAAAGGGAAAAGAGATGCTCATCCGGAAATTCATCACGCAAGGAAGATGGCTCTCCTTGTGACACCAAACGACTAAGATGATCGGCTACAAGATTCTCGGAACCGCTTTTTTCCCGAATCTCTAAATCGAACTCTTGTAGGAGCAATATCCATCGGATGAGTCTTGGCTTCGCGTCTTTCTTGGTCATCAAGTACTTCAATGCCGCATGATCCGAGAAAACAATGACTTTGACACCGAGCAAGTATTGACGGAACTTTTCCAATGCAAAAACAATAGC
Source organism: Cichorium intybus (assembly GCA_023525715.1). Classification (NCBI taxonomy): domain Eukaryota; kingdom Viridiplantae; phylum Streptophyta; class Magnoliopsida; order Asterales; family Asteraceae; genus Cichorium; species Cichorium intybus. The sequence goes on from CM042009.1 coordinate 132,698,277, forward strand.
CAAAAGTTCTTTTTCCGTTGTCGAGTAGTTGCTTTGAGCATTGTCTAACGTTCTCGAGGCATAGTAGATCACATGAGGAGCTCTTCCTACTCTTTGTCCAAGCACTGCCCCTATAGCATAGTTGCTTGCATCATACATAATTTCAAAGGGGAGGTCCCAATTGGGCGCTTGGATAATGGGAGCCGACGTTAACAATTCCTTGAGTTTATCAAAAGCTTCTTGACAAGCTTGGTTAAACTCAAACTCGACATCTTTTTGTAGTAACAAACACATTGGTCTTGTGATCTTGGAAAAGTCTTTAATAAATCTTCGGTAGAAACCCGCGTGACCAAGAAAAGAACGAACTTCTCGGACACTTGTTGGATAGGGCAAACTTTGAATCACATCTATCTTCGACTTATCAACTTCAATTCCCTTCTTGGACACAATGTGTCCCAAGATCAAACCTTGACTAACCATAAAGTGGCATTTTTCAAAATTCAACACCAAATTCGTTTCGATGCATCTTTTCAATATTTTGGTGAGGTTAGCCAAACATTCTTGGAAGGAGTTCCCATACACGGTAAAATCGTCCATAAAGACTTCAATTATGCTTTCAACATACTCGGAAAAGATGCTAACCATACACCGTTGAAAGGTAGCCGGCGCATTACATAGTCCAAATGGCATCCTTCTATAGGCAAAGGTACCAAAGGGACATGTAAAGGTTGTCTTCTCTTGATCTTCCGGTGCAACCGGAATTTGATGGAAACCGGAATATCCATCAAGGCAACAATAATGTGATTTGCCGGCTAGACGCTCTAGCATTTGATCGATGAATGGCAATGGAAAATGATCTTATCGAGTGCTCGCATTTAATTTCCGGTAGTCAATACAAACTCTCCAACCGTTTTGGACTCGCGTTGGCACCAACTCGCCTTCCTTGTTCTTCACAACCGTGATTCCGGTTTTCTTTGGAACAACTTGAACCGGGCTCACCCATTTACTATCGGAAATCGGGTAAATCACACACGCATCAAGGAGTTTGAGAATTTCTTTCTTTACCACCTCCATCATGGGTGGATTCAACCTTCTTTGAGCTTCTTGGCTTGGTTTACATTCATCTTCAAGCAAGATCTTGTGCATACAAGTAGATGGGCTCAAACCCTTGATATCTGTAATCGTCCAACCCATGGCTTGTTTGTGCTCTTTTAAGACTTTGATGAGTTTCTCTTCCTCGGGTTCGGTTAAGTGAGTGGATATAATAACCGGAAGGGTGTCACCATTTCCCAAGTAAGCATACTTCAAATGATCGGGTAACACTTTCAATTCCAATTCCGGTGGTTGCACAATAGATGGTGGTAACTTCTCATGCGAGTTTGAAAGTTCCACTTGTGCCATATCATACTTCATCAATTTGCACACATCCAAATCATTGACCGTTTCTTCAATTTCCGGTTTCAAGGCAAAATAATTCATCTTACTCTTCAAACTCTTCTTGTCAAGGCCTTTACTCAATATCATTTCCAATGAATCTTCGGTGTTTAATTCAAACAAGTCTTGAGTCAAAGGCTCAACCACATCAACAAAATGACACGACGACACATCACTCGGATACTTCATGGCTTCATTAATGTTGAACTCGATCTTTTCACCATCAAACTCCATAGTAAATGAACCACCATGGACATCTATAATGGTTCTAGCCGTACTCAAGAATGGTCTTCCCAATAATATCAAACCGGATTTGGAAGAGGATTTCTCATCCAAATCAATGACATAAAAATCGGCGGGAAAAACCAATTGGTTTACTTGAACTAGAACATCTTCCAACACGCCTCTAGGAAATATGCTTGATTTATCCGCCAATTGAATAATCACGCCCGTTTCGGTTAAAGGACTAACATTGAGTGAAGAACAAATCGAATACGGCATGACATTGATAGATGCACCCAAATCAAGCATGGCATGACTTATCATGGCGTCCCCAATTTTGCATGGGACGGTAAACATACCCGGATCTTCGCATTTGGGCGGTAATCTTCTTTGAAGAACGGCGGACACATTTTCGCTCATGGAAACCCTTTCATTTCCTCTCAACTTCCTCTTGTTAGTGCAAAGATCTTTCAAAATTTTAGCATATCTTGGAATTTGTTGAATTGCGTCTAACAAAGGAATGTTTATCTCCATCTTGCGAAAAATGTTCATAATGTCTTTCTCATCATCTTTCTTCTTGGAAGTGGCTAATCTTGATGGGAAAGGCGGTGGTATGACTAGAGGTGTAGGAACTTTAGGTGTTTCCGCTTTATCATCAACTTTCGTTTCTTTCACCGGTGGCACTTCAATCTCTTTTTCTTCTTCTCTAGCGATAACTTTTGGGTCAAGTTCTCCGGTTTTCTTTCCGCTTCTCAAAGTGATGGCATTTACATCTCCTCTTGGATTCTTTTCGGTTTGGGAAGGGAATTTGCCACGCGTTTCCAATTTGCTCATGGATGAAGCCAACTCACCCATTTGGGCTTCAATATTGGAAATGCTAGTTCTCGTTTCTTGTTGGAATTTTTGGGTGGTAGTGGCTAAGGATTTGACAATGTCTTCAAGAGACATTCCGGAGCTACTTGGTTGAGAATGGTGCGTTTGGTGTTGTTGATAATGAGGTTGGTGTTGTTGTCTCGGTTGATAAGATTGTTGATGTTGTTGTGGGTATTGTGGTCTTGTTAAGGCGTTTTGTGGAAGAGGTTTTGGAGCATAACTCAAGTTGGGATTTGGCCTCCAACTTGAATTATATGATGAATGATAATCTGGTTGTTTGTGACGTTGTCCTTGATATCCTCCCATGGCATTGACTTCGACGGCGTCTTCATGCAAAGTGGGACACATATCCGTGGGATGACCCACGGTAGCACAAATACCACACATCATTACTTGTTGGCTACTTCCCGTTGCTAATTTTTGCACAACGGTTGTTAGATCCGAAAGTCTTGATTCAAAATTGGATGTGTCCACTTCATTGACCCGGTGACTAGAATCTCTACGCATATCTTGACGAGGGCCAAAGTGTTGTGAATTCGCGGCCATTGTCGAGATAAGTTCCCGACTTTGTTGTGGTGTTTTACTAAAAATGTCGCCGCCACTAGAAGCATCAACTAATCTTCTTTCCATGGGCAACAACCCCTCATAAAAGTGTTGAATGAGAAGTTGTTCCGGAATTTGGTGTTGAGGACAACTTGCGCAAAGACTATTAAATCTTTCCCAATAGTCGTGAAGAGTCTCGTTTTGGCCTTGGCGAATTCCGCAAATATCGTTTCGAAGAGCGGATGCTCTTGTTGTGGGATAAAATTTGTCTAAAAATGCTCTCGCCATTTGGGGCCATGAATTTACCGATCCCGGTGGAAGGTAAAATAACCAATCTTTCGCTCGATCCGCTAAAGAAAAGGGGAATGCCCTCAACTTGATTTGATCATCCGTGACTCCTTATGGCTTCATGCTCGAGCAAATGATGTGAAACATCTTCAAATGTTTGTGAGGATCTTCGTTTTCCAACCCATGGTAGGTAGGAAGATGATGGACTAGACCGGACTTCAACTCCATTCCGGGTTCAAGAGCGGGATATTGGATGCCAATGGGAGTTTGGGTGACATCCGTTTCCATCATTTGCCTCAAGGTTCTCTCGGGATTGCGGTTTTCTTCCATTTGGATGGTCTCTCTTTGATTTGGGTTTATCGAGTTTGGTTGTTCAAGGTTGATTGTATCGGTTGTGTTTGGGATAATTTCGGGTGTTTCCGGAATTTCTTGTCGGGTATCGGGGATTGACTCGGTCTCGATATCCGTCCCACTCGAAGAGTCGGATCGATTTCCCAACGCCACGGTGACACCGGAACTTTGACCTTTTCGAAGCCTCGTTTCCTTCCTCAAGCGTTTTGCTTCTTTTTCGATTTCCGGATTGAATTCCAATATACCTGTTCGAAGGGATCTGGGCATAGAAAAACAAACTGATTAAAAATACCAATCCCCGGCAACGGCGCCAAAATTTGGTGGTTGTCGAGGCCAACAAAAATAAACCATAATTCTCTAACACAAAATAGTGCATAGTGGTAAAGAGATCGAATCCACGGAGATTGGTTCAATTTGTAAAACAGTGTGATCAATTCAAACAAGGTATATATTTAAACAAAATAAAATAAAAGGATGGGGGTTTTGTTTGTTTTGGTTGAAAGTAAAAACGATATAAGTGACAAATTTTGACGAAATGATTTCAAGAAAAATAAGCAACTTAAATAGTAGAATTCAATAACGGGTGAAAGATCAATATTGGGATTATAATCTAAGCACAATTAGTTCATTTATCATCATGGTTTATGGTGCAATGTCTATGTTCAACCACATTGGCTATAACAACTCAAAAGCTTGAGTCATCTAGACCTTCTTAATTCATAAAGACATTAGAAAAGCTCTTAATATCCGTCTTAATCAAAATCATGACTCAAATAAGCATTTGATTCAAATAAGTTGATTAGCATTAAGTTCAAAGAATCACCAATCCTAAACAAAAGTTACAAAAGTTTGCACTTTAATTTTTAGAGAATAAAATCTTATGATTATTTATGAGATAATAAGCATCCATAAAAACCATTTGTTACCAAATTACTTCTAAAATCAATTACGTAATTAAAGAAGTAATTAACAATAATCATTCAAGCATTTAAACCATGGAAGTAAACACAAGAACAATCATATAGAGTTTCAAACAAAGATTTCATTCATGGATGAACTTCAACTCATAAAACCATTCAAAATGTTCTAATTGCTCAAAGATTAATACCCAATATTGAAATTAAAAGTTTTAGCCAAGCATAGCTAAAACAATAAACAAGAAGATAATTAAAAATGTACCAAACATAGGAGTTAAATCAAGAAATGGTGGAACAAAGGCTTCTTCTCTTTCAAAGCTTCCAAAAACCTCCACGAACTCCCCGCCGTCTGTGTATTTCGAACTGCCGAAAAATGAGGGTCCAAACCCTAAGATAAAACCCATCTCTAAATTACAAAAATGTCCTTCTTCGCTTTTGCTCGGCCGAGTGGAACTTTTCTTCACAAAATAATCGGGACGCACGGAAAGAAACGGAAAGAACAGACCTTCCTGTTTGACATTTGAATTATCGTGCGGGCATAGCAACAATTGTGCATAAAAGTGTGCGGCCAGCACACTTAGATTTTTGCCTCAAATTGTTATTACTCGATCGCTCCTTAATTTGCTTTCTGATTGAACTCGATCGCACATCCTTCTCTATATCTTTGTTGCTCCTTATTACTCGATCGAGTAGTGCTTGCGTTCTAACAATAGCTCGATCGCACACTTGGGTTTCCTTGATCTTTCACGTACTCGGTTTTGCATAGGAATACTCGATCGCATGAGATGGTCGCACATTTTGTTTTTACATTTCTTTGCTTTTCAAATGCTCGGCCGCATGTTTAATTGTATTCCTTCTTGCTTCGCTCGGTCGCTCACTCCTCGTATGCATGGGTGCTCGACTTCAGGTTGGGCTCCGTAAAAATTCGCTTAAAGTCCATGATCCAGCCCAAACTATAACATTAAGCCCAATTGGTTTCTTCAAGTTCCAGCCCATCTTTGTCTTTTGCTTCATAATCACAGCCCATATTTCTGTATTTAATCCATCCAAAGATCCATCAAACATCTAAAACTTGTCTTCAATTAGCCCATACGTCGCGTTGAATATTCCGTCCCGTTTCGATCGTCTAAAAATCTGCAATTACACGTAAAAACTCAAAACCTCCCGATATAGTCATAAAATAAGATAAGATGAAAATATGCATGATAATTCAATTAAAACAACTAAAAATATGCTAAAATAAACTATAAAAAGAAGTAAATAAAATGCACCTATCAAACCAATATGCATTAAACTCTTCTGAGCAAAACTCTAGTCCATTATCCGTACGGAGATACTTTACCACCAATCCTGATTGCTTTTCAACCTGAACTTTCCGGTCTCTGAAGGTAGAGAAAACGTCTCCCTTGTGTTTTAAGAAGAAACACCACACCTTCCTGGAGAAATCGTCAATGATAGTGAGCATATAGTTAGCTCCACCTTTAGAAGCAACTCCAGCGGGTCCCCACAAATCCGAGTGGACATAGTCGAGTGGTCCTCTCGTTGTATGGATACCACTTGCAAACCTCACTCGTTTTGCCTTGCCATATACACAGTCTTCACAAAACTCCAAATCAACAATCTTTTGTTGACCAAGTAAACCTCTTCGACTCAATTCTGACATGCCTTGAAAACTCATATGGCCAAGTCGAAGGTGCCAAAGACGGGACTGATCTGGATCAGAAAGAGACTTTGAAACAATAGCAGCATCACTCGAAATTGTTTGCCCGTCAAGAAAGTAGAGGTCTGAGGTTTTTCGACTGGCTCTCAGTTTGTCGGAACCATCTTTGAACACCCTGAGAACTCCACCTTTACCGGCAAACTCGTATCCTTTTTTATCAAAGGAACTAAGAGATAACAAGTTTCTTCTGAGGTCAGGGACATATCTAATATCCCCAATGGTTCGGATAACGCCATCAAACATACGGATTCTGACTGAACCATGTCCAAGAACTGGACATGTAGTATTGTTACCCATCAACACATAGCCCTGGTTAACCTTTTCAAATGTGTAAAACCAACTTTTGTTGTGACACATATGAAAAGTACAACCAGAGTCGAGTATCCAATCACCAGTGGAATCCAGTTTATCTGAATAAACTGTCAAGAGTTCTCCAATACATTCGACCTCTGCTACATCGGCTTCACCCGAAGTGCTAGCTTGTTTACCATTTGTTGCCGCCTTCTCTTTTTCTTTATTCTTCAACTTCAAACATTCTTCAAGCACATGTCCCTTCTTGTGACAATAGTTGCAAAACTTTCGTTTGCCTTTAGATTTGGATCTGGTTCTGTTAGAAGATTGAGAAGTTCTACTTCTCTCTGTTGTTCTTCCTCTGGCATTCAAACCTTCGGCTTTAGCATCACCTGAACCACCACCGGTAATATATTTCATCTTCTCTTTAGAATCCAAAGCTGTAAAGACTTCATCTAAAACAAGAGTGTCACGACTGTAGATGATTGTATAACGAAAATGGCTATAGGATTCAGGCAACGATGACAACAAAAATAAAGCCAAGTCTTCATCTTCATATTGAACATCCATATTCTCCAAGTTATTTACTAACTCTTTGAATGTAGACAAATGTTCAGCTAGCGAGCCTCCTTCAATCATCTTGAGATTGAACAACCGTTGCTTTAGATGCAACTTGTTTGGTAAGCTCTTTGTCATCAATAACTGCTCCAACTTCAGCCACAAAGCAGACGCCGACGTTTCTTTTAGAACATCTTGTAAAACATCGTTTGACAAGTGCAAACGAATTTGAGATAAAGCCTTCAGATCTTTCATCTCCTTTTCTTCTTCGGTCCATGCATTGGGCATCCTTTCGAAGCCCAAGAGCGCCTTGTGTAAATCCATCTGAATGAGAATATCTCTCATCTTTACTTGCCACAGCGAAAATCGGGTATTCCGATCCAGCAGCGGAATATCGTATTTCACCGAAGACATGATTTATTACTTGATAAAATGATCCCAACAAGCTAATATCAAAACCCGGACGCTCTGATACCAATTGTTGTAAAATACGACGGATCCGAATTGACTTTAGACAATATTAGCTCAATGCGGAATAGGATCAAAATTATCAAACGATAATAATCACAACGAAAAATACGAATGAAGTAAATAAAATAGAGACACGAGGATTTACGTGGAAAACCCAAATCGGGAAAACCCACGGGCGGAGGAAGCCGAGAACCAATTCACTATATTTTGTGGTGTTTACAAAAGGTTTGGAGAAATATATAAATACAAAGAGTTTATAACTCTTATGTATTAATAAGAAGATGAATAAGAAGAGAAGATGTTTTGGTGTGGTGTGAGATGATTTTTGCAAATGATTTCCTATCCTATTTATAGGAAATGTTTACATGCCATATTAGAAAAGAAACTCATTTTAAAATAAAGTCTTGCATGCCATCTTTGAGAAAATCTTCATCACATGGGCTGCAAGGATAATAAGTAGCCATGCCAACTTTGAATTTAAAGTTTTAGCTTTGAATTTTGAAGTCATACTTCACATATACAAATCTCAGTAAGATGTTGTCTCAATTTCATTTTCTCTTCTTTCTCATCAAACTTTGAACTTGAATTGGAATGGATACTTTTGTTGAACCGGAACCGGTAGATAAATTGTAATTAGCATTTATTTCATCAAGTTATTAGCCAGACTAATATGCTCCTTATGAATTTCAGTATCTTTATTCCAAGCCTTTAGAATTAACCGATCCAAAATTGTTGGCTTAGCTTCTAATTGATCAACAAACTCTAAAAACTTGGTATGATTTTTTTTAAAGAAATATCATGAATATCACCCTAAATGTGTAGATACCCCATAAGATCATAATTGGTTAATGTGTCACATTACTCAAAATCTTCTCTAGTAATGAAGTTTAAGACAAAAGTGTTGCCTTGAAGAAATTGTAGTCGGATATTTGATGCTATTCAAAGTGTTCCTTATTTTTCATACACTTTTTCTCAGTCACGACATGTGGAATGCTTTTCTATTGACTAGTAGATGCTTTATCATTTACATTCGCATCATTGCCGCTGTCATCAAATAAATTCGAAACTTTGACTGGGTTACTGTTTGACTAGGTTGTCTAAACTCATCTCTAAAGCTTGATTATTGCCTTTCTCAATCTCCTCCTCATGTAACTATAAAACTTGAGACTTTTCTTTAATAACAAACTTATGAAGTTGGTCTTTAGTAGATATAGTATCTCCAACATCCGTGGATTTTCATATAAGGAAATCACATTAAATGTTTAGTTCCCCCATATTAGTCATTGAGAACTTATGGCTGAGGGGTGAGGTAATACACTATAGGAGATCCATAAAGGATGCTACCAAATTGATGCCATCCACATAAAGAAGTAGGTAGCCTTGTTCCTCGCCTCGTCAATTTATAAAGAGCAAAAGTTGGACCTTGTTGTGTTGGAAGCCAATATGAATAAATAGTGAACATGATTCGTAAACTGATAATCCTGAAATCCTAGTGGCTGATGTATATAGACAGTCTCCTGAAGGTGGTCATGCAGAAATGTATACTTCACGTTGAGCTGATGAATGAGTCAATGTCTGGAAATGACAAGACTGAGAATTCTGTAAAATGTAGTCAGATTAACAAGCATACTAAATGTCATATCGCAATAAATGCCTATCCTCTGACTTTTACCATTGGTAACAAGTCAAGCCTTATACCAAGATAGTGTGTCATCGGTATCGAACTTCAGTTTAAACAACCATATAAAGCATACAATTATTACCCCGTTGGAGAGAGGAACACATACCTAAGTTCCAATAGAAAAAAGGGTAGTATACTCCTTAGTCATGGCCTTAAACCAGTTAGGGTCTTACATAACATCTAAACACAAATGTGGACTCGAGAAAAAGGGTGGTTGTGTGAAGATTAAGGTGTTAGACATGTTCATTGATGATGGATTCAGGTGAAAATAGGGTGAGTTGTAAGTCGTTCGATCATAAGGACACATGATGTGATAGAGTTTGTGGGCGTGAGAAGTATAGGGTGTGCTTAGATTTTCAATGATATGCACATGGAGAGAAGCGCTTGGCCCAAGGAGGGGGTAAAGGCACAGGCATCGTAGACATAATAAGGAATAGGAAGGAGTGTGGGCCAAATGGGGTGGGTTGTGCGTGAAGGATATTGGCTCATGAGGGTATAACCGTCCTAATAGGTTTTGAGGAGGTATTTGGATGGTAATGGGGATAAAGTATCGTCAAAAAATCCATAAGAAAGTAGTTGGGCGGCGGTCATATAGTTATAAGGAAAAATAGACTCGTCAAATACAACATGACGAGAGATAATGACTTTATTATTGGAGATATGTAGACAACCAAAAGAGCTTCTGCAAATGCGATGCAGAGGTCTGCATATGTCGGGTGTTTGCAAAATAAGAGAAAGAAAAGGGTGTCATTATTGATGGCGTAAGATGGTAAAAGGTTAATGAGGTATGTGGCCATAAAAAGAGCTTCTACCCAATATATGGGTGGAAGATAAGCATTACATAAAAGGGTATGTGTGACATTGTTAATTTGATGGAGCTTACGTTCCAAATTTTTGTTGTGTTGAGACGTATGTAGGCATGAGAAACAAAATTGTATGCGATATTTTTTCTAAAAACATATGAATCGAGAAAATATCATATTCACGCTTGTTGTTATACTAAAAATATTTGATATTGCATCCAAATTGGTATTTTGAAGTATTCATGCAAAACATTGGAAAATAAAATCAAATTTACGCCTAAGACCAATAGAAAAAGTACAAATCAAGAAAAATAACATAATATTTGAAACCACTATAGCTAGAAATATGAGATGTCCAAACTTCTAAAGGAGAACTAACAGTAGAATTATAAATGCTAAAAGGTAGTCTAATATGTTTGCCAAGTTGACAAGCTTGAAACATTACATGAGACTACTATATTACATGAAATACGCTTTATAGACATGAGAGACCATAGTACTTGATCATCAGGATGACCGAGTCGTTGATGCCAAATAGATGAATTAGAGGAAATGACAGCTTGAGGGTAGGATGGCGTCACTAGGTAGATATTGTCGAAGTTGTCACATCAGAGAGATTTTGGCAGGTCTGATAATCATTCATAAAAACCCAAACCCGCCAAACTCAATAGAATATTTATTGAGCCGTGTGAATTAATGAACATATATATGGTTTTTGATAATGTTTGGGGTAACGAGGATGTTATAGAGATGTCAAGATCTATATGGGTTCAAGATGATGTAATGTCTTGTTCGTATTACATGAATAGTCAAATAGAGGACCCATTATTGACTAAGACACAATGGAAATTGATCTTATTAGAAATGGAAAAAGGTATACATGAGTCATTCTGAAGGTGTGAGGTTGCCCATGTGTCCATATAACAACCATTGTGACTTTGATCTTGTAGATTTATAGTGTCGAATATATTTTGGGACACTCGTACTCCGATCCGCTAGTCCATTCGAAAACCAAGTCCAAAATGGAGAGCGAAAGATTATGGCTCACGATAAGTTGGTTGTTGTGGAATCGGTCCACGTGAAGTTGGACTAGGAAACACATGCGTGTTTAAGATCCCCTGCAAATGATTGGTCGGGACTACCACTGTGGTGGGTAGGCGGCCCAAGGTAAGGTATTCCATGCCGCCCAGACTTTTTGGTGAAACCAATATAGTGACAACTATTGTTTGATGGATGGCGGGTATCATGGCTAGACTATTACTGGTAGCGGTTGCCACGATTTTGCTGGCGTTCTAAACGTCGTCTTTTGTTGAAGTTTTGGACATGGCTTTGGTAGTTGGTATAGGTAGAAAGTGTAGTTTGTAATGACACGTGATCAGAGAGAGGAGATTAATGGGAGACTTGAGACATATATCGTTCCTCGTGGTGAAGCATAGATCGCACTTCCAAGAAAATAGGGAGGGTGTGCGATGATAAATTATACTCGTGACCTAGTCAAAATTTGAGATTAATCCGTTAATCATGTAAGTGAGAAAATTCTTTTCTTGAATTGTAGCATCGATGTTGTCAAGAAGTTCGACAATCGGTTTAATACGAGTGTAATAAGTGGTGATAGAAGAATCCATGATGATGTTGCACAACTTATTGTATAGTTGGATGAATTTAGCGTCTTCATTGTCTTGTAACAAAGTTTCCAAATTGATCTAAATTTGTTGGGAAATTGAGTTGCATCTAAGGATCATCCAAAGAAGGGATTGTGAGATAGTACAATTTGTAACGCCAAAACATGTTTTATTATGTAATTATAATAAAAAGGGTAAATTGGTCATTTTACCTTAGAAGGGTAATTTGGTCTTTTGGACAGAAAAGGATTAAGTTTGTAATAATATTTTGAGTTTAGGACTTAAAATGTTATAAAAATTAGTTTTGTCATAAAAATGTGTAAAATGTGGCAAAACTTCAAGAATAACAACTCCAGGGACTAAACTGCAATTTCTGGAAGTATAAATAGTGGGACAAGCTCTCTCACATGTGCAGAAAATCTTGAAGCATCGGGAGAGGGTTTTGGAGTGATCGATTGCAGAAACTTGGAGTTTTCTTGAAGAATTAAAGCTAGGAATCGGATTCTAGGCTTGGAATTGAAGATTTGGAAGCAATTGAGGTAAGTTATTAAGTTCTTACCAAGCTTTTGGTGTGTGTTCTTCAAGCTTGAACTGAAAACTGTAATTTCAGTTAGAAATTTTGTGATAAGTAGCTTAATACTTCCAGTAGGTCATGCTAAAAGGACTTAATTCAAAGAAAATGGAAGTAGGTTGCTATTGTTCAAGAATTGGGATTTTGGTCAAGAACCTTAGATGATGAGTTCTTGTGATAAACATGATTCTAATGGATTAAAATGAGTTCTAGATGCTATAATGACTGAAAGAAATCATTAGAAGCAAGTAGAATTCAATAATTTCGGTTTTTGGAGTAAAAATGCAAAAACGGGAAATTGTATAAATGGGCTTGAATTTGATTCTCCAATGGTTTAAAAACTTGATGTAAATGAAGGGTTTTGGTCCTGGAACAAACCCCTACTGATTAAGTCATGTATTAAGGGCTTAATATGAGAAAATAGGATTTTATAGCATTAAATCGGAGTTTTCTGGACCTGCCAGCAGCAGGCGCGACGCGGCCCTCACACTGGGCGCGACGCGGGATCGAGGCAGAAACTATAAAACCTTCTGTTAAAATTTGGTGTAATTTCCAAATTGGATTTTGATGCTAGGCTTATCCGATTGACCTGAAATTTTGAACATAGGTCTAATATGTTGTGAAACTTCATGGAAAATTGTCGGAATACGTATACGACCTCCCGAAAGTACTGTAGTAGAATACGCGTATTTCGGGAAGTGTATTAAATTTTTATAACGATGGTTATTGATTGGAAATGCTTGGAATGGTCCCCAATTGTATTGTATAGGACTCTTGTATAGTTGAGTCAACTGAAATGGTAAATTAACCTATAATCATTGTGAAATGAATGGAATTATAGGTACGGGACAAAATCTTACGGAATACATTGCAAGTCAAGAAACGACGAAAGCTAGTGGTAGCAAGCAACAAGGTGAGTAATCTTGACTATATCTAGTATGATATATGGTGATTACAATGGCACTACTTAAAGTAGTTGAATACGGGACAAGGGTAGATTACCCGAATAATATACGGACATGACATTGGATTGTAATTCCAAATGGTGCAGCCTTGTTGGCTATGATTAATATCTTTGAAATCAAACGGTGCGGTCTTATGACCATGATAATTGGGTTATTGAACCCATCTGGTGCGACCTTCGGGCTATGATATAAACAATAAAATGTTATTAAATGGTGCGGCCACTTGTGGCTATGATTTTGGACGTTATGTTCAACTGGTGCGGCCTATATGGCTATGATATTTGGTGCGGGCTATATGGCTATGATATTTGGTGCGGCCAATGTGGCTATGATATATGGTGCGGTCAGTGATGACTATGACTTATGGGACAAAAACTGTATAAGAGTTTATTGTTAATATTCTCTTATTTATATGTAATGTTATTTTTTGATTACTCATTGGCTTTATAGCTCACGGTTTATTTAATATGTCCCTGCAGGTGAGCGTGATCCCGCCAAGGGAAAAGATAAAGTCCGTGACTGAGGACTAGGATTTGAAGTGACTTCCCGGCTTGAAGAATGTATAATATTTTATGTATTGTACTTTGTGATACGCTTGTACTCGTATTGTATTAACTAATACCCCTACTTATGGTTTGTTTGTAAAATATTTGGTTTGAAAAATGAAAATTTTTGGGGTGTTTTTGTTAATAAGTCGGGTGTTACAAGTTGGTATCAGAGCCAGGTTTAAGTGAACTAGGTGTCTTAGACTAGATTCCTGGACTTAAACCTTGAAAGAAAAATAGACAAATGGACTGTTAGATATATATAAGTTTGTTGTTATATATGTAATCTAACGGTTTGCTGAAATTTTGAAGTATGAGAAATACAAGGAGTAATCCCACTGGTGCAAATTCGCGTGGAACCTCAAGAAGTGGACCGGCCCGTTCACGCGGTTCTGTGGGACGAAGAGCAAGGGCACCAGCGAGGGAACCGGTGGGAGGAAATCCACCTGAAATTCGGGCAATAGTGGAAGAAGTGGTTAGGCAAATGATGCCTACGTTAACGAATAACCCTAATCCGAGTGGCAATCCTAACCCGAGTGCCAATCCTAATCCTAGTGAAGAGGCTGCAAAAAGTATTCATGACAGGCAGCCGTAAGATGAAAGCCAGGGAGAAAGTCGTGCTCGGGCGCTAAAAGAAACTCAAGGTGGGGAAGCTTCGACAAAGAAAGTTGGGTGTACTTATAAAGCCTTCCTTGGTTGTAAACCAAAGGAATTCTCGGGGACAGATAATCCAGTCCAAGCCATGGAATGGATTATGCATATTGAGAAAGTATTTCGGGTTAGCAAATGTGCGGATGAGGACAAGGTAGAGTTTGCCACAAATCAACTTACGAGTAGTGCACTACATTGGTGGCAAATTTACTACAAGTCTCTGAATCTTGATCCAATCCAATCTGTGTCTTAGGAACAATTCAAGATTAAATTCAATGAAGAGTATTGCTCCGAGGTAGCTATAAAGAAACTGGAGGATGAATTCCTACACATGGAACAGGGTTCCCGATCTGTTCAAGAATACACTCTTAGCTTCCTGGAGAAAGCAAGATTTGCTGAATATCATGTTAGTACCGAAAAGAGGAAGATTGATATGTATGTCTGGGGATTGACGACCCGAATCAGAGAAATTGTGCAACCACTGAAACTGCCTACTTTCCGACAAGTGGTGGATCGAGCCACAGAAAGAGAAACAGAATTGAAGCGACAGGAAGATGAAAAGAAAGTCTTGGAAACTAAACGAAAGGCGGAAGACCAAAGTTGGACGCCTCAGAAAAAGTCGCAACAAACCGGGTCTAAGGGTAAGGGCCAGAGAGATGAAGGAAAGTGGTGTGAAAAATGCAGAAAAATGCACTCTGGGAGTTGCCGGGTCAACACTACATCTGCAAGTTGTCGAAACTGTGGAAAACCGGGGCATGATGCTAGTAACTGTCGGGCAGAACGTAGGTGTTTTCAATGTGGATCTACGGGTCACATTCGCCTGAACTGTCCCGAGTTGAAATCTGGAGCAATCAGTGATAGACCCAGGATCGATCAGGGCGGGAAGAAAGAAGAACCGAAGAACAGGGGACGACCGGTGGCCTCACGAGCTTTCCAGATGACAGTGGAGGAAGCCCGTGAGAAGACAGATGTGGTTACAGGTATCTTTACTCTCAATACCATACCTGTATATGTTATATTTGATCCAGGGGCTACACACTGTTTTATGTCGGAGTCCTTATTGTCCCGCTTGAATGTACCGTTAACCCCAATGGGTGAAAGCTTAGAAGTGGCTATAGCGGACGGCAGATATGTTTGGGTATCCGAACACCTGGAGGGTTGTCAGCTTAAGATCTACGGGACCGTTTTCCCTATAGATTTGAAGCCGATGACTACTAACGAATTTGGTGTAATTGTGGGTATGGATTGGTTAGCAACGAATTATGCTAACATGGATTGCAGAAATAAAAACATCACAGTATTATCACCGGATGGGGAATGGATAAAGATTCAGGGTGAACGACCTCGGTTGAGAATACCAGTTATCTCCTTTGCTCAAGCCCGAAGCTGTATCAGTAAAGGAGGGATGTCTTATTTGGCTTATGTATCGGTGGCTTAACCGATTAAAGTGGGGGTAGCGAATGTGAATGTGGTAAATGAATTCCCAGATGTATTTCCAGATTAGCTTCCAGGGTTGCCACCAGATCGACAGGTTGAGTTCACGATTGAACTGATTCCGGGAGCTGCTCCTGTTGCCCGAGCTCCATACCGTTTAGCACCTTCAGAGATGGTGGAACTGCGAAAGCAACTGGAAGAATTGTTAGACAGGGGTTTCATCAGACCGAGTACATCGCCTTGGGGAGCCCCTATCCTGTTTGTTAAGAAGAAAGATGGGTCAATGCGCATGTCTATTGACTATCAGGAATTGAACAAGATCACGGTGAAGAATAAGTATCCGCTCCCACGAATAGATGATTTGTTTGATCAGCTACAAGGCGCGTCCTACTTTTCTAAGATTGACTTGAGGTCGGGTTACCATCAGCTGAAGATAAGAGAATCTGACGTTCCAAAGACAGCTTTTCGCACACGATATGGTCACTATGAGTTTTTGGTGATGCCTTTCGGGTTGACCAATGCTCCAGCCGTATTCATGGATCTTATGAACCGGGTATGTCGACCGTTCCTTGATACCTCGGTGATAGTATTCATAGATGATATCTTGGTGTATTCGCGAAGCCAAGCCGAACACGAAGTGCACCTGCGACAAGTGTTGGAGTTACTTCGCCGAGAAAAGCTGTATGCTAAATTCTCCAAGTGTGAATTCTGGCTAAGAGAAGTTCAATTTCTTGGCCATGTAATTAATGCCGAAGGGGTGAAAGTCGACCCAGCAAAAGTTGAAGCCGTGATGAAGTGGGAACCGCCTCGAAGTCCAACTGAAGTACGAAGTTTCCTTGGTTTGGCAGGCTATTACAGAAGATTTGTTGAAAATTTTTCATCAATAGCTCTCCCGTTGACCAAGTTGACCAAGAAAGGCGAAAAATTCACATGGGCCGAAAAGCAGCAAGAAGCGTTCCAGAAGCTGAAACAAGCTTTATGTGAAGCACCGGTGTTAGTACTACCACAAAGTGGAGATGAGTATGGGATTTACAGTGATGCTTCTAGAGTCGGACTTGGGTGTGTTCTAATGTAGAAAGGTCGAGTCATAGCCTATGCGTCCCGCCAACTAAAAGATGCTGAAAAGAAATATCCAGTTCATGATCTGGAATTAGCTGCGGTGGTTTTAGCATTGAAGTTGTGGAGATACTATTTATATGGTGTAAAATTTGTTGTCTATACAGACCACAAAAGTTTGAAGTATTTATTTGATCAAAAAGAGCTTAACATGCGACAGCAAAGGTGGATGGATCTATTGAAAGACTTTGACTTTGAAATTCAGTACCACCCAGGCAAGGCGAATGTGGTGGCAGATGTTCTAAGTCGTAAAGAAGCTCCTCTGAAAGTTACATCCACGTGTATGGGTGTAGCAAGCCGGTTACCAGAATTGATTCGCTCAGCACAGGAAGAAGCGTGTAAGCAGGAGAATGTAAAGAGCGAACGAATGGTTGGATATTTGAAGCATCTGGAAGAAAATGCTCAGAAATTGAAGACCTTCAGAGGACGCGTGTGGGTCCCAAAACAAGGAGAGGCGCGAAACTTGCTTCTAGAAGAGGCACACTGTAGCCGATATGCAGTTCATCCGGGTAGTACCAAGATGTACCGGACGTTAAAACCGTTGTATTGGTGGCCCAGAATGAAAAGAGATGTTGGAAGATATGTAGAAAGATGTTTGACATGTCTGCAAGTGAAGTCAAACCATCAGAAACCATATGGAGAAATACAACCGTTGCCGGTTCCAGAGAAGAAGTGGGACCATATTACCATGGATTTTGTAACAAAGTTGCCGCGGACACCGCGAGGTTATGATTCTATATGGGTGATTGTGGACCGATTGACCAAATCGGCACAGTTCATACCATACAAAGAAAAGTACAGGGTAGATCAACTGGCGAAAATCTACATAGATGAGGTGTTATGTCGACATGGATTACCAGCATCGATCGTGTCGGATCGAGACAGCAGATTTACTTCCCGGTTTTGGCAAAGTTTACAAGAGCAGTTGGGTACAAAAGTACTTATGAGTACTGCATACCACCCGCAAACCGATGGTCAAAGTGAAAGAACTATCCAAACTTTGGAAGACATGCTAAAAACTTGTGTAATAGACTTTGGTGGAAGCTGGGAAGATCATTTACCTCTAGTAGAATTCGCATACAATAACAGCTATCATTCCAGTATTCAGATGGCCCCGTATGAAGCCTTGTATGGAGCACCGTGTCGTACTCCGACCTGTTGGACTGAAGTTGGGGAAAGGCCGTTGGCTGGACCCGAAATTATAGCACAGACTGAAGAGAAGATTAAACTGATACGAGAAAATTTGAAGGTAGCTCAGAATCGACAGAAACAGTATGCAGACAAATGGGTGAAACCGATAAAATTCCAAGTAGGAGATATGGTAATGCTCAAAGTATCCCCTTGGAAAGGTTTAATTCGTTTTGGGAAGAAAGGGAAGTTGAGTCCTCGCTTCATTGGACCTTTCCGTATATCCCAAAGAGTTGGAGCCGTGGCATATAGATTGGAGTTACCTGATGAACTTCATGGTATACATGATGTATTCCATGTGTCTCATTTGAGAAAAACTTTGTTTGACAAGTCTCAACAAGTACCTCTTGCTGAAATTGAAGTGGATGACAGGTTGAGATATCCGGAACAACCCGAAAGGGTGTTAGACCGAAAGATAAGACAGCTGCGAAATAAGAAGATTAGTATGGTGAAAGTGCTTTGGCTTCATCACAAAGGTTCCGACATGACGTGGGAGACCGAAAGTGAAATGAGGGAGAAATACCCTCAACTTTTTGTATGATTTCGGGGACAAAATCTCTTAAAGGAAGGGAGAATTTGTAACGCCAAAACATGTTTTATTATGTAATTATAATAAAAAGGGTAAATTGGTCATTTTACCTTAGAAGGGTAATTTGGTCTTTTGGACAGAAAAGGATTAAGTTTGTAATAATATTTTGAGTTTAGGACTTAAAATGTTATAAAAATTAGTTTTGTCATAAAAATGTGTAAAATGTGGCAAAACTTCAAGAATAACAACTCCAGGGACTAAACTACAATTTCTGGAAGTATAAATAGTGGGACAAGCTCTCTCACATGTGCAGAAAATCTTGAAGCATCGGGAGAGGGTTTTGGAGTGATCGATTGCAGAAACTTGGAGTTTTCTTGAAGAATTAAAGCTAGGAATCGGATTCTAGGCTTGGAATTGAAGATTTGGAAGCAATTGAGGTAAGTTATTAAGTTCTTACCAAGCTTTTGGTGTGTGTTCTTCAAGCTTGAACTGAAAACTGTAATTTCAGTTAGAAATTTTGTGATAAGTAGCTTAATACTTCCAGTAGGTCATGCTAAAAGGACTTAATTCAAAGAAAATGGAAGTAGGTTGCTATTGTTCAAGAATTGGGATTTTGGTCAAGAACCTTAGATGATGAGTTCTTGTGATAAACATGATTCTAATGGATTAAAATGAGTTCTAGATGCTATAATGACTGAAAGAAATCATTAGAAGCAAGTAGAATTCAATAATTTCGGTTTTTGGAGTAAAAATGCAAAAACGGGAAATTGTATAAATGGGCTTGAATTTGATTCTCCAATGGTTTAAAAACTTGATGTAAATGAAGGGTTTTGGTCCTGGAACAAACCCCTACTGATTAAGTCATGTATTAAGGGCTTAATATGAGAAAATAGGATTTTATAGCATTAAATCGGAGTTTTCTGGACCTGCCAGCAGCAGGCGCGACGCGGCCCTCACACTGGGCGTGACGCGGGATCGAGGCAGAAACCATAAAACCTTCTGTTAAAATTTGGTGTAATTTCCAAATTGGATTTTGATGCTAGGCTTATCCGATTGACCTGAAATTTTAAACATAGGTCTAATATGTTGTGAAACTTCATGGAAAATTGTCGGAATACGTATACGACCTCCCGAAAGTACTGTAGTAGAATACGCGTATTTCGGGAAGTGTATTAAATTTTTATAACGATGGTTATTGATTGGAAATGCTTGGAATGGTCCCCAATTGTATTGTATAGGACTCTTGTATAGTAGAGTCAACTGAAATGGTAAATTAACCTATAATCATTGTGAAATGAATGGAATTATAGGTACGGGACAAAATCTTACGGAATACATTGCAAGTCAAGAAACGACGAAAGCTAGTGGTAGCAAGCAACAAGGTGAGTAATCTTGACTATATCTAGTATGATATATGGTGATTACAATGGCACTACTTAAAGTAGTTGAATACGGGACAAGGGTAGATTACCCGAATAATATACGGACATGACATTGGATTGTAATTCCAAATGGTGCAGCCTTGTTGGCTATGATTAATATCTTTGAAATCAAACGGTGCGGTCTTATGACCATGATAATTGGGTTATTGAACCCTTCTGGTGCGACCTTCGGGCTATGATATAAACAATAAAATGTTATTAAATGGTGCGGCCACTTGTGGCTATGATTTTGGACGTTATGTTCAACTGGTGCGGCCTATATGGCTATGATATTTGGTGCGGCCTATATGGCTATGATATTTGGTGCGGCCAATGTGGCTATGATATATGGTGCGGTCAGTGATGACTATGACTTATGGGACAAAAACTGTATAAGAGTTTATTGTTAATATTCTCTTATTTATATGTAATGTTATTTGTTGATTACTCATTGGGCTTTATAGCTCACGGTTTATTTAATATGTCCCTGCAGGTGAGCGTGATCCCGCCAAGGGAAAAGATAAAGTCCGTGACTGAGGACTAGGATTTGAAGTGACTTCCCGGCTTGAAGAATGTATAATATTTTATGTATTGTACTTTGTGATACGCTTGTACTCGTATTGTATTAACTAATACCCCTACTTATGGTTTGTTTGTAAAATATTTGGTTTGAAAAATGAAATTTTTTGGGGTGTTTTTGTTAATAAGTCGGGTGTTACACAATATATCCATAATTTGGCAATCAGATCAATTTTGTTCCATTTAGGGTGGTCGGGTTGGAAGGGTATGAAAGCTTTGATATTGGTGATACCATAAGGTCTTTCAACAAAAGTAATGGATAAAAGAAGACCTATGACCTTGTCATGATCTTCGATGAGAGGGAGAACGACAATAAAGAGATAGTGAGGTTGACAAAAGAGAAGTTTATAGAAGATACCAGATACGTGGCTACATATTTCTTTTGGAAATTATGGCTTAGAAGATTTGTTCTAATGTTAGCATATTTTAATTAGGGGTGTGCTAATAAAAACCTCCATGATGGGACATGTATGTGAGGAGGTCAAGCCACACATACATACACACCCACACACATATCAGACGTTTATTTAAGATTACCTTAATTGTTAGATATTGTATTGGTCATTCGAGAAGATTGCCGAAGATTATTATTTACACGTTTCTTGGTCCGTTTCCTATGCCACGTCATCCATTCCGATCCTTGAGAGGGAGATTGTTGGGTGCAAAGTTCTTCATGATTATGACTTGGTGGCATGAGGTAAGCCCACTTAGGCATATGGGCTTGTGGGCTTGTTCATTGGTCTCATTATTATGTCTAGACTATAAATAGTGTTTTTAGTCATTATTTGTAGTTAATGATACAAGATGGAGTGGTGTCATAGTGATAGAGAGAGAAACACACATAGTAAAACACACATTGTAAAACCCAATTGCTAGACCACAAGGCAGACTTGCCATTGCTCAGCATGCGGGCCATGCTTCACAAGGGGGAGAAAGAGTGGTCACAACAGTAACCTCCGCAGCCACAACAACCACCACTGCTGGTCCTAGAATCTCAACCATCACTACAACTACCAGGGGAACATCTGGACCGGGGGGATCAGCTGGAGCTGGAAGTTCAACAGACAGGTCTGTTGAAAGCATAATTGCTCCACACATGGAGAATATCTACAAGGCAAGACGTGCTGATTACGCCTTAATGATAAAAATGAACAACTTTACTCGAGATGATGGAAAATGGACCGCGGAGGCAATCAAACTCTTCGAATTTCAAGATCTGAATGTACTCAACAGGCTACCTCTTCAGAGTTTTGAGACAGCCGACTCCGAAGATCTTCAGCTTGACATTCCTTTCAATCCGAAGACCTTCGCCTTTCTCCAGTTCGTTCAATCAATAACAAACGAACAGAGGCCAACCTACTGGACCAACAAAATAAACTTCCATGCTATGTTCATTCAAAATCTGAATGTAGTATGGAGTCTGAAAAGGATCAAGAAAATCATATCTATCAAGGAGGCAGAGACTTTTGAGAACTTCACAAATTATGAATTTCTTGTTCTTCGTGGTGAGCATGAAGTTGAATCAAGGTTTACAATTACTGACTTCCCAATAATGAATCCAATAGACTTCATTGAAATGCTTGACATCTTGGGAAGAGGTGATCCTGGTCTTGCCTCTGAATCTTTAGTTGTAATCAGAACGGTCAAAAACCACCTCCTGGGTTTTCTGAACAACTACCTGCTGAGATTTGCAAAACACGACATTGAATTATGTTCCTACTACCAACAGCCATTGAATACTCCTCCAGTGGTAGTTCGGAATATTAGCAAGTTTAAAAATGGAGAGATTCTTGATGAACCATATGGTGTAGTCTTCAAAGGACTTCGAAATGAAACCGAAGTCATGATTAAGTTCTTTGAAATAGACTATCTTGGCCTCCATCCCTCCTCATTTATCTCAGGCATGTTTCCTCATGTGAACGCCTGCCATGTCAATTCGGATGAGAAGAAGGAGAAGTTCATGGATCATATGAACTGGTACTTAGCTGTCAGAAAAACCATGAAGAGGGCCTACAAAAGAAACTTTCGTGTATAGGCTTCGGATGCACTTCTCACAAAGGGGGAGATTGTTGAGAATATTTGTGATGAAGTGCTGATGTATCCGAAGATCTATCCGAAGATAACCTGATGAAAAACTCTGCAGTAGAAGACAATAAGAAGACCCCGAAGTCTGAAGACTCCAAAGGGTATCACCTGAAGGATCCGAAGACTTCACAGCCTGTCAAACTTTTGTGTGCACGCGTATAGTACAATACGTGGTGCATGAATCTCGTATCCTATTGGTTCGTACACTGATAGGATATTCTCTGTAAAAACTTGTGCTATGCGTATCACTGATCTAGTATAAATATCAGTGATACCATACCTTGTTAGATGCGAGATTGTAATCGTCCATTGTAAAACCCTAAATCAATCAATCAAAGCATTCGACACAAGTTATCCAATTCATCATGTTCCTTAACTGTTCTTGATTATTCATATTACTGTTTGATTGTTTATTACTTGATCTACTGTTAAATCATCAGTCATTACTTGGTCATTTTATTGATTTCAACACTCAACATTAATAAAATGGTTAATGATACATAACGGCAACCAATAATATAAAATTTACCAATTAGATCATTGGAGTTTTAATTGCATTCAATATGTCACTGAACTTTCATTTTTGGTTTTAAAATACCATTGTCTTCGATTTTAACCATCATTTTCCAGTTCCACAATTTTTCTCAACTCATCCACAATCTTACCACCTCGACCAGGTCTAAAGCCTATCCACAATCTCACCACAATTATACCACCTCGACCACACCCTCGCGACCGTCTCTAGCCGCTACTCCTCTCTTCGTCAGAGGACATCAACTAGCCATGAGGTCTCCTCACAATAACTTTAACCGGGTATAACCAGTTAAAATAGAAGATAGTGGTATTTTAAAACCAAAAGTGAAAGTTCACTGGCCTATTAGATGCAAAATTGAAAGTTCAATGATCTATTAGATGCAATTACAACTTCAGTGACCTATTAATGTCTGAAGTTTGTTTGATTGGTTGCCATTATGAATTATCATTCCTTAATAAAAAGATGTTTTAAACAAGCCAAAAGCAAGTCCTTAAATCTATACCGCATGTGAAAAAAATCCTACGTCAATGATATCAATACATTGCTTTATACAATTATTGCCTGTCATTTGTTCCACACTTCCACTCTTACTAGTTCAGTTTTCTTATCGAAAGAAAAACAACCATATCAATTTCCATCCTTTACGTTTTTATATACTAAAATCAACAACTATTGAGCAAATGTTTTTCTATTAAACAGTAGGAATGTAGTCCAAACTCCGAGTTGCAAAACAAACTAAAGTAAACAATATAATTAATTTGATCAAGTCTTGGGATGTTTGACATATTTCAAGCCTTAACAGTTCAAAAACAAATCAAGCTTATTGGTTAAACTTTTTTTTTACATTTTAAAAAGTTAAATCACATATGACCCCCGTCAGGCCCTCACGAATCAAACCAAGAATTACCTTAAGTTCATTAAGTCGACATGTAAACTTTTGAAACGATTTGTACTTTTATGCGATTAAGGAAAAGTATATGCTATAAACGACAATTAACTCAAACTGCTGTGTACTTTTACGTGATTAAAGAAAATCACGTGCCGTAAGCAACAATTAAGTCAAAGTATCGGGTACCAAGAGTTTATCATCCATAAACAATCCTCTAGAAATTTACCACACCTACCGACCGACCGCTAGTATAAATACTCTCCCTCGAAGATATCTACACTATTCACAAACAATCTCAAAAACGTCTCTTAGATTGACGAATCCGATGGCGGGAGTTGGAAGCAAGATGTTCGTCGTCCTACTTTGCTCGGTTTTTCTAGTTGCACCGTTCGCTGATGCCATAGATGTCAAATACTGCAGTAAGTTTGTTTAATTTCGTTATAAGTTCAGTATGATCCAACCTTCTAAAGTTAGGGTTTGTAGATTAATTTTGATTTTGAATAATCTCATCGATTTGTTCAAACAATTAGATTTCTCGTGTGTAATTAGTTCTTCATGTGGCCCTAGTAGTGTTCTAGATGGACGTTTTTCACTAAGTTGACCTCTGACGCGTTGACGGTGGGAGTGATCTATCCTTTCCGGCGTACTTCATCTAGCGTTTGATGTTAAATCTAGTGTCTCTTATTTTCGCAATCAATACACATTTTGTTACTTATTGGCGATTTTCATTAACTTTAGTGCATTTAGGAAATTTACGTACGCCGTCTTTAGGAATGGAGCATCCTGTTTCGGACTTTACTTGAATTTAGTATCTACTGGTATGAGAATAGAAACTAATAAGTGCTGCTAAATCTAATCACCCTAAATTGTTGTTTTTTTCTGGAAATTACATTCGTCAATGTTTAAATTTAGGTTTTCGATAACTTTTGAAATCAGTACGTATCACTACACAGGTATTGCATCTATAAAACGTTATCAAAATCAGCACGAATCACTCTAATGAAACTGATTACAAGTATCGATTACACCTAATATTGGAATTCAAAGTTTAGCTAGTCATCCTAAATGTTCATAAATGTACCAATTGTTTACCAATGGTTGCAATCATGGAAGAAAATCCAAGCCCTAAATCGCATACATTTACAGATAAGAAGAACAACTATGACATCAAGGTCAGTGGAGTTGAAATTAACCCTTACCCAATAACAAGAGGCACAGACACCACCTTCACCATTACCGCATCTACAGGTAAACTGAAAATCTTGTCAATTACCAATTTATTATTTTTTCACTAATACCACCATATTTACAAGATTACCCTTGTCATGCAGATACACCTATCCCTGGAGGGAACCTTGAGATTGATGTTTCATATTACTTTTTCGGTGTCTACAGTGAGACCAGTGACCTCTGTGAAAAAACATCTTGCCCTGTTGATGCTGGTGAATTTGCAATTTCTCATTCACAAGCCTTGCCTTCAGTAACTCCACCCGTAAGTTTATTTATTTATTTATTTAAAAGTATTGTTTAATTTTTAATTTATCGTATTTTGTTTGACAAATTTAGGGTTCGTATACGCTTACAATGAAGATAAAAGATGGTAGCAATAAGGAGTTGACATGTATCACATTCGATTTTAGTGTTGGGTGGTATAGCTCTGAGGCACAGGTGGCAGCCATTTAAGTGGTTTAAAAACTGTGTTATCGTATGATCGATCAATAAACAGATACTTTTAGGAACTGTTTTGTTCGGTACTATGTTAAGTAGTTTGTGTGTAATAACTGGTGTTTATGGTTTATGTTTGTATGCTGAAAATAATATTCTCCGATGTTAGTATAGGTCTCGTTTTGAAAGGTGGGTGGGGCTGTCATGGGTCTCGATTTGAAAAAAATTAAAAACAAAGGGACTATTTCTGTAATTGCTTTTATACAGGGTACATTTCTGTCTATTTGAAAATTACTATATTGGTTTTTAGGCCTATTGAAAGGGATTAAATTTGTAACTATTTAAGTATCCCATCATCTCCGTTTATTGAAAAAAAAAAAAAAAAAAAAAAAAAAACCTGCGTTAAAGTTGGAACTATTTAAGTTTTGTATCTTATGAGAAAACCTCGATAGTAAAATGTTTCAAATGTCAAAAAACATAATCTATCATGGACATAGGAATGAGAAAACCCTATATGAGAATGAAATTGGACAGCTAGTGAGAGGGTTTTTATATGTGTACGGTGTAAGCAAATATGTGTACGTTTGCCCTATATAAAAATGTATGATCACTTGGGGAAGTTATAATCAGAATGTATTTGTGTACTGTGTAAGCAAACGGAATCAACGTTGGCTCCTTAGACACAAGTAGGGCTGTAAAACCGAACGAACATAGATGAGTGCTTGTTCATTTCGTTAGTTTAGGTTAGCTGAACAAACGAACAAACATGAACGGACAGACGAACGAGTTTTCTTATTCATGTTTGTTCGTTTAACAAATTATCTTGTTCATGTTCGTTTATGTTTATGAACATGCTAAATGAACATAAACGAACAGTTATTAACAAACATAGTTAAACATATATGGACATAAACATATAATATAGTAATGTAATGAAACACAATTGAACATAAATGAACATAAAATGAACTCGTATCTAAGCGAACGTAAACGAATATTTACGAACATATTGAACGAATGAGACAATTGTTCATGTTCATTTTTTTAATCCAACGAACAAGAATTTGTGTTCATGATCGATTATTTATTAAATAAACGAATTTCTCGCCGAACATTTCATGAACAGTTCGTTGGACATTTGGTTTGTTTACAACCCTAACAAGAAGTGATCGAAGTTGATGTGCATTTCTCCTGATGAGATATGAAACCAACGATTAAAATATATGAGGTAGTCATCAATAAGATAACATTATACAAGTTAAGTGGTAGGATCATCTCCGCTTGGAGCATCCATGCATGGTTGGCTAGAATGATTAAATGATGTGGAATGCCTAATTGCATATAAGTTAGTAAACTCAATAATAGTGAGACCTTAAGTTGTCGTACAATAAATTTGAAGAGAACTATTGAATTGGAGAGTTATTAACAAAAAAAAAAAAAAACGATAAATCTTTCTAAAAATATAGTAGAATGATGATGTGACAATCCATTAAACTTTATAGAGTTGAATGTGCCATTGAGGCCTTTAGAGGTGGATAATATGGCTAGCTAGTGCCTAAGACAAACCCGTAACCAGATTAAAAAAAATGATTGATTACAGTTTTCCCTCGATTATAATGGTAAGAGGAGATCAAAATTGTTAGAACAAATTTTATGAAACAATCTTTTATATAACAATTACAGAAAAACAAAACCAAAAAGCTTAGTTGATATAAATAAAATATTTTATAAAAAGATAGACGCTTGTGGAAAGCAGTGTCTTAAGACAGAATTTCGTTTCTATTTGTATGATAGCATCAACCATCTATTTTGAGGATACAACTATCTAATTCAAGTTCTATGCATGAGATCTCGTATCCGAAGAACCTACTCTTTGCTTCCACAGAAAAACTAGAGGAGTATATATATATATATATATATATATATATATATATATATATATATATATATATATATATATATATATATATATATATATATATATATATATATATATATATATATATATATATATATATATATATATATATATATATATATATATATATATATATATATATATATATATATATATTATAAAACGTATTGCCCTAAGGTACAAGTGTAAAGCAGTCAACACAAAAGTTACAAGTCTTTTAATGCACAAAATCCACGGCGGTTTCTTCCTGTAACTTCCCATGATCTCCACATCTCTCAACCTCCCATGTTCATCTTTGACCGAATCAAAATGGAACCGTCAAAAAACTCCCCACCTTCCCACTACATCTTCAACCTCCCACTTCATTTTCAACCTCCCATGTCCTCTCAACTCCCCATTTCTCTCAGATGTCTGCCTATATAAAGAGAGGGAGACCCCTCTTCAAAGCCCCTTTGATCGATCTCCTTCTGATTATTTTAAAATCAATCTCTTCGTTTTGAAATTTCTAATCTGATTGTATCTTTGCTCATTCGTTAATTTTGTATGTAGTTGAGATTGAAGATGAAGAGGAAGAAAGGAAAGTGTCGACAACACCCGGTATTTAACAATTCCTTCAATTTTTGTTTTTGTGTATGTAAACCTATCAAATTGAGTAGATTTTGTATTGATCGACAATCACGAATGGGAACTTTTTTGCTCATGATTTGTCTCTTGTTCAAGGGGATTTTGTTTCGCTTCTGAAACCACTATGACGAGTGATGTAGCTCCAAAATTAGGTATTCACATTGATTTGTTGCTTTTGTTGTGATTTTCTAGATTTGAAGACTTCATATTTTCTGTTTTCTTCCAGGTTACATACAAAAACACGGGTTTATAGTCTTTTTACAGGATTAGAAAACATGCACCCCAAGTGTTTGAAGAAATGTCTCAAAAACAATCAGTTTCAACTACAAGCCTTCTTCCTCAGTTCTGTTGATTTCTATTAATTGAATGTTTCTTTTTCAATTTTGGTCCTATAATCAAGTTTTCAGCCATATGTTCTCAAAGTTGTCAGAAAGGTAGTTGCAATCGATGACCATGTTTTCGATTCTGGTAAGATTATTTTATTTTTTTAACCTATTCTTAGCTTAACCATTTGAAAGATTTGGGGTAGCACATACCCGTTCTTAGCAGAAGTTAAATGGTTAATTTGTTTTTTAAACCCATTTTGATTTATCTGGTTGTATCATTGCTTTTGATCTGTTTTTTTTCTTTCTAAAATCTCCTATTAATCACACATTTCTGTGTCCTGCTCTTGGATTATGTTTCAGGGATTGAAGGCTCTTAATTATTTTCTTCTCTACTCCTTTCTCACTGATAACTTTTATTTGATTTTTAAGTTAGGGCACCTCGATTGCTGCCCCACTGACCGTAAGTATTTGATCAAAAGCTATTTATGCTTGATTTCTCCTCTTGTCATTAATGACGTACTTTACTCAACGGCTTCAAGGATTTAGAAATCATCTACCGGTATTTAAATTCTCCTTGTTTGTATTTTCGATTCTTGCCTTTAATTTTATTTCCTGGAGTGTGTATTGTGATAAATCCCAAAGAAAAAGAATCGGTTTACTAAGTTTTAGTATAAAGTAAATGCATACATAAAATTTTCTTATTCCTTATATTGAAATTAATATTTTGCAAAGAAATTCTTGGAGCTCAAATCCTTATAACACACAAGCTTGATTGCCCAGGTATGAATTTTTATTTTTATCCTTTATAGAACTGTTGGTTGTGTGTGGGTGTGTGATCTGACCTCAAGGTGTGTGTGATTTGATCTCAGTGGGTATGTGTGTATGTGTGTGATATGTCCAGGTGATGCTACAGTTTGATTTTTCCCTTATCCTGGCTTTAGTTCAAAAAGTTACAAGGCACTTTAATTGTTTTCTTTATTTTGACAGTCTACCTTCATCTTCTATTGATCTGTGTGTGTATGTGACTACGTATGTATTCAAGGTACTTTTAAGGTGAATTCTAGAAACTGAACGAAGGTGAATTAATCTTTGATGAGGCATTGGATATTATTCATGTTAGTAACTTTATCAGCTTAGGTCGCTTGAATTAATCTTTTGGTTTCAAGAGAACATATCTTAGCTTATGTATTTTGACTTGTAGATCCGCTGACTACCATTTAAAGTGCCATGAGGATATTTCACACCGAGGTTACATTCTATAATTGTAAGCTTGACGACTATTTCTAAGAGTTAGATGTTTAAAAGTTTATCACATCCTAATATCATGCTCCATCCTATTTATCAGAAAAGAAAGATCAAATTCTTGTAGGATATATATTCATTGGGTGAGGTGAGTGTGATATCTATACTTTCTTTTTCTTCCAAATCAGAAAGAAGAAAATAAGGAATAGAGCAATTAGATGGTTGAAGATATTGATCCAATATGCTTGAACAAATTCAATCATGTTGAGCCTTACTTGCTTATTGTATGGTTTCTACTAATAATTATACTTTTGTGTTTATGTTTGTCTAGATTAGCATGTAATTAGAATGAGGACCCTCCTCTAGAAAAATTCAAGTGGCTATAGAAAAAAGCAACGTGAGGGATGTAGTTTTTTCTTTAAGGTTTTTGAAATTAAAGCTGAAGATAGGCACTCAACGTGAAAACACCTGCCGCATGAAGATATCAACCTACACTTCTACACGGTATGTTTTTATATGCTTAAAATGAAGTTGATAATTGGGAGAAGATATAAGTTGATTCCTTTTAAAATTGAGAGTAAATTGCTTATTGGTCCTTGAGTAAAAACATGAGGCACACACTCCAAAAACGGTTATTGTTGGCAAAGTTGAAAGAAAGTTGGATCGAGTACCCAGGTATTTGTTTGAGAACCATTCTCTATCTTTTTGTTTTATATTTTATGTTTTTTCTAATATTACATTCTCCGGTCCAGTCACCAGGTATTAATTTTTTTTATTTGGTTTTAGTTTATAACCCAAATAAAGAAATATGGTCTTATATATTTTATATCTATTGCACCTACAACTTCTAAACCAAAAAATAAAAATAACATGTTAATTTTGGATTTTGGTACAAGCGTCTGAGGGTTTAAAAGGACTCTGGAAGGGAAAGATTCAGAAAAGCCTATATGTTCTGAGTTGGTTGCTAGATTTAAAGGACCTTTTATGTCATTTTTTGGTTGCATGTCTGTAAAAAATTGCAAACATAGACCTTTTTGTTAAAAAATGATAACAGTGAGTATTTTTTTTCTTAAATAAATGCTAACGGGGACCATTTTTGTTAAAAGTATGCAACCATGGACCATTTTTGCTAAAAGTTTTAAACAGGTACGATTTTTGTTAAAAATCTGTAAACAGCGACCATTTTTGTTAAAAATAATCATACAGGGGCCATTTTTGTTAAAGATAGACAAACAGGGTCCATTTTTGTTAAAATTATGTAAAACATGGACCATTTTTGTAAAACAAGTAGACCAAGGAAGGGTTTATTTAGCCGGTTGTATGTGGGTAACTAATAATTGGTTGTTCTTTTTGTCAACCTAAATATTTGTGATTTTTTTCTATGTTACCTCATAAAGGTAGGACTTATAGTATTTTTCCATTCTGTAAAGGTATTTGGTTGTGAATCCTTTGCTAGGAATTGAAAATACTAACAATGTATTTGTTTTTGTTTATGTTTTTGTATTACAGCATCATACTTTCATTTGTTTTCAGTTATAGCGTTGTGCTATTTTTTTTCTTTTTAGGCCACTGTACTATGACAATTCTACCTTATTATAGCATTCTACTTTCTATTATGTGTTGAACATATATCACATATCCGTGCTTTTATCTTTTGTAAAGTTTTGGATGGCAGTTATACAACCTTTTGCTGAAGATGACAATACTAACATTAATCTTCATTCCAAGATTCATTTAAAAAAAAGTTAAATCTTTTCTATAGGGTGCATATCAGAAGGTGATTCAACTATCAGAAAAGATAGAGAAGTAATTTTGAAGTGTCCGCTAATATATAAACTTGTTCGATTTTTAAATTCCTCTGTTGTTGATTTGATCGATTGTTTGATCGGCTCCGAAATTCCTCTTTTGCTGATTACCCGAGCTTATGTTAACTTCTTGGTGTATACTAATTCTATCCCAATGCTATATGGAAAGATTAAAATCGGCAAAACGAAGCAAAATGAAGTAATGTTGAAGTAGGATACATAGGTACATGTGGCTTGTAAGGTTCGTCCACTACCCCAAAAAAGGAACATAAGTTTGCCGGCTGCACTCACTTGAATATTTGTATGGACATAATTTTGCCATCTGCACATCTTTTATGTGGTTTAATAGTAACAAAGTAAAATTATATAAAAAGGAATATAATTACTTCTCTCATCTGCACTCATAAGTGCATAGAATTTTGCTTTTGGTGATTCAATTGCTTGAAGCATAATTGCTGATTCAATTGTTTGAAGTGTATATAATTGTTCTATTATTTGGAACTAATTTTTAATCTAAATTTATAAAAAGGGTATAATAGTCATTTAATAAAAAAAATAATGATAAAAAATTTGTTTAGGGAAAATATGATATTTTTAATATTTATTTAGGGAAAATATGATATTTGAATCATAATTAAGGCAAATATGATATTTAACTCTTTATTTAGGGTATATATGAAATTATCCTTTTAATAGGAACGATTTATTAGTCTGAACTCACAACCTAAACTTTGAAAGGCGTGCATGCACCTTACTCATTCCAACTAGACATTGTATTTGTTTTTGTATTTAATAATTTTTGTTATTTTACCTGTTTTTACTCATCGAGGATATTTGGTAAATTGAGTATGTTCACTAATTCACAACTAAAATTAGTGAAACATTTAGTAATCAAGTGTTTTTTATGTCAAAAACTAACTCGCAAATGTGAGAAATAGTAACAAACTCATGTTTATTTATTATAACATATCACTGTTACTTCTTTCGAATATAACATGTCAGCAAAAGGAAATTGTATACAAAAACTTATTGATTTTCAATTAATAAATGTTATCAACAATTGAAATGGCTACTTACTAACATTTTCCATAGCCGTTTCAAAAAAATATATAGAAACATTTCTAGCATCCAAAAAGGTGGAATTATCGTCTTCCGTTCTAATTTGCCCCAACTAGAGAAAAAAAGGGGATAGTGGAGATCATGTGCATAACCTTTATCCCCCACCACTACCACCTCCTTATATTCGGATATTAACCTTTTTTTCTTGGGGACCAAAAGAAGAAGGCATGTTTAATAATTTTTTTGCTTTTTTTTGGTTTTCGCAGACTACCATTAATAGCAACGTACTTTCATTTGTAGAGTAAGTGAGCTGACATAATTACACTCATATCATTATCTTTGGGTAGTTTGGTGCTCATGTTGTTTAATATATTGTAAATGTTTTTGAATGTTATTTAGTTCTGATTATAACATTCATGTTAATTAGGCATGTCCTATCCTCAAAATTTTGAGGCTGCAAAAGAAGTGGAGACCATTGCTAAGGAAGATGGAGTTGTTCATGCTAATATTGCTATTTTAGATGGCATACAATGCATAGGTACTTGCATAAAAACAACCTATTAAGTAATATTTTTAAGAATTTTTCTGGCCCGTCATAAAATTTGGAGGTAAATCTTTGTTCTTCACTTATTTCTTTAATGCATTTGTATAGGTTACCCGAAAATGATTCTGTTGATTAGTATACCAAAATTTGATTAATGCATTAATTAGTATACCAAAATTTAATTATAGAATAGGCGCATATCAAATTAAAGACAATTTTTTAGAATTTCTTAATATTCGATGTAACCGGTTTCAGTTTTGGTTTCAACATGTCAAGAACCGCGTTTCTGATTTCGGTTTTTGGTTCATGCAATTTAGAGGGGTACCCATCTATGCTCAACGCTACTTTTTACAACTACGAACTCAAAATGATTTTTTCCATTATGATTTGATAGGTGATGTCTATCAAAAGAAAACTAATCAACGATAGCCAGTATAAATTTTCATTTTTACTATTTGCCGAATAAAACTATTCACAGCCGCTAAATAGGCCTGTTGGCCGTCGCATTTTGTGGATACCCGAAAACATCTACCAACTTTAAATGGTTGCTAATTTAAGCAACGTACTTTTGAAAAAGACGGTTTTTTAGCAACCTACTTTAATATATGGTTTTTTAAGTAACGTACTTTAAAGAAAATAATTTGAAAATATTCCGGACGTAAAACCAACTTTAAATGGTTGCTAATTTAAGCAACATACTTTTGAAAAAACAGTTTTTTTAGCAACCTACTTTAATATATGGTTCTTTTTAGCAACGAACTTTTGAAAACACAGTTTTTTTTAGCAACATGCTTTAGCTTCTGGTGATCTGAGGAGTTTCAAAAAAATTTCAGGTAAACTTTTGTAGCATCCTCTTTCTGGTTCAATAATTGATCAATTTCACCGGTTCTTGATCATTAGTCAATTTCACCTAGATTTGATTTACATGTGTGGGTGTGTTTCATGTTTATGCAACAGTGAAAGTGATGGTGGCTGGGTTTTGGATCCTAATCTGACATGTGAGGTGGTTCCCGTTATGATGTTTCTTAAACTACAACACACATAGGAACATTTAACATGCATATCTTTTTTTTTTCTGTTAGACAAAATTGCCCCTGCCAAATATTATCTAATACGCGTTGTTGTTATCTATTTCTTCTTCTTCGTAGGTTACGACTTCCCGATTCTAAGAAGGTAGACTCTGGTTTTTTATTATTCCCCGTCTTTCATTTTTCTATTTTATTATGTTTTTGGTTTTTCTGCTAATTTGCGTTTTCCTCTGAAATTGTAGTCTGCGACTTAGCTTAATTCACTGGCAGCCGAGGTTTTTCAATTTGTGGATTAATTGCATTTACTATTGAATTTAATTTAGGGGGTGTTTATTTTGATGTTTTAAAACTCAATATCATATATATCAGCACCATCAAACATTTAATTTATAGAATCTTAGTTTATAGATATCTAGACCTCAATTTCTTGGATAATTAGACCCAATAATTTTTATCCCAATTGTTGTTGTGTGGTGTACCTCACTCTCAAACGTGTTTCCAATTTTTGTACTTTTTATATTTAACGCAAAATAGCAACACAAATTTTTTTCAAATGCAAAACAAGAAGCATGCATATTTATTTCTAATACAAAATTCCCTTGTGATAATAGACAAGCACCCTACAAAATATTGTACAATGTATATTTAATGTAAAATAGCAACGTACATTTGTTTTTCAAACGCATAACAAGAAATATGTATATTTATGTCTAAATCAAAATAGCACCCCTCTCCAAAATCCTAATCATTGAAACATAACTATTTGTCGTAAGAAAACTATTCACCGACCCTGTTGGAAGATGCATTTGACTATAAAACTTGATATCACGATGCATTTGACTATTTTTGACCATAATTAATGCAATAATCCATTAGCAAAACCAAACCATTCAATGCATATCAAAAGATAATTATTCAACGACAAAACTAATTACTGTACCTCACATTCGACGTTTGATGAAAGGAAAATAATCGTCATCCAAAAACTATTCAGGTAAATGAAATTAATCGCCGTCCGCTGCATAGCGTGTGTACACACCAACTTCTGTTTCAATTTAAAATGACCAAATAAAACAGTAACCGCCTATCCATTACTAACCTAACCAACCTCGACACCCCCTCCCTCCCACCGCCGTCGCATCGCGCGGGACGTCTGCTAGTATATATATATATATATATATATATATATATATATATATATATATATATATATATATATATATATATATATATATATATATATATATATATATATATATATATATATATATATATATATATATATATATATATAAAACTGTCTCAGGAAATCGATATTTCAAGCCTTTAAATAACATATCCATATAGCTGCTTTTGGCAGTTTTCATAACTATCAATAATGATTATTGGCGCCAAATTGGCTTTATCCGAACTTACAATTAATTAATAAACGTTTCTTAAAGGGTCATTGGTCTAGCGGTACCCAGGTGTTCCTCTTCCAATGGGTTGAGGGTTCTAGTCCCGTTGTGGACATTGATGTAGTTTAGGAGTAGGATTTAGCGGTATGTGTATTTAGCTGTTAAAAAATAATAATAAATGTCTATACTAAAAAAAATAAAAAACTAATTTTCCAATTTTATGAGACCTTAAGAGCCCATATACCCAATGCTCATCTTTTAAGTTTTAACCATTAATATTGTATGTAAATGTTTAGCAGCCCACTAGTGAATTCAAAGCCATCAATCCAATTTGAAGCCAAACTTGGACACTTAACCCAATTTGATAACTAGAACTACAAAAATATAAAAACGTTATAAGGCTAAATGTTCCCATCATATATATTTTTTAGAATATGTTCTATAGAACTTTTAAGAGTTTAACGGATTAAATGAAAAAGTTGTATGAAATATAAAATGTGGGTATGACAATCTATTAAATTCTATAAAGTTGAATGCATTCTGGATGCTTTTGGAGGTGGGCAATATGGCAAGCTAGGAGGTGGAGATTGAAACCAACTAAGTTGTGTGAGTACCATTTCACAAATGTATTACGGTTGGGAATGAGCATTTGGACCGGCTGGACTAGACAGAACTAGCCGCGAACAGGAACCGTCACAACGGTTCCGATTCCACTGGTTCCGCTGAAAAACGGGACCGGACGAGGTAGGGCTATAGAATGGGAAGGTTCTCCTTCTGCCTTTTCATTTCATGCAAATAGAATGTTATGAGCCGTACTACTTTTTATACACTTGGGTACAACATTATCCTTCAAGATTTGTTTTGTAGCTATAAATATATACTGTCAAATGTGACTTGTCATTTCAGGTAGGAAATGAATCAAATTTTGCAATCCGCGCATCATTTTGACAACCCAGTTTAATTTGTCTCTCTTATCTCTACCCAAAAAGGATATGTCATATGTATATATCTATATATACGTAATATATGTATATACTAACTACTAGTGTGTAATAATGGTGTCGTGTTTTAACAAGTGAGATTTTGCCATCTCCTCAACCACCTTTGGTCATGCGAGAGGAAATTTTAATATAGTTGACGTATAATTTGAATAGATAACCGACACAAAAATAAGACATAAATTATAAAATGTTAGTTATTCAAACCTATACTTTTATATATTGGTGGTTTGACTTAATGACTCAATGGGCTAGAAAACGATTTAATATGCTGGAAAACGACTTAATGCCCAGAAAACCGGTTATGGACCGAAAACCAACAACGGCACCGACACCGGTTTAGGCTATGACGGTCCGGTTTCTGGTTGTACACTTTCTCTTTAACCAGTTCTCGGTTCAGTTCGGGCCCGGTTTAGACCCATGCTCATGGCTAATTCCAGCAATGGGAGATCAGAACCATTCTTTTGTTTTTTTTTTTTTTCGATAAACAAATTGACTATATATTTGGCACATTCTAGACCCTTTTATCCATCTTTATAAATAAAGGTGAGGTTGGGCTTATCTCTAATTTCATCGTTTCATTCAGCCCCATAGCTTTTATATATTTCATATCCTCGTTTTTCAAGTTCCTTGCACTTTTCTTATTTTCCTACCACATTGTTAATATAATCCAAGGGCACGACCAAAAATCCCCTGTTTGGGAGGCACGGTTAATGAATTATGGTCCCGGACCGATTATAGCCGGTGACGTGCCCGTCACCCAATTTTTTCCCACCTCTAATCCCATTTAATGCTATTCTACTTAGAAGCTATAGATACATGTGCTTCTAAAGAGACAACTACGTAACCTTTTCTTTTTCTTTGTAAAGAAAACCGAATAGTGATTGCATGTGCTTTATCCACTTGTAAAAAAGCATTAATAAAAGAAAACTTTTTAGAGTTTATGATGACAAACTTTTAAGTTATTGATCTAAAATAGTAATGAATGATCACTTTATAAAATTGGCGATGGAAAATGTTATTTGATAAACGAATACTAGAGATTAGGAGGTAGAAATACACTTTGGTGATAAATATGATAATATGTTAGTTGTGAAATTAACAATACTTTCAATGAACAATAAACCCTCATAAAACCATGAAAAATGTCAATTTGTTTGATGCTTGTGTAGATCTATGAGCATTGGTGGTTGTCTTTTTCCTAATACAAAAGTTAAAGTAGCACAATGTTAATGTTATAGCAGAATTGACACATGTTACATCTCTCAACGAATAATAAATAAGCAAAGCTCAAACCAAGACCATCGTTGAGGACGATATCTTTTAAAATGCTCTATTTGTTCTAGACTAGTGTTTAATAAGCTCAATGATTACACAACAATTAAGTATCCTCGTACATAAATCAAGCTAAAGGATTTTTTGTGTGCATATGGTGCCTTAGTGCTCAAGTAGTCATCAAGTCGTATAGGGATTTTTTGGAATAAATTCAATATTACGTTATGTTTCAATTTTATGTTAAAGGTTTGTGAAAACGATGAAAATATTCAAGGTATGATCCCAATCGGTCAACCTAGTGACTATGAGCCTCAATGAGTCCAACAGAGTTTTACGCCTAGTTTTATCTGGAAAATTGTTAATTATTGACTTCTTTATATAGTTTGTAAATATCTTTCACCATGCATGTTAGGCACTATATATATAGGTTGCTAATGTGTCATTTCAGTTAGTTATTTCGAACAACAATCATAGGGCCTTTGACCTAGCGGTATCAGGAGTTGACGAAGAGATGCCCCTCAGCCAAATGTTTACTTAGAATGAAAAATGTAGATTTAGGAGTAGATTAGTAGGTGTATGAGTAAGTTGTTCTATAAAAAAAACTTCGAACAACATCGTAAAGATTATAAGTTGTGAATGTGTCCTTTCAATTAGGTTATCATTAGACCACCAAATTACCTCCAATATTTGTGTATTTCTCTTATGTTCGTTAAATGGATACTACTTACGTTAATGTCAATTGTCAATTGAGACTTTCATACATATAATTTCTTTTAGATAATAGTAGTGAACTTTAACTTTTTTACTTATAATAATAAAATATTTTTCTATTTATCAATAATTGCAACAGATTTAAACGTTGCTATCAATATGTACAATGTACTTTATTTGTTGCATATTTTTGATTTTGGTAAAGAAATGCAAGTATTTTGCTATTGTGGATAAAAAATAAATATAAGCATGCTATTGTATGATGAAAATCCATGTATATTTTCTGTCGGTAAAAAGTATATTACGTTTTATAAGATCAAGTGCATCACTATTAAGGAAAGGGAAATTTTCACATTCTACTCTACCTTTTAAATACATCCTAGTCTATACTTTGACTATTTTTTATTGATATAATTTAACTACTCTCTAAAAGGGATTGGATGAATAAAATGTCCAAGTTTCAATTTTCAACTTCTAGCTTCCAGCTAACGCTTCCATTTATCAGTTTTCAACACTAACAACTAGTTTTCCCAAACATATAACTAGTGACAACTCAAAGTATTTGCCTGTCCACAAATCATCTAGACCAAGCCTTCTTTAATTTAATAATTATTGTTACATTTGAATTGGAATATAGTTCGGTTGGAAATAGAATGTCCAAAAATATTGGGGACAACTGACAAAAACAGAAAAAAAAAAACTGTCTAAAATTACCAAAAATTCCATATGATCTTCCAATTTAAGTTGCATAAAAGAAAACACTATTATGATAGTACAGATCATGCCCGAATCTACCCGTACCATTGGGATTCTCCAAAATCACAAAACAATCATCATGATCTGCAATACAACAGAATCAGAAAGCATTCATTATGATCTGCAGTACAACATAGTCTTTATAGTTTATAATCCCTTAAACTACAACCAGTTCACAATAAATGGCTTCTAACAACAACAAGAACAAGCTCAATACATGTGAATCCTCTTCGTCTTCAAACAAGAAGATGAAGATGGAACTTCTGAATGCCAACGATCTGCAACTTTCTCCTCCATCAATTCATCAGGACGATACAGATGAATCATTGTCTTCTTTAATTGGACAACACAACTTGATTATTAGCTACCATGTAAGGAACGGTCTCTTTTACATTTATATTAATTGTCTGTCAATCCGTCGATCACTTATGGGGTTTTCATGCTGTTGCAGATGAATGAAATGGTGCTAACATTAGAGGAATCTTGGAGGAAAAAGTTAGCGATAGAAATAAGAAAGAGGAAAGAGATGGAAGAAGAGATAAAATTGAAAGATGAATTGATGCATTTCTATAAAGAAATGATCTTCCTGTTGGAGGAAATGGTGCAAGGAAGATGCATAGATGCTGATGTTCTTCTTCCAGATGAAGAAGATGACGGATCCTCTCTTGTTAATAATCATGGTGATGGTCTCAACCAATTTGAGTTCATTAAAAAATGATTTTCATGATATTTATTTTATACATTTATTATATTCATATATAAGTTTATCTATTGAAATATGTGACGAAACTTTATATAACTAGTAACAGATTATACTATTTAAAAACTTTGTGATCAACCTCTTCAAATCAATGCTAATAATTACTTTAGAAGTTACATTTTTTGGTTAAGAATATATAAAATGCAACAAACGAATAAAGTTTATAAAAGAATTAAAAAAATACAATTAGTGTTGCGGCTATTCAGAATCTATTTTTTTGGTTAAGAATATATAAAATGCAACAAACGAATAAAGTTTATAAAAGAATTAAAAAAAATACAATTAGTGTTGCGGCTATTCAGAATCTATTGTATTTTACGATGTTTGCCTCACATAACATCTGTATATCATGAATCTTAAATGAAGGGTCATGTTCTTTTACATGTAGTAAATACTTTGAGCAATTATTTGAATAATAATCGTTATTCAGGCCCTCCGGAGTAGAGCCCGACGTGGGATGCGAGCCTCACCTGAAGTACGGTGAACACCGCCCCCCTAGTAAGAGCTCGTTGCACTTTTGTGCCTGCACGGGGTCTTGACGTTGCGCAAGCAAAACCAAAAGCAAGCTTATTACTTGTACATTGAACTTAATTCATTGTATCAAAACCAAGGGAAAGTAAGAGGTAACAATTCCAAGAGTGGGTGGAGGAGTGAGGGATGTTGACTCATGATTGGATGCTGATGTGGCAGAGAAAATGTGAAAGCTCGTGAGAGCCCACACCGGATGGCCTAGACTTCATTAGTGGTATATGTTAAGTAAATGATAAACCATTGAATCATACCGATAAATAGTTGTTTACTTGTAGTTGTTTTATATGTTATGTAAATGACAAATGGTTTAATTATGATAATTTCAATTAATTATTGCTATATGTTTAAAACCATCTATTATCACAAAGTCGATTTCGCTTTAAAATTTTATCTTGATATTCAACTAGTATTAAACTAATAAGATGCATCATAAGTGACACACAATGTATTAAACAAAAAAACGACAATATCAGTACATGAAAGGGGATCGACATCTTTATATTCGAGCATTAGATATGTTTTTTTTAATTTAATAAATTGTGGGCATGAACCAGTGTATATCTGATGTACACTGGTTCATGCCCACAATTTATTAAATTAAAAAAAAAACATATCTAATGCTCGAATATAACGATGTCGATCCCCTTTCATGTATTGATATTGCCGTTTTTTTGTTTAATAAATTGTGTGTCACTTATGATGCATCTTATTAGTAGCCCGACGTGGGATGCGAGCCTCACCTGAAGTACGGTGAACACCGCCCCCCTAGTAAGAGCTCGTTGCACTTTTGTGCCTGCACGGGGTCTTGACGTTGCGCAAGCAAAACCAAAAGCAAGCTTATTACTTGTACATTGAACTTAATTCATTGTATCAAAACCAAGGGAAAGTAAGAGGTAACAATTCCAAGAGTGGGTGGAGGAGTGAGGGATGTTGACTCATGATTGGATGCTGATGTGGCAGAGAAAATGTGAAAGCTCGTGAGAGCCCACACCGGATGGCCTAGACTTCATTAGTGGTATATGTTAAGTAAATGATAAACCATTGAATCATACCGATAAATAGTTGTTTACTTGTAGTTGTTTTATATGTTATGTAAATGACAAATGGTTTAATTATGATAATTTCAATTAATTATTGCTATATGTTTAAAACCATCTATTATCACAAAGTCGATTTCGCTTTAAAATTTTATCTTGATATTCAACTAGTATTAAACTAATAAGATGCATCATAAGTGACACACAATGTATTAAACAAAAAAACGACAATATCAGTACATGAAAGGGGATCCACATCTTTATATTCGAGCATTAGATATGTTTTTTTTAATTTAATAAATTGTGGGCATGAACCAGTGTATATCTGATGTACACTGGTTCATGCCCACAATTTATTAAATTAAAAAAAAAACATATCTAATGCTCGAATATAACGATGTCGATCCCCTTTCATGTATTGATATTGCCGTTTTTTTGTTTAATAAATTGTGTGTCACTTATGATGCATCTTATTAGTAGCCCGACGTGGGATGCGAGCCTCACCTGAAGTACGGTGAACACCGCCCCCCTAGTAAGAGCTCGTTGCACTTTTGTGCCTGCACGGGGTCTTGACGTTGCGCAAGCAAAACCAAAAGCAAGCTTATTACTTGTACATTGAACTTAATTCATTGTACCAAAACCAAGGGAAAGTAAGAGGTAACAATTCCAAGAGTGGGTGGAGGAGTGAGGGATGTTGACTCATGATTGGATGCTGATGTAGCAGAGAAAATGTGAAAGCTCGTGAGAGCCCACACCGGATGACCTAGACTTCATTAGTGGTATATGTTAAGTAAATGATAAACCATTGAATCATACCGATAAATAGTTGTTTACTTGTAGTTGTTTTATATGTTATGTAAATGACAAATGGTTTAATTATGATAATTTCAATTAATTATTGCTATATGTTTAAAACCATCTATTATCACAAAGTCGATTTCGCTTTAAAATTTTATCTTGATATTCAACTAGTATTAAACTAATAAGATGCATCATAAGTGACACACAATGTATTAAACAAAAAAACGGCAATATCAGTACATGAAAGGGGATCGACATCTTTATATTCGAGCATTAGATATGTTTTTTTTTAATTTAATAAATTGTGGGCATGAACCAGTGTACATCTGATGTACACTGGTTCATGCCCACAATTTATTAAATTAAAAAAAAACATATCTAATGCTCGAATATAACGATGTCGATCCCCTTTCATGTACTGATATTGCCGTTTTTTTGTTTAATAAATTGTGTGTCACTTATGATGCATCTTATTAGTTTAATACTAGTTGAATATCAAGATAAAATTTTAAAGCGAAATCGACTTTGTGATAATAGATGGTTTTAAACATATAGCAATAATTAATTGAAATTATCATAATTAAACCATTTGTCATTTACATAACATATAAAACAACTACAAGTAAACAACTATTTATCGGTATGATTCAATGGTTTATCATTTACTTAACATATACCACTAAATAGAGGTGTGCGCGGTGCGGTTTAGAGGCAAAACCGCAGACCGCACCCCATATGCGGTTTGAAAATTTTTGAAACCACAAACCGCACCACAAAGGTTCTTAACCGTG
Organism: Cichorium intybus; assembly: GCA_023525715.1. Classification (NCBI taxonomy): domain Eukaryota; kingdom Viridiplantae; phylum Streptophyta; class Magnoliopsida; order Asterales; family Asteraceae; genus Cichorium; species Cichorium intybus. The sequence goes on from CM042009.1 coordinate 132,741,806, forward strand.
TTATGCGGTGTGGTTTAATGCGGACGGTTTTACGGTTTGTGCGGTTTTAATACGGTAATTCCATTTTATATATATATATATATATATATATATATATATATATATATATATATATATATATATATATATATTGTGCGGTGCGGTTTGAACAGCGGTTTCGTAAGTATAAACCGCAAACCGCACCATATAATGCGGTTTACAAAAATTACAAACCATAAACCGCACCGCGGAGTTTCAAAACCGCATTATGCGGTGCGGTGTGGTGTGGTATGGGCGGTTTATGCGGTTTGGTGCACACCCCTAGTGCATCTAGTTAGTTTAATACTAATCATTCAAATTTATTATTAAACAAAAATTAAAAGAAGATCGATTTTATGGTACGAAATTTTTCTATATTCTACACTATTTTTTAAATACATCTTAGTTTATGTTTAGATTATTTATTATTGATGTAATTTAACTATTTTCTAAAAGTGATTGAATGAATAACAAACATAATTACATAATGATTAGAATGTTTATAGTAGAATAGAGCGTATTTAACGGTATGGTTTTTTCATGCACTCTTCCAAATTACTTAGATGCACTGACATTTTGTTTTTTGTTTTTTATTTTTTTTCCTTATTTTGTCTTTTTATTGTTATTTAATTTTTTTGTCATTTGTTGTCTTTTCATTTTAAGTATCATTATCATTATTATTATTATTATAGTAAATTACAGTTTTGGTCCCTGGGGTTGGCACGTATTTAAATTTTTAGTCCAAGTTTTTTTCCACAATTTTGGTCCCTGTGGTTGCCAAAAGCTTGCACTGTTCGTCTCTGCTCCATGTAAAAAGACCATATTATCATTTCTAATTTATTTTTTCTTTTTCTTTTAACTTATTATTTATTTAGGTAATTAAAAAAATACACCCCCACCCCTAACCCCACTATCCCGTCTCTCTCCCTCTCTCTCAAAGTCTGTAGCTTCATAGACGAGGACACAACTTGCCATGGAAGCTTAAACAAAGAACTAGAATTAATGTTTTCATCTATTTGTTGATCAGACAACTGCAAACTCAAATCTTTTCTGGGAGTACATTGGCGTCGAAAGTGTTCTTGTTATTATGCATTCAAACTTTGAAAATCCCTCTTCTGATTCCAATTTCATTGCAAAAAACCACAACCATCTTATCATCATATTTTTGCATCTTCCACCCCAATGTCTCTGCAAAAACCGTGTTGGGTTGCAAGTCATAGAAATGACAGGTAGACCAGCGCCCGGTGGTGTGCTTATCTGTTTGGGGTGGGGTGTAATTTTCTTTTCTAATTACTAAAATAAATAATAGGTTAAAAGAAAAATAAAAAAAAATTAGAAAGGGTAATTTGGTATTTTTTTACATGGACCAGATACTAACAATAAATAAAGTGTTTTTTTATTAATTATTTGGTATATTAAATATGTCAATTACACTGTACCAGAAAATCAGTGTCCGACATGATCACAAAAAATCATTGAGTAATATTCGAAGTACGTTAATAATTCTTGTAAATCCGGTTGAATTTATTAAAAATTACAGAATTGTTTTAATAATTTCAAAATAATCATGAAATTTTGTTAAACAATAAAAATAATATAAAGACAAAACTTCATAAATGGTCTCTGTGGTTTCATAGGATATCAATTTTAGTCCCTAACTTTCAAAAACCTCAAGGATAGTCCCTGTGGTTTGAAAACTTTTCATAAATAGTCCCTCCGTCAACTCTTGGCTGTTAACTACTAACGCATGAGGGGCAAAATGGTCTTTTTAATAACAGGGACTATATGTGAAGATTACTCAATATTCCAACTTATTTTCCCTTTTTCCTTTTAATACATTATTTAAGAATTTTTCACTAAAATAAAAAATCGAACCCCCACCCTCACCCACTAATGACTGCCACCATCATCCGCCACCAACACTATCGATTGCCACCACCGGCCGCCACCTTTAATTTTAGATTCAAACAAGCACACACAAAAACACACACATAAAGAGACAATCAATTTCCAGAAACCGAAAAACGTACACTATGTAACCCATAAATGAAACATAAACACATACACACCATCTGAAATCAAACCATCCGATTTCCATAAACAAAAAACTATACGCATACGATTTCAAATTCAATCCACACAAATACACACACTACACACACGATTTCAATAAAACCGTTTGATTTCCAGAAACAAGAAAATTAAATACCAACAAATGGATTATCGAACACTAAAACAAGAAACGAATTATAGGGGAGTTATCTCCAGCAAGAAATCAGACCAGAAACAAAAAACAAAATCCAATCCAAAAACGAAAACATCAAATCCATAAAAAAAAACCCTTAAAAAGGAGAAAAAGATGGGAATTCTGATCATATTACGCATACCTCAAGTGCAATGTTGTCAAAAATAAGAAGCTTGGGGTTGTTTCTAGCAAGAAATTAGACCAAAAAGGGGTTCTGCTTGGCCACCTGCCGCCACCGCTGGAGCACTTTCACCCTAGGGTACCCTCGCATTGTAGGGGCGAACTGCGGGGTTGAGATGTTGGAGCCCTCACACATGAGAGGATGAGTCGAATTCGGGTGAGATCAGATAACAAGCTTGTCGGAGCCCTCACACATGAGAGGATTAGTCGAATTGACGGCCGTATGTCTCTCTCCATCCCCCGATATTCTCTCTGAATCACCACCGTCTTCTTCGAGAACACATCTGATCCCCTTCATCGGCAGTTCCATCGTCTTCTTCGAGAATACCTCTGAATCACCATCGTCTTCTTCGATACAGGATTGGGAGGTGGAGGGGGGGAGAATCAGTCGAACAACCCTTCCAAACCGAGTGATAAACAACTTTCTTAACAAAAAAGTCAACAACCCCCCTTTAACTATAGCCTAATAACACTTTTGGTCCCTAACTTCAAATATCTTACATAAAAGGTTTGCAAATGGTCCCTATCATGGAAAAGACTATTTTTCCCTCATCCGTTAAGTAGTTAACGGCCAAAAATTGACGGAATGACTATTTATGAAAAGTTTTCAAACCACAGGGACTATCCTTGAGGTTTTGGAAAGTTAGGGACTAAAATTGATATCCTGTGAAACCACAGGGACCATTTATAAAGTTTTGTCTAATATAAATAATCTAATAATAACATAATAATTATGATGATGATAAAAATAAAAATAATAAAAGAAATAAGGGGGAAAACAGGTAACGATTTCTGGATTAAGGGGGAAAAATGTTGGAATGATCTGGAAGATATGCGTATGTTTAGGAGTTATCAAGTTTTTTGGTTATTATCATTCCTGATGTTTAGATTAGATAAGCATAGTTTAAATTTTAAATTTTTAGTTTCTCTAAGTAGAGGCGTTTGCTTGATGTTTAATGGATATATAGAAGTTGTTTTTCCAGTTTACAAAATATACACGCCTGCCTCTATTTCTTTGTGCCTTGATCGATATTTTCGAAGGATCCGTAGGTTGATCCTTACAGTAGATTATCATGTGTCCTTCTGTCTAAACTGCTGTATACCATACATGATCATCTATCTCCCCTTTGGTTCTGTAATATATATGTTAAATAGTTTGACTTTGAAACTCCCGTTCTTAACCATCTTAAATGCATAAAGATGCATGTATTTTAGTGAAAAATTAGATTAAAGAAACTCGAGATAGGGGACGTCTACAGGAATCCAGGTATAATGGTAGATATCCGTGCATTGCATGTGTCTTTTGCTCATTTATTAACATACATACAATCAGATGTACTCAATAATATCTTGACTGAGCTTGTGTACAGGTCCAGTTCATGACTATCCTAATCAAGACATGGGCATAATGGTCCAGTGGGGGTAGTTAAGAGAAGCTGAAAGGTTCAGAGACATGTATCGTGCTTTGTACAACAAAGTCCTTAACCCCTCCACTATTGCATTTACTTTATATCCACAAAAAGTTCAGTTGATTAAAAGAGTAATAGAAGGCGCTTTTAGTCCTCTATAATGACCCCCACCTTGTGACTGAATCATGAGTGGTGCCACACCTTGTCTCCCATTGTTCTTAGCCTAATCGGGTTCACCATCTCCATGATTGCCAAATGTTTGGTCTAGATTGGACCCATCTTTGAGGCGTTTTTGGTCACTTCACTCTGCATCCACCCCCTCCTGGAAATTACCATTATGCCCTTGTCGAATTGACATGTGCTTTCACTAGTGTAGCTTACTATAGCCAGTTATAAATCCACCTCGAGTAGATGAGAAGTGTTGTAAAGAGATGAAAGGAGTGAGAGGAAGATTCTTTGAGACATTGAAATCCATTTCCACAATTACCACTGTGAAACAAGGTCTAGTTTTATCCACAGTCATAAGTGACTTCAAGAATGAAGATCATGGTAGAGCCCTTGTGAGCTTGGAAGAGATAGAGAAGAATGTATCAGATTCAGTAGAATTTGAGGAGAAGTGTCCACCGGGAGGAAGTGATGCGGTCGTACTTTACACAACAAGTTTGAGAGGTATACGTAAGACTTTTGAAGATTGTAACACTATTAGGTTTCTTTTAGGAAGTTTTAGGGTTTCGTATGATGAGAGAGATGTTTCCATGCACATGGAGTTCAGAGAGGAGTTGTGGCGGACATTGGGCGGTAGGGTGATCCCTCCGAGGCTGTTTATCAAAGGAAGACATATAGGAGGGGTGGAAGAGGTGGTCGGACTCCACGAGCAAGGGAAGCTTGAGGATCTCTTAAATGGGATACCGAGAAGCCCTACTACTGAACCCTGCAAAGGGTGCGGTGGGATTCGTTTTAGAGTTTGTTTTTCATGTAATGGTAGCCGGAAGGTGGTGTCGGAAGATAGCGCTGACAGTGATGATGATAGTCCATTGCCAGTTAGCTGTTTAGAGTGCAATGAGAACGGATTAGTGAAATGCGCAGTTTGCTTTTGATTCCTGGAAACCCCACCCCACTCACAGGGCAATTCTCATGTAAATTTTTATCAGGAAATCTTTGGTGTCCGTGTCGGGCCTTGGGATCTTGATACCAAAAGTCAGTCTGAAATGTACTGATTATTTGACTGAACAAATGATTGTTGCATTTCAATCTTTGTTAAGTAACTAGGTGTAGATAGACGTAAGTTCTTTTAAGTACTTTAACATGTAAATATGCGTTAATGATTGTGGTATGAAAGGTTTTCGTGTCAAGACTGTGCTAGGCTGCTAGCTTGTGTTCATTCATCTTCATAATTGTGGGATGCTAGATTTCATTTAGTAGAAACCTTACTCTTTTCGGCAAGTCTAGATTTATTTTCGTTGTATGTTTTCTTGTCAACTATTATATTAAATTACTAATTTCAGTTGTGGTTATCTTTAGTATAATATAATATATTATTTCCATTAAATCATACCTGAATGATAATGTTTTAGGCTATAAGGAGTGGTGACTTCAACATTTGGGAGGCAAGCACGCCACGTAGGCGCCATGTAGATTTTGTTGGCAACACCGGTTTTGTTGTGGCACTCAAGGGTGGAACGTTGGCAACATATATTTTTTTTTTTAATTTTAAAAAAAACATATTTTAAATAAAAATAAAACATAACATATTTTAAATTAAAATAAAACACACCAAATACCATTTTATTAAAAATAAAAAGACAAATAACATAAAATCCTACGAAATTAAAAGTTCAAAATTTAAAATGAAATAAAGACGTCGCTACTTGAAAAAAAAAACTACAAATTATATTTCTTGCGGATTTGGTCTTTGAGCGCCATCGCGGATTCGTAATGCGCCCCTTTTAGGTGACTAACGTCTTGCAAAAACAATTGCATTTCCATTAGTCGGGTATTTTCTTGCCATTGACTATCCAACGACGTACGCAAACCTTTAAACTCGTCGCGCATTTCTTCATATTGTTCCATCCGAGAACCCGCGGAAGAAGTGGATGAGGTCGCATTCCCTTTTCTTTTTGCCCGGTCCCGACCCATCGGACGTGGAGGCGGTGATGGTTCCACTTCTTCAACTTCGTCAACGTCATCGTTAAGGTTGACGCCGATATGACCATCCGAAGAAACGTGATATGAGCCCGACTCCGATGTTTTGCTTCTTTTGGAGCTCGAACCACCACCAAATTCCAACTTAAAGACTTTTCCCCATTTTTTGCTATGACGAACAACATTCCAAGCGTGTGGAAATTTAAACGGCTTGATGTTGTCGTCTCGGTACATGTAGTTGGCTTTCTCCAAAATACTCGACTCGCTTTCTCCACTCCTCCATTGATTCACCAAATTAATGTAAATGGCGTTGAAAGCCATAACACATTTGTTCATGTTGTTCCACTTCGTGTTGCATTGATCTTTGTTGCGGTAAGAGTTCCCTTTCTTCATGCCTTTGCGGAAACGTCTCGTCACTCGAAACCAAAACCGATCACGTTGTTGATTTTTGCCCGTTTTTGGATCCTCGGACACATCGACCCATGCACGGGCTAACTCCGTCTCTTCTTGAACCGTCCACTTTGTACTTGCGGCCCGTCCTCTTCTTTGCGTAGGTTGGGGCTCCTCCGGTTCGGATGACGAATCCGAATTTTCCACCGCATTCTCGTTTTGGGGCTCCTCGGGCTCGGGATCGGTTTGGATTGGTGCTTGCTCGGGTGGGCTTCGGGTTTGTTGGAAATTGAAGTTGGCCGATGACGATTGTAGAAACAGATTGAAGCTTTGTTGAAAAAGTTGTTGTGGTATTATCCCGTATTGCGGATAAAATGGTGAACCGCTCAACATCGGGTTTGGCGAATACATCGGACCCTCGAATTGTGGATGATACGGTGGCGGAGACGACGGATCGTACCCAAAAATGTTTGGGTTGTTTTGCGGGTTGTTGGAGGGATTGTTGGAAGACATTTTTTAAAATTATTTTGAGCTCAAGAGACTAAGTTGTGTGTAAAAGATCTGATCCAATGTGTGTATATATATAGAGTAAAGAGGATGTTGAGTTAAAAAAAAAGTAAAATTTTTTTTTTAAATTTTGGACCGTTTTCAACGGTCAAAGGTACCAAACTCGAGATATTCCAAAGAGAGAGAAACGGCAAAGGTATGCCGCTCCACCCTTGCCGCTAATCCATGCCGCACTTGGGGGGCGGTGTTGCCGCCGGCAAAGCCTCTCCACGTCGGATGCATCCGGCAAAAACCCATCCACTCCGTGCAACCTTATACTTTACTTGGGCGTAGTCGTAGACAATGATTGTCTAGCCCAAAGTCACTATTAAGTTTATCTTAAGGTCATGATGGGCTCTCCATGTGGACCAAAAAAGTGAATGGTTGTTAGAAATTATGTTCATTTTAAGTTGTTACAAATAGTAAAGTAAAATTTCAAAATCTATTCTAGAACCTTTAGAAACTTACTGGAGCTTTTTGTAAAAACTTATGGGTTAAACTTTGTTGGTCTCACATGGTTGCTAACACATAATAGTTGAGTAGCAATCAATATAAAGTAACTGTTGAATGAGGGGTGAGTACAAATTTTTTGGTAAATTTTATAGAAAACTCATATTAATAAACTTTGGATCTACAATAAAAAGCACAAACTCGTGTTTGTAGAAGAAAACACTCAAGACTTTGTGTTAAGGTTTAAAACTCCACAAGGAACTCATTTGCAAACACCTTAAAATCAATGTAAAATTGTAGTTCAATTGAAAGACTTAAAAACCATTAAAATGTTTGAAACTTCTTAGTTGTTATTTAAACACTTTCAACAACAAGGTTCTAAATCCATATCCTCAGTTTGGATGCACAAATGGGTAGAGGTTAAGGATGCTTGAAGAGTTTTTCATCCATTTAAGTACATGAGTTAACGTCTTTGAACAAATCATGTCATGTGCAGGTAAGAGTTTATTGGATATATGTTCATTGACATAACAAGTTATTAACATTGTTAATCATGTATGTGCATATTAGGTTACAAGCAAAGTACGATCTAAGCTCTAAACAACAAAAATACTTTTATAAGAGACTAGTTTATTAATTTATCACTTGTTGTTGGAAATTTAGTGTTCAGTTGCAAGTTTGTAACTTTCCATGGTGGGGGGAAGAAACTTTTGTGGTGAGGCCACACTATCTAAAGTATAAAATGTGGTGAGTAATGCGAGGTCAAGACACGCTGCTCTGCGATAAAATTTTGTGAGAAAACTAGAGTGGTACCATCAAAGTTGTATATGTCAAAACAAGTAGGAACTTGGAAGATCCACTTACCAAACCCTCTAAAGAGAGATTTGGTGCAACCTACCACGAGAGTCATGGGTCTAAAACCATAATAGAATCGTTTAGTGATGGAAACCCAACTTGACATTAGCGCTCTTGATTCACAAGTTTAAAATGTAACAACGAAGTCACTAACGATAGAAGGTACTATCAATTATGATAGATCCATATGAGGTAGGATAGTACGTTGTTGCCGAGAACGAGGGTGAGCTAAGGCTCTCAACAAAGTTTTGCAAACATCTAACCGCCAAAGATGTTGTAAAACTTTGCCTATACGACCTAGAGGTTGTGCTGCCTCAAATGAAGACGAGTGGTTTATCTTCTAGAGGGTCATGAAAAGGGTTTATAGTGCATGGTCATATTCGCACTCAGTGAGAACGCAAAAACGACATGTGATGTGTGGGGGTAAACCAGACATGTCACAAGGTTCTTGGTCTAAATATATAAGGATACCATTGAATTGGTCTCTTCTTGTTTATTCACATTAAACTTTGGGTTTAATCTTCGTGACACCCAAGTGACGTCATCTATATGAGTGAAAGGAACTTTCCAACTTGGTGGAGATTGTTGGAAATTTAGTGTTACGTTGCAAGTTGGTAACTTTCCATTGTCCCACATTGGTGGGCGGGAAGAAACTTTTGTGGGTTTATAAGGCTATTCCCTTTCTTAGCCTTCAAAGGCTTTAAATGGATCGAGGGACAAGCCAAGCCCACACGCGTGTAGATCCAGCACTCCAATCTCATACCATTCTCTAATTCATATTTTCTGTCTCCCTCCCTCTTGCTCTCGAACGTGAAAGACTAAACACACATACACATCATCATGGTTTATTTTGGCTTCAATAATTCAATACACACATTTCTTATGTGTATGGGATTTTGGTGAAGAGAAAGAAGAAGGTGGTTCTTGCTTTTGTGGACTAGCATTCACAAGATAAAGTTGATTGTTACTTTGATGTACACATGCGATAGATGGATTCTTCTCGTTTGGGTCCTCAAGATCATCCTAGAAAACTAATATTTCTTCCTTTTGTTTATTATGCTGCAAGAATTCGATGTACATAGATTTCTGGTGAATTATGATGGTCTTTATATATTGTTTCCGTTGCCATGATTATCTTAAATGTCCATCATAATCCAAAATTATCCTCATATAATTTGTCATTTTTAAGTATACAACCATATTGTTGAAAAATAACATTAGTTGATATGAATATTCTAATAAATAAAAGACGATAAAATATTATGTGATCATAATCTTTTTATATATTTGATATTTGTGTCATATGTAAACTTTTGAAATCTATTTTTAATGATGTAAATTTCTATAAAATATAGGTAAATTTATTTTATATATTCAATAAAAATTTAACTAATAAAAATTAATTTAAATTTAAGTATGTAAATACATAACTAATGTGTAAACTAAAATATTATAAAATCTAACGGTAAAAGTGAACAAAACTAATCACATAAATAAGTAGTTGGAGTAGCCTTTTAAAAATAACTTTAATCTTCAATAGTAAAATGCCATATATATATATATATATATATATATATATATATATATATATATATATATATATATATATATATATATATATATATATATATATATATATATATATATATATATATATATATATATGTATATATATTAAAAAGTGTATAAAAATCTAATACTAAAAGTACTTTAAATTTCAATGGTTATCTTAAAATGATCCCAACCTTGATGTCTATGTATTGGGACTAATATCGTGCATTGGAGGCTCTCATATCAGCATATCACTTACACTATATTCTCGAGTCTCACTTGAGGAGGGAAATGGAAAGAAGTGAATAGAATTGAGAAGAAAAAGACAAAATAAAAATTGATGTTCCTGAGTTTTTCTTTACCGAAAGAAGTGGAAAAGGAGAACGGAATAGGAGGGATAATCTTCCCTCATAACTTTCCTTCCGATTTGGAAGGATTCAGAGAGAAAGAAAGTGACTAGTAAAATTAAGACTTAAATATAAATTTCATTTCTCTTCCTTTCCGGTTGGGAACACATAAAATGTTCATTTTCTTCCAACTTTGGAACATGAAAATATAACTTTCTTTTTCTATCCCTTCCTTTCTTTTCTCTACTTCTTTTCTTTCCTTCTTTTCTTTCTTTGCTAAAACTCGGGAACTATACGTTAAGGAGTTAAGGAGTTGAGGGTGTCCATGGACACCTTTGCTTTTGATAAAATCTAGATTGGCATTTATCGGAAAAATTAATTGGACAGCTATAAGAAAAAAAAAACAAGAATTTGATTTATTCAAACTTGTTAAAAATAAGATAAAACTATCTACTGTTAATATTTATAACATGTCACAAATTATGATTAGGTATTAGGTATTAGACGTGGTTAATTAGGTACAAATTGGCCCGGTAACTAATTATTTTTTAACCATTTCTTTTGTCACCTAATTCAATTCAAGTCAAACACATTTGAATCCTTGATTGTCTGAAAGAATATGGGTTTATATGTATCATAAAACTTTGTGTTTTTTATTCCAAAAGAATGTTTATTTTCCCTTTTTATTAAATTTTCTAATATGTAAAACATGTTAGGAATCGGGCAGGGTACACGCAGCGGAAACACACTATCACACACACAAGCTCACGAAAATAAAGCAAGAAGAACACAAGGATTTTACGTGGTTCGGATTCGGTGCAAATCCTACGTCCACGGGCTACAACTAGATTTTATTTAACTGAGGAGATTACAAGAGATACACTCAATTCTTATAGGTATTGAGTTGTGGTGCATCTATAACCCTTTAGCTATCCTCTATATATACATGTTGGAAATGTATATAATATACATGAGTTTACACCTCAAGTTTAAAAAAAAAATCTTCACTTTGAATTCAAACTTTACCTAACAATCTCCCACTTGAAGATTTTTAACATCTCTCATTAATCTCTTAACATAACAAGTCTTCCAAGCCTCCAGTTCCCAAGAACAAGCTAAACTTAGTCAATTTCCTAGTTGCAGCCACCCCTCATTATCAAGTACTAGAAGGGCCAGTTGAAGCTCCCACAAGCTCCAACTCAGTCGTAGCCAATCCCGCTACCGACTCAGTCGTGGTCAATACCGCCACCGACTCATCCCCTGTCTCAACCGGCTTGGACACTCTACCGGATCCAGAGATACACCGAGGACCACTAACACTCTCCAAACTTTGCAAACTTCCAACAGGAGACAATTTTTCAGTCTTAGTCTTCAAAACCCAACGGCTCTTTGTAACTGTACCCGGAACACACCTCGTGCTCCCACTGTCACAAACTCCCCTGAATGGTTTAGACTTTCCGACTCGTTCAGCTAAAATCCCCTTGGCTCCAGAATTCATGTTTGCAAAATGAACTCTCTTAGCACTAGATTTAGCGAACCAGATTTTGTCATGCTTAACGGGGACGGTCATACTTCCCTCAGCAGGTACCTCAACCATATACAATGACCCACACTTCATACCTTGAGCAATCACCGAATTACCATTGACCACCCTCCATTTACCACCACCAAACCTTACTTCCAGTCCTTGTTTATCCAGCTGACCAACAGAAATCAATTTCTTCTTCAGCTCCGGAATCACCCTGACATTCTTCAGGTTCCATGTAGTTCCTAATGAAGTAACCAGATCAATATCTCCCATGCCCGTTACTTGAAGCATCTCGTCATTTGCTAACAGTACCTTCCCAAAATCTCCTTCTTTTAGATTCACCATCGTTTCTCCGTTGTCCATGGCGTGAAACGAAGCCCCTGAATCCATGACCCAAGAGTCTACACAGTTTTCTATACTGAGTATCAATGCATCTTCCTGATAAACATTCTCAGCACCAACACTGTTTAATTCTTTCTTTGGACATTGACTCTTAACATGTCCCACCTCTTGGCAGTTCCAGCACTTCACATTCTTCCAAGTTCTAGATGAACTTCTTCCCCGACTCCCACTGCTCCCACTATTCCTGCTATTCCCTCTACCTCTTCCGATATTTAATAACTCAGAAGAAGAATATCCACCTTGATTCTTGCGTCTGACATCCTCGCCAAGAACCAAATCTCTAACCCCTTCAAAAGTCATACCACTGGTCCCCACTGAACTTGTAACAGCGGTTACTGTTCCAGACCAGCTATCAGGTAGTGAAGCTAGTAGCAGTGAAGCTTGAGTCTCGTTATCAAATTTAATTCCCACAGATGACAATCTGGACAGAATTGAATTTAGATTGTTAATGTGAACCGTAACTGAGCTGTCTTCATTCATCCTTGTCGTGAACAACTCCCTCATCAAGAACACCTTGTTAGCCGCCGACGGTTTCTCATACATGTTCGTCAGAGCATCCATCATACCACGTGTCGTGGTTTCCTTCATGATGTTGAAAGCGACGCTCCTTTCCAACGACAATGTAATAACCGCCTTAGCTTTCTTGTCCTTTGAGTTCCACGCATCTTCAGCAGCTTTTTCCATTTTCTCCGGCTTGTCCCCAAGTACCACATCCAAGTCTTTCTGACATAGCAATGCTTCTATTTGCATTTTCCACCAACTAAAATCAGAACCGTCGAACTTCTCGATTACAATCTTGTCTTCAGCCATTACGACAAACAAGAAACAAATTGAGACAACGAAACAGACACAACAATGGCACGGGCCTGACCGATTCGTTCAGTGTACTCGTGTGTGACAGAACAATACCCTTCAAAGTACCGAGATACCTTTAATACGATTAATAGAAATTAGTTTCTGATGTGGAAGATCAGACAAAACTGCAACCACAGAGCATACTCTAATTTCTAAAACCGAGACCTCCTCCGAAACCCGAAGCTCTGATACCAGTTGTTAGGAATCGGGCAGGGTACACGCAGCGGAAACACACTATCACACACACAAGCTCACGAAAATAAAGCAAGAAGAACACAAGGATTTTACGTGGTTCGGATTCGGTGCAAATCCTACGTCCACGGGCTACAACTAGATTTTATTTAACTGAGGAGATTACAAGAGATACACTCAATTCTTATAGGTATTGAGTTGTGGTGCATCTATAACCCTTTAGCTATCCTCTATATATACATGTTGGAAATGTATATAATATACATGAGTTTACACCTCAAGTTTAAAAAAAAAATCTTCACTTTGAATTCAAACTTTACCTAACAAAACACGTCTTATTCAAATTATACTTTAAATAGAAATACTCTTAAAAAAAATACGTAATTTAATAATTAAAAAGGGGGTTTCGCAAACAACCCACAAAGAACACAGGTGAAAAGCTACTTTCGGCTAATATCTTTCCAGAACTAAAACTGTCACATCCAAAAGCAAAATACAACTTTTAAAACATGGTGTACAAGTCCTTTTAACCACCATGCTTTTACAGCTGCAAACATCTCACATAACCATAAAACCATGGGTCACATCACATGGTAAAACCTTAAACTAACCAATCATTCACCATTACAGAAGAATCCTCACAAAAAAAAAAAAAACAATTGGAAATTGAAATCACGCGCATATACACAAAAGTGTCAAAAAAGAATATCTTGGAAGATGAAAAATGACCGAAAATAAAAAGCAATTCTTTAAACCAATGATTCTATAAAGATTAACTCATCATGCATTTGAAGTTGTACATTACCAAGACTAACACAAATAAGGTAAACATATCTTCATTTGCACCAATAAAGATCACAAAGTTGCTTTTACAAAACTATTAAAAAACTAACAAAGTAGTCAAAGACTATGAGACCAAATTAACATCTACCACTAAAAACCCTAAAAAAAATTCTGGGTTTTTTTCTTTTTTGAAAAAAAAAAACCCAATCAAGAATCTAAAGGAACAACCTTTAACCATGATTAAGGTATACCAAAGTTAGTTTAGCCATTTAGAAACTACACCTAATAACCTAAAAACTTGGAACATTCTTCTATATGTGGCAACCTCGATTGCTACACCGGTGATGACGTGGCGCTGACCTGTAACCGAGTGTGATGAAACTCAATCTGTAGTCTCTGATGGACAGGTGTCAAAGAGTTTAAACCTTTCTTCATATCAGCTTCAAGTTCCCTTATAGGAATAGCAGACAAGAAATTCTTGATGTACTCTTTACAACAATCTTTCCCATTGAAAACAACCTCAAATTCATCAACTTTTTTCAAAGATTCATCAACAAGATCCTGATCAAGCCTTTGTTCTTGAGAATCCGAAACGGGTATTTTGTAAATCGTTGTATTTCGATCAAATTTCAAGATATACGCTTGATTACACCCCTCAAAAAGCCTCTCACCTAAAGTGTCGATTATGTAAAAAGCTTCTTGTTCCACTTTCAACACAAAGAAATGGTCATTCCAGCTCACGATATAAACTTTATTCGACAAATCCAAGTCGTTGTTAATCTCGTCCCACATGGTATCAAACGACATTGCCCCGTGTAAAAAGTCGAATTTGCCCTCTTCGATTTGTTCCGGATGAAAGAACCCGATAAAAGATTTTTCTTGGAGTACGGAAATCGGGCGGACGTTTGCTTGGATGACGGTTTCAAGATCGAAATGTTTGTCGGGAAATTGTGATTTGTAAATTTCGTTGTCACATAAGTTTCGCCATTTTAATGAGCCTTCTCGGATTAAAGAATCGAATTGGGATTTGATTGGCATTAAATTGTGGTTATTTAGGAACCAATCGGCAATCACCGCCACTAAGGCGGTGCAGGCACTCTCTCCGGCCGCCTGTTCACTGCGTTGATCAATGGATGCAAAGAAAAGTTGCGTTTTAAGTTTCATGTACCCGTCACGGCTGATTATTTCCCTCTGTTCCCAGTTTCCAACAGCAAAACTATCGTCTCCAAATTCGGATATCCAAGATTGGTTCAATGAAGAGTCGGTGTATCCATTTTGCCACTGTGATTAGTTTAGTAAATGTTAGGTATTTTTCTAAATGCCGAAAATACCCTTTTGAGAAAAGAGGAAAATCTTGCAAACCCAGAAAAAAGGAAGTCTTTTATAGGGTATTTGAAGCATACGAGCGAGTTCTATATCAAGATAGTGAAAAAGATTTTAAATTTTACCCCAATTATGTGATTTCGATACCGTTATGAGAAAACAAGAAAATCTTGCAAACCCACTAAAAAGCAAGAGATTTATTGCAGATTGGAATCAAACGAGCTAGTTTTATATCAAGGGAGTGAAAAAAAAAAACTTTACCCCAACAAGAGATTTATCGACTATTGCCAATTACCGAAAATACCCTTATGAGAAAACAAGAAAATCTTGCAAACCCACGGAAAAAGCTAGAAAATTTATCGCAAATTGGAATGAAATGAGCAAGTTCTATATCAAGGGAGTGAAAAAGATTCACCCCACCAAGTGAATCATCTACTACAGGCCAATTACCAAAATACCCTTATGAAAAAACACGGAAATCTTGCAAACCAACAAAAAAGCAAAAAAGAATTATAGCAAATTGGAATCAAACGAGCTAGTTCTCGATCAAACGAGTCAAAAAGATTTTACCCCAACAAGAGACTCATTGACTACTTGCCAATTACCGAAAATGCCCTTATGAAAAAGCAAGAAAATCTTGCAAATTCTATATCAAGAGAGTGAAAAAGATCATACCCCAACAAGAGACTCATCGGAGCTGAGCTGGCGCCGGTCAAAGTCAATGTCATCTCCACCTTCTTCACCATTCTTTAACAATGGCTCACCTTTGACTTTTGGTGATTTGAAGTTAAGTTTCCTCTTCTTCCATGGTAAAATACTTCGTTTTGAATTCTGACCAAGGTACCCTTCCAAAATAGAAGGATCCGGATCCTCTTTCTGACAACACGCCACATCAGATTTTCTATAACTATAGTAAACACTCTTCTCATAAAGATACCCTCCTGCGTAATTTGCATTCGCCAATGTACCATAGCAAAATGACTTCCTAAAATTGGCAACGTTTTCTTTATTCTCATGTGGATCTCTTTCTCCGGAATCAGAAAGGGGATCAGAATCGGAATCGGAATCGGAATCAAAAGGGTAGGTGTAATCGCCCTCTTCACTTCTGCTTTCACTGATATCATGAAGATCGTCTTTTTTAGCCCGCCTGATTGACACGTAGTCTTTAAAGATCTTGACTTTTCTTAACCCTGCTTTAAGGGCAGAAAGGTCTTTTTCTCCAGATGAATTTTCTGTCGTTTGACTTTGATTAGGTGTTGACTCTGCTGATTCTTGAGTAGCTCTCAATTCTATTAAACAAAGTGATATCTGCATCATAAAAATTCAAGAATTGAAAATCTTGAATGCAATAGTTTTAAATTTAGTATCAATGGAGAAAGAGAGAAAGATTTACATGAAGTAAAGGGTGAGAATCGTGGGGCCCACAGGGGACAGTAAGAGGAATATGAAGCTCAAAATCTTTTTCTTCAATGGCAGAAGCATAATCAGCAAGATTTAAAGATGCTGTTCCAACTATAGGAGACTTATTCTTTGGCCCTGGGATTTGTCCCTGGATGGAAATAAAAAATTTTGAATAAAAAAAAAATACCATAAAAATTTTTGTATATTCGAAGTCAAAGTGTGGATCTTTTGACTAGAAAGTTCCACATATATTACTATGATTCAGGTTTCTATATAGTAATAACTTAAGAGGTGTTAGTTTGGGTAATTTTGAAAGATTTGCATACAAATTACAATACAGTAACGCATAAAAAGGAATAAAATCAACTATGAACAAAAACAAAACTGCGGTTGCCCTAATATCATCATTTATTGGAATAATCAAAACCCTAATTGCACGCACGAGACAAATGTGAAGCCACATCACGAATATAGAATGAAACAAGGTATGAAAATTTCCCAAATTTCGGGGAAAAGGACCTGAATGTTCTCGTGACCAATTTACTATAATCTATTTGGATTCATTATAATGGAATAATCAATCAAAGATAGTATTTGATTAAATAATTAAAGGGGTATAGGAAACTTACGTTCAAGATATTGAACACAATCTCCCATGGATAGAAAGCATTCTCTTTAATCCCAGAAAGGGTACAAATTGTATGAAATTCTTCATCCCACTGAACGACACCGTTTGGTTCCACGACTGTCTCCTCCTTTGTGAAATTCATCTTCACCGTTCTCCTAAATGTACTCTTGGGTCCCTTCCATCGGACCTCCACCGCCCTTCGATTATCCTTCTCTGGGTCCGCTTGCACAGTATCACTCATCGCTCCTTCCAACTTCTTCACCACCAATTTCACCTGAAATTTCTTCGATAAAAGAGGCGGCCATGGCCTCCATTTAATCATCTTCACTACCATGTCGTAACTCGATGTCAGAGAGAAAGAGGGGAAATGTATATGGGTTCAAGAGAGAGAATGGAATTAATGATTTACATTAGTTAAGGTATGTTGGTGCTTCTATTCGGATCTTTGAAGAATTGTTTTCGTGAAACAATGAACGGATTCAATGTGGGGTTTTTCTGGTTTTTGAGGAATGGATTTGTATTGGAAGAAAGGTAGATGAGTTGAGAGAGTAGAGTGGGGTTATTGTGCCGTTAATTTCTTGGTCGGTGTGGAAGCATAAAGATTAAAGGGGGAAAGGGGGGGTGTGCAACAGTGCAAGTGTCTAGGATATTATGTCAAGGCGAGTAGGAGACGCGAATACCGGAAATTTTAGAATTATTCTAGGAGATTGGACAAAAAAGAGTTGCATAATTTAAAAATAACTTTTTAGAACATAACATTATCAAAAAAAATAAGATGTCTCTATTGTTTTTATATTTATCAATAAAAGAAATTGTTAATTATATATGGACTTTTACGTTTTTGTAATCTAAGTAACATGAAGTTTTATGATATAGTAGTAACATGAAGTTTTATGATATAGTATGACAATCTTATCGTTTATAATATGGGAAAATGACTTATAAAAGTAATGAAATATTAGAATTGTTTAAAAAATATCATTGAAGTTTTTTGTGTACACATATTATCAACAAACTATAGCCGTTGTACACGTATGACCATTAAAGTTTATCATTTGTTCAAAAAATGTCATTGGTTGGTAGGATATTTGTCCAATAACGTCAATAGTATTTTTTGAACAAATTATAAACTTTAATGGTAATACGTATACAATGGCTATAGTTTGTTGGTAATATGTGTACAAAAAAAATTCAATGATATTTTTCGAACAATTATGATACTTCGTTACCCTTATAAGTCATTTTTCATTATAATATTTCAGGTAACATTGTTTCACCAAGTGAAACATTATATTGATAGTTTTAAATAGTTGATTTGTTATTGAAATTCATATGTCATAGATGAAAATTATAAACGATTTTTAGTTATAATACTTTGCTTTGTTTCTACATTTTTGTGAATCATCTATTATTTGTTTCTGCATTTTCTTTTTGAATATATATATAGGTTATAATATTTTGATTATATATATATATATATATATATATATATATATATATATATATATATATATATATATATATATATATATATATATATATATATATATATATATGTGTGTGTGTGTTTTTTGTTGCAGATGAAGATTTAAAACGATTTTTAATTATTAAAGTATAATTTGTCCAAAAAATCATAATTGCTACTCTTTTGGTTAGTTAGGAACATGAATATGATTTGATTGAAAATAGTAATTTATCTATTTTTTTTTTAGAACGGCATAGTAATTTATCTATATTCCTTGTCGTTATTACAAAAAAAAAAAAATGTTTTGTTAATTGTAGTATCAAAATTTCAAATCAATATAAAAGGTGTAAAAATGTTTTGTTAATTTAAGAATATTCTTGATATTAGCTCTTTTATTAAACTTTAATAGACTGTTTGGCAGGATTTAAATTTTTAAGATATGAAATTTTAAATTGTTTGAATTTATTAAGAGGGTCTGAATTTTTAAGATCCAAAATTTTAACATGTTGTTTGGTTAGAAACTCTTAATTGCTGTGTTGAATGATATAAATCATCATCTTTACTAACAAAGCGATTAAAAAACCTCCAGGAGTACATATCTAACCATAAATCGTCTTATTAACCCATAATAAAAAAACTAGGGTTTATGCAAATTTCTCATATGATGATTATAACTCAACACAAAGCTAGAAGCTTAAAAATTACTTTAAGTTATCAAGCTTTCCTTGGATTGCCTTTGAAAAACACTTAGATCCTTCAAAAAATCACCACACACACTCTTACACCAAGAACACATACACTTAAGCGTTGTGAGAGTTTTGAATAGAGTTGGGAATGATTTTTATAGCATTAAGACTCTGATATATCATATTTTTGTCGGGTCAAACCCATTTAAGCTGAGTTGTACCAATAAAAACCGATCATTTTCCATCTATCGCGTCTATGCATCGCTGGATTCCATGACAAAGAATCACCATTTTAAAATACTATTCATGCATCACCTCGCGATGCATCCTCTTCGCGTTGCTATCAAACCTGCCTTGCATAGTTATAGCAACATACCTTCAAAAATCATATGTAACATAGCTTTGTACTTCAATAGTCGCATCATGAACATATACCTACGCGTCACGACATAAATTATAGAATATTCCCTAGCCCCTATTAAGACATGCTTTGCTCCATTTTCTTAACTTTTACATCTTTGGTCTAATTTTTTGTTTCAAGGCACAGAAACACATATTATAACATTCCAAAACATAAAAATCTTGCATCAAAGTTAAATGCATTCAAAATGACCAATTTACCCTTTTCACATAATACTTAATTTTTCACAAGTTTTTGGAATGCTCCATATTCTACTTGAGCATCCAAATATGGGTCAATACCAACAAAAACATCTCTAAGGTGTTGTTTGTTTTTGAAGAGGTAAAAGGTCTGCGGTTTACGGACCACATCTGCAGACAAATGTAGAAAAAGAGGTGGACCAAATGTCTGCAGTCTGCAAAAAAAAGACTGTTTGTTTTTTAAAGTTTGCAAATTGTAAAATAAACTGAATTTTTTAATCATAAGAATTTTCAACATTGAAAATTAGACAATTCTAGTTTTGGAACATCGAAATTAAATCATACAACATCAAAAACAATTTTTTTGAAAGTATTCATTCCCTATTTTGCATTAATTGCTCTACAATTTTATCACGTAAATTGATCATATAATCCTGGTCCGCTGCACTACCATGTTCTTGAACCTCTTCATAACCACCAATACACACACGGTTATTCCCAAGCGGCATATCGGGTTGATCGTATTGAGTAAAGAGCTCGTCGCTCAAACCCTCTTTTCGATCAAGCGCAAAGCATGTTATGGTGATGTTTCATTATGTTGTAACACCCGGTTTCTCACATAAAGTACACCTAAAAAATTTCAAACAATTACACATTAGATATAGGTATACTTGTACTCAAACCTGAAAAACAAGATGTTATCATAAATTAATTACATCAAAAGGTCCTCACAATACATACCAGGCATTACAAATAAATCTAATACAACTAAAGGACAGGCTCTAAACTTGTCTATCATTCTTTATCACATGTCTTCCCCTATCACAGCTATAGATACCTGCAAAACAACATAACACTCAAGTGTAAGCTTAATAAAAGCTTAGTGAGTAATCTCAATCACACTCCATAAATCTCTCTCAATAAACATCATCATCATTCTCTTTTGCTAATCTCATTAGAAAATATCCACCTTCTCTTAACTTTGAAACATGCAGACGTATTAGCTTTACAAACACCATCTAATTATTAATAACATCAACTCAATAATAAGTACCACAATCAGTATTACTCGTAAACTCGACCACATTCTCACATATACTCATTTTAACAATCAACTATACTCAATCGTAGCAATTCTCATGGCTGTAACAATTAGACTCAAAGACTCTTTAATTCAATCACTCTATCATACACTCTACTCTTATACTCAATATATATTTTAACTCAATTCACAGATAACAGAACCATTTCAACTCTAAATTATCACAGTATCAACATAGCACACACACACACACACACATATATATATATATATATATATATATATATATATATATATATATATATATATATATATATATATATATATATATATATATATATATATATATATATATACACACACACCATATATATAACACACAGCAAGATGTAACTCTTACTCAAGTACTTGAAAGTACTCACCTGATATCGGCTTAGTATGTGGAACTCCCAAATCACGCGTACCGGACTCCTGTTCGCTAGACTTAGTCGTATCACCATAGTCTAAATCAATTCTCCAGTATCCACAATCATCTCAATAACATCTATCTCAAAGATGTATAAATCGAATGAGGAAAAAGGAAAAAGGAGTATAAGCGGTAAATATCAACTCTATATTTACCAAAACCCCTAAATCCGCAGTTCTACTCATTCAACCGTAGAAACTCGACAATAATCACACCAATAACTCTAAAGGCATCCACTAACAATCTACTAACAACATATATAACAATATATAGCTACATCATGATATTTAGAACTAGGGTTTCAAAACCCCAAAAACCAAGAAATTACTCAACTCAATGAATTAGAAATCATGAACGCGTTTACGGGGTTAGATTCAACTTCTTCAAGCTTTCCTATGCAAACCTCATGCTCAATTTGACATAATTTCGCCCCTAGAGCTCTGAAAATCGAATTAGGTGTGTTTTTCTCCGAAATAAGGGTTTTCTACACATATATGGGGTCTGCACGACATTAGCGCCGCTAATGTCGCCTGCACGACCCGTGCTCACGAAACCGACCCGTTTAACCCTGTTTCGAC
Source organism: Cichorium intybus (assembly GCA_023525715.1). NCBI lineage: Eukaryota > Viridiplantae > Streptophyta > Magnoliopsida > Asterales > Asteraceae > Cichorium > Cichorium intybus. Next base: position 132,763,888 of record CM042009.1, read on the forward strand.
CCTCGGGCTGCTTTCTGAAAAATTTCTACACAACCTGTGTAGACCTACACGACCCGTGTAAGTCTGGAAGTGTCTTAGATTGGTTTCTAAAGCCTTTTTACACGACCCGTGTAACCTCTTTTTGGTATTTTTGAAGCTCAAACTTCTTCCAAATGGGTTTCTAATCACCCAAACTCATACAACAACCTACCTAATCTTAATCACAACAAGATTAGTATATAAGAAAGGCTTTAACCTCTGATTATTCATCATACAACTCAAAACTCAAAGCCAATCACAAAATATCACCACATCCCTACTCTAAGCAACTCATAGATAGAATCATAACAACTATAAGGTAATAACTCTACTTACCTTAATAAGCATCTCAAAAAGAATAGGTCTTACATATGTAACAAATGGAAATGGCGCCATTCTCTTCAAAATAGGGAACCGTGCTTTCAAAACACCATAAGCATGCTCAATGACGTTCCAAAGTTTTGTATGTGCATGGTTAAATTTTTCTTTATCGGTGAATGCACGTCTGCGACGAAAATCTCCAAGCCAATACCTAACATTACGATATGGAGCCATAAACCCTCGAGTATGTGCGTACGCAGCACCACAAAGATAATATTTATCTGTAAATATAAACAAATAACTAATCTTTAAGAAAACAAAATAAAAAATAAATGGATCCATAAACATACCTGTCGGTGGAACCAGGAAATGTGCATCTGCATCTGCTAAAGCTTCTGATAATATTCTTGAATCATGTGCTACCCCTTCCCAACCGGCCATAACATACGTAAAAATCATATTGAAGTCACAAATTCCCAATACATTTTGATAACAATATCCTTTTCCTCTTCCCCTATATAAATCTTGTCTGCTAGCAGGGATAATAACATGTATCAACGTTCCATCAAGTGCACCATCTGCTCCTTTAAAGACTCGTCGTAGCCTTTTATTATGTCCTGGAATATTTGGATTCAGATTAAAAAAAGTCGGTACTATCGTATCTTTCGCAAAAATTATCATTCTATCCAACACTTCATAAAAAAATTATGAATTGTTTGTTTGAGTATTGAAATCTACGCTTGATGACAACATATCATTGATTGTGGCCGATCTTCATCAAAAACATTGCCATTTTTTCTTCAACGGATACATGTTTGGTATCCTTTAAGGAATAATTTGTTCTAAAATGTGTGCATAATCGAATGAAAGATTCACGAGACATGCATAGTAGCTCAAGACATTGTGTGTTATTACCTTGTAATAACTCCAATTTGAATTGATGTCCGGACATTAGCGAAGTGTTATCTCGTTTTCGCTTCAAATTTCTCTTCCAAAAAAATGAAGATACAAATACATAAGAATTACGAGCAATAATTTTTGGTCGCAATCCATCATAAACATGTTCAAAAATCAACGCTAGTTAATAACAATACAAAAATCAATGTTATACGGAAATAAAAGCAACATACATTGCAACATTATACGCAAAAAAGCAACAAAGTTTCCAACATACTAGGCAAAAAAGCAACAAAGTTTTCAACATACTAGACAAAAAAAGCAACAAAGTTTCCAACATACTACGCAAAAAAAGCAACAAAGTTTCCAACATACTACGTAAAAAAAAGCAAAAAATTTCCAACATAGTACGCAACCAATGTAGTCTCTACTTGAATAATCCTAAAGGCATTCCAGTCATCTTGATCCATCCTTTTAGCACATCGGGTATAGCGGGCAATGTCATCCATGCTTCTCGTGCATTCTTAGACCCGGAGAATATGTGAAACATAGCTTGAAATAAAGGGTCAGTTGGGTCTAATTCAAGTATCTTTAAGTTCTCATAACACTCACAATTGTTGGCCCGTCATTTCCTTAAATCAAATATTGCAAAGATGTATGCATGTCTCTTGCCAAGTCATCATGATTGATAGAAGTTTTTGTGGTTTTAGCCTTTTTACTCGGTCTAGAATATTTGGAGAAGGCTTAGGTGTTGGATCAATTGAATCACTGGGATTTGGATCAACATAAGGTTCAGGAGTTGGGTCGGTTGGATGATGGGAAGTTCCATCATCTTTCATGTTATCAAAGGAGTTGTCTGTAATATGAAGTACTGGGAGTGGGAAACGGCGACAAGAAGATGACCCAACTGTCGATGTGGTTTCGGCTGAGGTCCACCTGAAGGTACCAGCAGCACTATGACCATCAAACAAGGTTGCACAAAGTTCTGGATAAAACCAATGGTTGTGTTTTCAATGACGCAGCTTTCGAATGTCCTTAAACCAAAATTCATAAACTAATATAAGAATATGTTCCAACATTGGAGTCAACCGATTAAAAATTAGATATAAAAATACCTTTTTAAATTCTTCCCATTCCTCGTTTGTTAAGGTAAAAGTGTTTGTTTGAGAATCGTAGATGTTTCCCATTTTGTTTCTCAAATAAGCACATCCTACATACTTGACTTTAAGATTGTCGTAAGAATTTTTCATTTTTTTGTGTTAATTCAAGACCAAACCTTTCTTTTAGAATGCTTCCTAACTTATTACATGATTCTTTGTGCATACTTAAACCTTTCCTACCCACCCTATTCACTTCTTCAATGCACGTGTCTAACAAGCATTTTAGTTGCTCGTTAGTCCATTGATGCTTCTCAGCCATTTAAAAAAGCTACATATAATCCACATAAACCAAATTCAGCAACCAAAGAAATAATTTCAACAACGAAATAATTAATTTAACAGCAAAAAACAGCAATAATAAACAAGGAAAACCTCAAAATTAGCATGAGAAAACCATATTATTCATATTTAAGCAACAATTTCAGCAATAAACAACAACAAAAACCTCAAAATTTTCAGCATTTAAACAACAATTCACCATTGTAGCAAAAAAAAATCAACAAATTCATAAATAGGAACAAAATTCAGCAATAATTCACCAATTTCAGTTCTAAACAATTTCAGCAACATATTCAACAATTTCAGCAACATATTCAACAAATTCGGCAACATATTCAACAATTCACCAGCATTTCAACAACAAAATCGGGAACAAGAAGCAAAATCAAGAAGGAATAACCAAAATTGAGAAGAAAATATCAACAACAAAATCGTGAGCAAGAAGCAAGTTCAGAAATCGGGAAGAAAATATCAGCAACAACAATTTTAGAAGCAAAATCAATAATAAAATATCAGAAATCGGGAACAAAAAGCAACAATTTCACCATACCTGTGTGGAGTACGAAACCGAGCAGGACTGTAATGATGTCGGATCGAGAAACGACGGGAAGCAGCGGAGGAGCATCGAAGGGAGGAGGAAGGAAGCAGCGGAGGCGCACCGGAGGGAGGAGGAAGGAAGCGGCGGCGGCATGCCGAGGGAGGAGGAAGAAGCAACGTAATTGGGAATGGGAGGAACGAACGTCCGTTTTTCTTTAGGGCACGTGTTTTTTTTTTGGAAGAGGTTAAAAGAGGCATGTTTATCTTTTCTAGCATAAGAGGACGCGCATACCTTTTAAGGTCTGCAGGTTGCGAAAAAACAAACGCTCTTCTAATTCAAAAGGTCTGCGCGCGTCTGCGAGCCTACAAACAAAAGGGGTTAGAAGTGCTTTTCAGAAAAAACAAACAACTCCTAAATAAGTTTCGAGCACCATGCCAAATGTGTCTAAAGAAGAAGAGCAAAGCAAATGAAGCATGCCCAAAAGTAAACCAACCCCTCAAACTGCTACGAAAAACACCATTGAAGTTTAAATTAGCATGATCTAATTCAAAAATTTTCCCCAATTGAGCGCGTCTAGCATATTTTTTCACAGTAACAGGATCACTATAAGTGACTCCATTGAGTTCACCATCGTAGAACTCAATAGTTACACCTACTTGTTCGACAATATACTTAGATTCTTCCCTTCGAAAAGGAACATCGACTCTAACAATCCCATCTCTGTCTACCAAAACGAACGAAAATGTTTCAAAAAGGTAGGCATACGACGTACAAAAAGTTCACGCCTTTCTTTATCTTTAAAGATAAGATGACTTAACCATCAAACCGCTATACCATCCCCGTTATCCATTGAGCCATCTTGAAATATAAGTTTCACATAGTTTTGGCTTATAATACACTGAAACTTTTAGGTTCTTACACTAGGTGCTCGTGAACCACCATACAAGCACCACACATAGGGTAGCGAGCCTTACACGTACAAAGTGATAATTATCTAGAAATCTAATCGCTACATCTTTTTTATTCAAGTCAAACTCCATATGGATATCATGAGTGATGCTCACAGACTCCCATCCATAATGCAAGGCACATGTAGGATGCAACCTTGGTTTTAAAAACATAATTTCATCATTTTTAATATATCATTCAACATATATTTTCATGAATGCACAAGTATACTTAGTATATCATATAACACATATAAATGAATATATGAAAATCTTTTTAAAACAACTCACACCAAAAATAGTTTAGAGACAGGTACTCTGGAAAATCACCTTAGGCAATGTAGTTAATAAAGCTTTCAACCTCTTCTACGTGGTAACAATCCTACTTCTTTCCTATAATTCAAGAAAATAATTGTTATTTCCAATTCATCCAATTGGGGACAAAGCTAATGTTTACAAAAAACACTTCTTAAGGTCACAAAATTCTTTCAAATGTAATGAAAAACCTCAAGGAAAAGATTCGGGACAGATATCCTACATGACCTAGCCTACACAACATGAGGAAGCTGAGGTGGCGTGACCCAACCACGGACGCGATGTGTCCAATACTTCATAGTGACGCGAACACTGGGGAAAAGTATCAACATGTGTCAAAACTTCTCAATTTGTTCTTTAGTTCATTCCCTTTTTCATCTATACTCCAATTGACCCACAAGGGTTTTAAAACCATTCTAAGTATCAATTTATAAAGTACAATGATCAAGATGTTCATGGCTTCATGTATTAAGTCCTAAACATCTTAATGGATTTGGATTCCATCAAGATATTGGCTAATATTTGAATACAAGTCATTCACCACATTAGACTATTGTAAGCAATCCATTAAGTGCTTAATCACCAGGTCATCCCCAAGAGAGTCATTCCCACTCCTTAACTCCATTCCAAAGAAGATTCTCTCATGGAATCCTAAATTCCAACAATGGTTTAAGTGATTCTTAAGGGTTTTTCTACAACAACTAGATTGGAATCATTAAGAAACATTTGGGAATGAATCCATTCATCAAAAACACATCTAAGAATCAATCTGTCATCATTATGTATAGAACCTCATCAAAACCCAAGTTTTAGGGTTCATAACACCCAATACTTCATGCAGAGTTATTCTAAACTATCCATGGGTTGGATAATGATCACTAAATGATTAGAAACCATAAACTAACATTTCGGATCATAGGAATGACCTCCTCCAATAACCATTTTCGGATTTGACCTGAACTCCAAACCCTAAGGTGGGGTTTCCAACTATAAATTGTGAGTTTCTTACCTGAAATCACCCAAGAGTCTTAATCTAATGAATGAGACTTGAAATCTTCCACCCATACTTCCCCAACTATGAAAATGGAAGAGTTCAGATCCCTCCTCCCTTCCAAAACATCGCCCAAGGTTGAAATGGGGCTTCACCATCACTTAACTCTCAAAGTTTCCAGTTATTGCGTTCATGTCCCTCAACTTCTAATGTTTATCACATGACACAAAAGCGCACTAGTTCTTGGTAGAAGTCATGAGTTTTAGAAAATTTCCCCAATATAATATCCTCAAATGTTATCCAGTTCCTAATTGGCCATTCCCTATATACAAGTTTCACCAAAATGACACTTTTAGCCCTAAGAGCACATAAAGTCCATGAATGAACTTCTAATTCATATATTTTATTTAAAATAACCGTTTTAATTATTATTCCTATTATTTAATGATTTTCACTTAATATTTATTATTTTCACTTATTTGTTTATTATTCTAAAAAATTTCAAATTTGGTCCTAAAATGGAATGTTACAGTTAGCCTTCAAGTTAACAATATATAGTTTAAAACATGAAAGATACATCTCAAATAAACCATCGAACAATAAATAATTTAAAAGGGGTTTTGTAGGGTTCATATTGGATTCATATAGTTAGTCCAATATAAAATATTAAAATTTGTAAAATTACTAACAATCTTACGATGAATCTTACGATCTGATCCTACGATCTTATCCAAAAACGACCCAACTGTGACCAGGATTGATTTACCTTAGTGGGATTGTAGTATCGTATGATCCTACGATCAAGATCGTGATTTTAACAACCTTGATAATATAGATAGATGTATTTTGTTGAATTTTCAATATGAAATGGTTATCGGTCCAATGACGTAGTATTTTTTAATATTATTTTTAATATGAACGAGATGTTATCATGTAAATGCGCTTTTATATTTCGGATGTACACTAATTTGGCACACTCAGGGTAATTAAGTCAAGTCACTTAATGAAAATTAAAGAAGATTTTATTTTTTCTTATTATTTTTTTTAGAACGGCAAAACTATCCTACTTCTACTCCTACTCTAATCACCTTAAATCCACATATTCCCCCTAATGAGGCCATTAACTAAGATTTTATTTGAATTGAGTTTCTCTACATATGAAGCTTGATCGTGAGTCTTATAAAAACTTGTGATATTTTAGAACCAATACTTATCCGATATCCATTCATTGTATTTTATAGTTGTCATTTTTAGTGACTAAATATTTTGCGGTTCTTCGCTAATATTTTGCATAATTTATGTTCTTTCACAATATCAACCATGTTCGAGGATGTGTGTCACAGTACAACAAATCGTCAAAGAACTGTACATATAACGTAACAAAATTCACAATAGGTAAGATCCATTTTTTGCCAAATTCAAAAAATAATGTATTATTGTTAAGCATGGTTACACGTAGTTATATATGTTAAACTTTTATATAAAAAAAATAAAAAGCTTGACAACTTGTTAATAATGGAAAATAAAAAGAAACAAATCTAGACAGCGGAAAAAGAAGAAGAATAAATAATGTGGGTCATTGTTGATTAGAATGACCAAAGTAAATCGCCTTTAACTATATTTAGGTGAAATAAATCCACATGTTGTAGTTGGATGTTAAAACAAGGTTATGCCAACCCAAGGGTTGCTTGGTCGGATCGATTGACTCTTAAACTTACAAAGATACAAGGTCTGCATATTGTTATTTTGACAACTTTTTGAGTGATTTGAAACTTTAGAAATGCATGCATATTCATATTAAAAAGGCCAAGAAAATGCATCATTTTCATAACATAGACACACAAACATATTTTTTGCCATCTTCTAGAAATGTTAAGTCGAAAGTTAATTGGATAGGTTGGTTTCAAAATTTAATTTTACCTATTGCTTCATTTAATTTCTTAACTAATTCTTTATAATAAAATCTTATTCCCTTTAAAAAAAGGTCATGGCTCTAACTGTGACATGTTAATTCTTTCTATTGAATAACTTCCAAAAATTATGGTAATGTTTGAAAGTCTACAAATAGATATTTTAGATAATTGTAATGTATGTAATTGCTTGGAAAATTTTGTAATTTATTTTATGATTCGGTTTAGTTACAATATCTCGAAAATATAAAGTAACCAAAAGGTATTATAATTAATGTACTGGTATGGTATGGTTAGTTAACATCTACAATACTATTGAATTCTATTGATTGTGTGACTATTTGAACCTTAAGAAAAATCAAAAATCCCTAAAGGTTTATAATTTATAATATTTCATAGCTTTGAATGATTGAGACCCTTAATGGCATTTTTTACATTTATATTTTTACAAAGGGTTTTATGTTACCGATAAAATTGTAGGATGTCGTAAAACACATATTTTGGTTGAATGCTAGTTGTTTGCATCATTTTTAGTACTTTGATACATTAGGAAAAAATGGATAAAATGTAACACGATGTAACTCTAATAAATACATTAGTTCATGTTAAAGTTATAAGATAATTAGTAGACAACTCGGTTTATTATTAAAATTAAGTTGATGAACAAATGATTTGTATATGATTGCAATGATCTTGTGTGAGTTTATATAGATGATACAACTATGAATACTCAAATTTTGTAATAATTTGTGTATGTTATCAACCAGGAGAAACGTATTTGTGAGATGAATTCATGTAATTTATAAAACAAGATACAAGTTTATATATGGTATGAAAAGCTTTATATGCATTATTTCATGTCATTTACAAAGTGTTCAATTTTGTATCATTTATCAAAAGAATGTTAAACCAATATTAAGACGGTGTCAAAAATGTAAGAAATTTATGATCTATATAGTGCCTATTTATGCGATGGATCATTTTAACGGACAACTCTTGTGATCAGAGTGTATTGTAATTGAGCTAGATGGCCTAAAAATAAGACAATGTAAATAATGTGAGCAAATTATGATCTATATAATGTATATTTGTACAATCCATCTTAATGTTTCTAGCATAATATTATGTCAATTATGGAAAACATGTTTGTTTTTCATTATATATGTTGCTTTATATATTTAGCATTATTATGTTTATAGAGTGTATGTTTTATAGAAGAAGTATGCTTTTTTTAAATAGAAAGCCTAGAGTTCAATATCAAAAAGTTGATTGAATCACGTATCCCAGGGAATGTCGTAACATCGAGCTCAAAAGGAAAGGAGAAAATGTGGATGACTTCAATCAATTTTAGTTTTTTAGTTAACTCATTTTGCTTTAATATTTTATTTAGTTAGAAATTTTGGATGTAACTTTAGGATGATTTAGTTAAGACTTTCATTGTTAGGTTCATGTATTTATGTCATTATTATACAAGGAAGCATTAGCAATGTCGAATTTTGGAATGTAACAAGTTGGTATTAGAGCATTGCATTAGGTTTATAAACCTAGTTTTAGACTTGGAGTCAAGGGACGAAGTTAGAATAACTGTTACTATCTTATCTCATTTGAACATAAGTATAAATGCATTCATAAATCATAATTTCAAGATTGTGTTCATAGTTATCTCATGAACACATACAATGTGGTGCATATACAAAGTAGTAGGTTAATCGTAAATGCATCTAATCATCAGAGTCTAACACTTAAACCTTAAACCATACACAGTTCTTTACACATGTCCAACTTGTGAGAAAAAAAAATCGAGTTCTCCTAATAGCAAGAGTCAACTTTATATCATTGTTTTGCTTTGGAAAATAGTTGTCAACAAGGTAGGAGCACTTTCATTTTGCTTCATTCAATGTAACCCATTGGTGAAAGACTTATAAGGAGGGTATCATTTGTTTTTGTTTCTAACGACAATAAATATCATTATTTTGTTTCTAATTACGGTATATAGATTTACATCCACTTTTAATTACCTTCGTTTGTAGCAATTAATTATTTATAAAAAGAATTAAATACATGACAAGTTAAGTCATCATATCACTTCGATCAATAACCATTTAACTACATGTTTCCTTTTATAGTCATAACGTGAAATATATCAAATATTGAAATTAGTTACTACAAATTATTATTATTTTTATATGTGCTCTATGTAGTTGTTTGGTTCATAGGGAACATCATAGTGCAACATGGTGAGGGACTGAATCTAAGATGTTCAATATGTATAATACAACATGGTGGGAGACTGAATCTAACATGTTTAAAAGATTTAACTATTTATTATAAAAATTATGAATTTGTGACTTTTCATTTCAAATAACAAAAGTTTCGAAAACAAATTTTTCTTTCTTCGGTAATTATGTCATCAACGTTGGTTAGTTACTCGAATAGACAATAGTGCTTTTGTATTCTATTATACATCTAACTTGAAAAAGTCTGATTGTGTGCATAAACATTTCTGCCATGAGACCACAAATAACAACAATGGTCAACATTCAAAGTACCAAAAAAATTTAAACCAAGCTTTATTAGTTTAAACACATTAAAGTAAAATCTAATATCCTTTGAGTATGTTAGACTGTATTATACGAGATGTTGTAATTTATTTGGTCAAATACATACCATATTATTCTAAAATATGTATTAACAACGATTGATACTTGTCCATTTGAATTTGTTCAAATTGATAAGCCTCAACTAATCCCATAAGTTAATTAAAGACATGTTTCAAAACTAATAGAAAAAGACAGAAAACACTAATATTGATATTTTAATATAGAGGATATTCTTAAAACAACTACTAAAAAAATACAAGAATAATAACAACTCTCAGGAGAAGCACTCTTTGCTAGAATAAATAAGATAACAAGACTGTTTCAGTAGACAAACAATACTGTATCATGATCCTCTCCCAAGAATCACTCTCTGCTTATTGTTTAGTAAAAGGGAGGGGAGAGCAAAATCTCATTCAGGAGTTCATTTCATTAATTATGAACTCAAAAATGAAGGCCTTAAAAACTTCATAGAATTTATGATCGCCCATCCATTACTCAAGTAAACACCCTTTTTAAAGCATCAAACATGGCCACCGAGTCGCATCTAGGGCATTATAATGAATGTATTACCAAACAAATATTCTGTACAATCAATGATTTTTTTACTATCTATAAATGGATTAAATAAACAAAAAAATAACGTATTTTCCGATCATTTATCAGTTTAGTCAAACACATTTATCTTTTTACACAAACATCAACCTCCTTCCATTTTCACAAACTAGTTTGACCATCAAAATTACAATAGATACAACCATTAAAAGTACATCCACAAAAAAAAAAAGTACATCCACAAACCATTACCAACAAAAGAAAATTCAAAGTATGTTGTTGTAAAACAAATTAGTTTTGAGGGTGGTAAATGTAAGTTTCCATAGACAGAGTTGTAGTCAAAGCTGAAAACCAAGGAATCCAAAATCCAATAGGATTGCAATTGCACTTGCACTTACACATATCAATCATCATCATCAAAAGGACAACGCAAAGTCTCAAATCTTCTGCTGCGTTCGTTCTCTTCATGAACCATCGCTTCAAGAATCGACTCGCTCAACTATTTGCTTTCTCTCTCCTCACTAACTTTCTCTCTCTAAAAATCCTACCAACCTTCCGCCAAATCCTGACTAAAACCCTAGATTTTCTCAGAATGGATTCACTATTTTTCTCCGCAGATGGCGGCGATGACGACTGTCTGTTTGGAACCAGCAGCGTCCGATCAATCCAGAGTCTGTCTGACCTAGACGATGAGAGGCTTTATCTCGTCGATCACAGGTGAGTTTGATTGTGCTGTAATTGGCGTTTGATTCGGCAATGGAGTTGTTTGTGAGTTCAATTATGTCCTGAGATAAGCGTTGGTTTTTTAATAGGTGTATGTGGATTGGTTCGTTGGATTTTCAGGTGGTGGAATGAGACGCGGGAGTCGTTGTTTAGGGAAATCGATGGCGTTTTGTACGCTACAAGTTCGTGCTTGTCTGATGATTTTGAATCGGAGATCATTTTGGACATGAGCAGAAGTGAAATCGATAGTGTTGATTGCAATGGAGAGGAACAAGGGGTTTCGGGGCGTGAGTACGCGTTGGTTTCAGAATGGATGTTCTATCGAACTCTTAAATGGTTAGGGCACTTATATTCAAAATATCGCTCTGATTTTACATGTCTGCATTGGTATAAGATTATAGCCACCAATTTCAATTTCATTCTACTCATATCTGTAAATATTAGCAAATTGGATCATTAGAGTTCTGGTTTACATTACTAATGCATATGATATTTAAGCTGCATCAATACATATGCAGATTCAATACGAATTTCAGGTTTGATTGTTATTGAAGTTTATGAACTCTTATTATTATTATTATTGTATTCCTTTTGAGAGAGGGGGTCTTCTTTCTACAACATTAGCAGTTCTCTTTAAGTTATTGCATAAAATAGAAAGATACTCGACACTCTTCTATTCAAATTTCTGTTATATTCAGAAAGATACACAACTCTTTGTGCATCTCTTTAAACTTTTATGATGATTGGTACTAGTGTACTACTTCCCTTTAATACTTAATATGTTCTTTCTTTCAGGCATTATGATATGAAGAATGTTGGGAACTTTGTAGCCATGGAAGATAACAAAGCAGACTTGTTTTCATTGCAAATCGGCCTTTCAATTTCTGGAACAACAAATTCATTGGTTGTAAAAATTAACCAAAAGGTATATAACCATTTTCTTTCTATTGTGAACTTTTTCATACGATTGTATGCATTTATATACGTCTTTTAATCTGTGTTTGTTGTTTAGGGAAACGAGATTGGAGCTTTCAATAAATCCTGTCAAATATTCAATCTCAAGTCTGGATTCGTGAGTGATGTTTGACCTGTTTTTCTCTTTGACTTTTTTTGGTTTTGTTTGATTTATCTATAACAATTTCATATGTTTTGCAGTTAAAGATTTGGGATTTTTCAGGACAAATCACCAAGTTTTTTTTACAAGGCAGAATGCTATCTGATAATTCTGAACAAATTAATGCAGAGGTAGTTACTTTACCAGATACCCTTTTATGAACTTTCTATTTTCTCCTCTATCCAAAATTACTAAACTGCCCTTATTTACCGAAATGCAGATTTTCTTGGAGTTACAAGTGTACGGATTATCTTATGATATAATGCAAAAGGAAAATGAGATGGCAGTTGAAGACTCGAAAACTAATGGCCACTCTGAAAAAGTCAACTCATATGTCAGAGTTGACCATCAACCAATTACTAGTAACTTCAGTCAAACTCATAATCTTGGTTTGACCGGATTGTACAATCTTGGAAACACATGTTTTATGAACAGTGCTATTCAATGCTTAGTGCATACTCCACAACTTGTTGATTATTTCCTTGGGGACTTCAGAAAAGATTTAAACTTTGAAAACCCACTTGGCGTAAATGTATGTACTTTGCATTTAATAAAATTTTCAGTCACTAAAAAATAAAAATACCCAAAATGCCCTTACACACATGTTTGACCAGGGAAAGCTTGCTCTTGCTTTTGGAGACTTATTAAGACAGCTATGGACACCTGGAGCTACTTATGTTGCCCCAAGGGCATTTAAGTCAAGACTAGCTGGTTTTGCCCCTCAATTTAGTGGCTACAATCAGCATGATTCCCAAGTTGGTATCCTCAAGCTCTATAATTACGAAAATACCCTCGTGTATGATTCCTAACGTTCTGCTTTAAATATAGGAATTTCTTGCTTTTCTACTTGATGGACTCCATGAAGATTTGAATCGTGTTAAAATCAAACCTTATAATGAGATAAAGGACGTAGATGGAATTTCAGATAAAGAAGTAGCAGATGAACATTGGAGAAATCATTTAGCTCGAAATGATTCCATTATAGTTGACGTGTGCCAGGTCAGCATACGAATATTTCCATTTTATTATCTCATAAATGAAAGAAGCGGTTAATGTTATCATTTACTTCTTACAGGGGCAATATCGGTCAACTTTAATATGTCCACTTTGCAAGAAACATTCTGTTACATTTGATCCGTTTTTATATCTATCTTTACCCTTACCTTCAACAACAATGAGGACAATGACATTAACAATATTGAGCACTGATGGGACAACTTTGCCCTTACCGGTTACTGTAAATGTCCCAAAATATGGAAAGTTTAAGGATCTTATTCAAGCTTTGAGCATTGCTTGTTCTTTAAGGGATGATGAAACTCTGCTTGTTGCTGAGGTATTTACATATCCGTAAAATCAAAATTTAAACTTTTATTTGTTTACATATTGAATTATAATTTCGTGTTTTGTAATTATTTGGAATGTTTTGCAGATATACAACAACTGTATTATTCAAATATTGGATAAGCCACGTGATTCGTTAGAGCTTGTTAGAGATAATGATCGGCTTGTTGCTTATAGGCTACTTAAAGATGAGGATTCATTGCCCTTGGTTGTCTTTACTCATTGGCGTTATGAAGAGTAAGTTTTTTTATTTTTTCTTTAATTCTTTATCTTTTCACATTATTCGATATATAATTATACATCACTAAGTTCAAAGCTTTATCTGACATACAGTTCAAAAGTTCAAATCTTTATCGGTACAAAGTACAAAGTTCAATAACCTTTCAAGCTTTTTACTTTTGTCACATCAGATTTCCACATCAAAAAAGCTTTTGTTATATACTCACTCCAATGGTTAACCTTTTGAAAAGTTTTTTTTTTTCTAGAAATTTACTAATTTATCTTTATCATTCTCATATGTTACATAAACTACCCTCATATGATTTTTTCAATTTTAAGTCTATGTTGTACTTTTGAGAATATAGTTAGTTGATCTTAATACTTCAAAAAATAAAAAAAATGATTAAAATAGTATGTTACGGTTATATTTTTCAATCTTTTGTACATGTATCAATTTGAAAATTTTGACAATTACCTTTTTATGATATAAATTTTTATAAAATACGTTCATATCTATTTTGAATATCTAATTAAATAGATTAACAGATAAAAAAATGTCATAAAGTTTTAAGCTTTATTTGATATAAATAAAAAAAATTCAAATCTTTATTTGATATACACAGGCCATACGGTCAAGGGCAGCCAGTTTCAAGAAAGTTTGGGATTCCTCTAGTAACAAGGGTACCCGATTTCCCCACCGGTTCAGATCTTCACAACAAATTCCTCAAATTACTCCAATCACTCATAATGCCAGACGAACTTTTTCTCGATAATCCCGAAAATACCCCTGATCAAGACCCCACTGAAATGGATGTTGATGAAAACGCAGTTAATGATTCTTCAAACACTGAAGTAAAAGACAATGAAACCTTTGAATTCTGTTTGGAACAACAAGGGACTTTTTCAGAGGGGCCCACAATTTTAATGGATGAACCGTTGTTAATCCCTGAATCGCGTAAAGTTTCTGTTCGTGTTTCGTGGCCAGATGAAATGTTGAAACGATATGATACTTCCATTTTGAGTAATTTACCGGAAACAGGTGGGCTTGCGTTAATTACCAAAACGCCCCCGGAATCGGTCTCGTTGTATAAATGTCTTGAAGCCTTCTTGAAGGAAGAGCCATTAGGACCTGAAGACATGTGGTATGTAATTTTACTAATGTAACTTTAATTAGAGTGATTTACATGATTGGTCCTCATCATGAATTTTTAACCTTTTTGGTCCCTGAAATCAAGTTTTGTAGATTCTGTTCACATGTTGCTGTTAAACCCACCTCAAGGGTATTTTCGTCAATTTTCTTTGTCTGCGGTAATCACAAACCATAGGAGACAAGGAATTTGACGAAGATACCCTTGGGGCGGGATGAAATGCGTTACAAAACTTGATTTCAGGGACCAAAATTTTGAAAATTTATGATGAGGATGAAATTTATAAATTTTGGGTAACCACAGGGACCATTTATGCAAATGATTTTTATAGTCATAATAAGATAAACATGTAATTAATTTTATGAATTTCAGGTACTGTCCAAAGTGCAAGAAGCATAGACAAGCTAGCAAGAAGTTGGATTTATGGAGATTGCCTGAAATTGTGATTATTCATTTAAAAAGATTTTCATATAATCGGTTTTTGAAGGATAAATTGGAGACTTTTGTTGACTTTCCAATTGATGATTTTGATTTTTCAAATTATACGGTGGAAAAAGATAATGAATCGTGTACTTCAAGGTACAAGTTATATGCAGTCAGTAATCACTATGGTGGAATGGGTGGTGGTCACTACACTGCTTTTGCACAAGTAAGTTTTTTTTTTTTTTTTTTTATAATATTTATTTGTTTTCTGGATAAATCTAAAAATGAGTTTATAAATTCTTTTCGGAGTAAATTACATTTTTGGTCCCCGAGTATAGCTGATTTTTTCATTTTTTGTCCTAAAACGTTTTCTCTTGCTTTCGTGCTTATTAGAGGTTTTGTAACGTTTTTGGTCCCTAAGTATAGCTGATTTTTTTCAATTTTGGTTCTAAAAGCTTTCTTTTGCAGTTTTTTTTTTCTGTATCTGAGATTTTTGTAACGTTTTTGGAAATCAATTATATTTAGGGACCAAAAATCAGTGTGCCAAAAATAGTCATTTTACTCGGAACAAGGACCAAAACGTTAAAAGAAACTTAAATAAGGACCAAAATTGAAAGATAAAACTTTTTTGGATCAAAATTCCAAAAATAAACTATACTCATGTTACTTGGAACAAGAATAAAAAACGTTACAAGAACCTTAAATAAGGACCAAAACTGCAAAAATCAGCTATATCCAGGGATCAAAATTGTAATTAACTATTTTTTTTGGTGATGCAGTGTGGGGAAGAGTGGTATGAGTTTAATGACAGCCAGGTGTACCCAATTAGGGAGGACCAAATCAAGACATCTGCAGCTTATGTTTTATTTTACAAGAGAATTTGAGTCAAAAACATTAGAAAATTGTTGTGGGGCCCAATGTAGATTGGTGGGCATTACATAGAGAGAGAGAGAGAAAGAGAAAGAGATATATAGGTGGTTAAGATTTTTTTTTTATTAAAATGGTGTGGCCTTTGTTTGTGTACTTGTAAATGTACTTAGATTAGACTTGAAAAGTTTTTGGAAGTGGCCACCACAAGTTGTTTGGAGTCTTTTTTAAGTTGACAAGCTTTTTTTGCTTGCTTTTTGACCAATGTCTCTTGATTCTTATACAAATTGCAACCTTTTTGTTTCACTTGTTTTTTGACATTTTTCAAAAGAACAATTCCTATGAATTACTTTTCTGCTTTTTTTTTATTCAGTAAGCATTATTTTGTTGCTGACCCGGTTAGACGTATATGGATTCAGACAGATGTGTTTTTCTAGCTTGTCAAATGCCTAGACTCAGACCGAGTTAGACATTATGTTTGACCGGACTAGTCAGACGGAAATCAAACACAGCCTAAGATTTCATCTGTGAATCAACAGGTATTTAGAGCACGTTTGATATGGTCTGTCATTAGCCTTAGCCTTTGAACCGTTAAGGAATTTTATATTCTCAGGACCATCAAGAGGTTAAATTTTTAGATTTATCAAGAAGGCTCTTTTATAATTTGTAGTGATTAGTCGTTTATAATCCCTTTTCAGTTGACTAATATGAATAATTAATTTAATGGCAAATAACACCATGACTGTTTAAACCTTTGTTGGTGACTTGTTGAGTGAAAATGATGGTTTATATAGGTATTTTTTTTTTTTTTTTTGGAAGTTGCTTTTAAATGAGACATTCAGAATGATGAAAGATTGTTATGCAAAGTATTCAGTTTTAAGTGAAACATTTCAGTGTCTATTATTCCTAATATGCGTAAACAACCGATACAAGCTCATTGAATAATGCCTTGTTAAACATTATAAGCAGCCGATACAAGCTCAGTAAATACTAAATAATGCCTTGTCAACTTTATAAAGTTTTCAACTGTTTATTGCATAAAGATGTTCATTTGTTTTTTACTCTAATAGAACATCATTCGTTAGGACGTTAGAGCATTACTAATAGTTAACCTTTTGAATAGATTTAAGTAGTTGATAAATAATAATAAATCATAAAAAATGTCTACGCTATTTTTTTGGTTTAATGACTATTAATATTAATTTGAACCTAAACCAAATATACATATTTGATATAATCATTAAAATATTTCTATTGAATAACGTTCTTAAAGCAGCTACAGTGGGCTTGCAAACGACCTTCAATCTATTGAATAAAGTTTTTAAAGCAACCACACTAGGCTTGCAAAAAAATCCGATTTGGATTTTTCGATATCTGGATCGGATATACCCGATTTGGCGGCTATGGACCAGATTCACCAAATATGTTGCATCAGATCTTTACCACGAATTTTATATGGATTTTTCGAGTATAAACATTGGGCTCAAGGAAAAAATTATTTTCTTGAAAGTTAACAGCCATATAGCTGTTTGGACCCCCAAAATCACCATTTTGCTCTTATAGTTTTAGTATAGGCAGGTGTTAGCTCATTTGGTTTCAGTACGCTACAAAAGCTCTCTATTATCTACGTCTTTCACAAATACTTTTTTCTTGAATTGGAAAACTGAAAATGACATCCTCACAAACTGTTGTTTCCATTTCTGTCGGTAGTAAACTTATATGAATCCTTGTGGTGGAAGTTAAGCCAACTTCTTGAAACCATGATTTTTGTCTAAATTTGATTATTGTATTAAAAACAATGGAGAAAATGCTCGATGTACGAAATGTAAGAGGTTTTATAACCATATAGAAACTCGACATTGAAATATAATGCAGGGAGTGCTTGCAAAGTGGTCAAACAAGACAATTTCGATCCAACACAAACTAATATAAGATCAGATGACGTTTTGTTTATTTTGCGACAAATATGAGGTATGCATATCTTTTATAAAGTTTGTCATCCAAGAAGTTCTTTCATTCGCCACTTTGATAACTAGTTGTGTACGAGACCTCAAATACTAAAAGTTACAATTAGACCTTAAACACCAAGCGTACAAATTTATTCGATTCATATATAGGGTAATCCGTGCAACTGCACATGATATTCTATAATGATTCTATTATAGGTAAATCGGAGGCATCATATATTCATCTCTTAGGCCACTATGATATAATGATTGTTATTTACGAGCCCAATTGCAATAACAACATGACCATGCATTGGTGGTGGACTAGACCAAAACGGGATGTATGTTGTACTGACACTATTGCTTAAGAAATGTAATATCAAGTTATACCTTGAAGCAATAAGGCTCCTTATTTTAGGAAAAATCAACCAATTCTCAATTGGTGCAGTTATATCCGAACAATTTTTTTTATGGATTTGTAAAGTTCAAATCAAAATTGACTCCCAAACATGTCGTTATATTGTGTCTGGTGCATATGTAACTCCTTTAGTAGTTTTGCTCGAATTTTGGACAAATCATTTTCATGAAGACCAAGACTAGCAATTATTGCTCAGAAACCACAATTTCCATCACCTCCTACATATTGTGTATGATGTATGTAAAGATGCAACATATATGGAAATTGATTAACATAGGACTCTGAATAGTTTTGGTGGCTCGAGATACTCTATATCTTGTTGGGTCATGATTATTTATGATAGTGAACCCAATTTTAGATGTGCACAAATAACTATGTTGTTGGGGTTCTATAATTCATATTTTAACTCGATTGTCTCTGAAAGTCTTATGATTCAAGCTTGGTCGACCACGTTTAGTAATATAAATAACACTTTCATGAAAGATAGTTGTTGATGCCATAGTTATCTCCTTTAACTTCCTCAAATGGCCAACCTTTCTAAATATTGACAGACTAGCTTTTGAAGTTGTAACTGAACATTTGCATTTCATCATCAAAAGAAAATATCATCATCAACTTGCATAACTATAAAACAAGATAATCATCATGCTATAAATGAATACTCGACATTTGACGTGGATCAAATATGTTATAATTAGAGTAGTAGTTGGAACTTTTTTTTAAAGAGATAACTAGTAATGATGGTAGAAAAGTAGCAATTCAAATGTATGAGGTTGTAGATAATGATATTTGTTGATGAATAGTAATTGATATTATAAGGGGATGAATATTTTTTATATTTGCACATTGCAAAAAAAGTAATGAGTTCTTTTTTAAAATTTGTAAAAGTTATAAAGAAGGAGATAGATTATTCATTGAGATTTGCAAGTTGTAAAAAAAGTAGATGGATTTTTTTTTTCAAAATATGTAAAAGTCTAACAGAAGTGACAACTCATTTTTTGAAATTTACAAGTTGTAAAAAAACGATATTTTTGAGTTTTTCTTAGACTATGTTTGACATGTCATATCTAGTTTATAAAATAACATATTTTTTGAGTTTTTTTAGGTTGTCATATTTGATAAGTCAAAAAGTAATAAATTATCCTATAAGATAACTTTTTTAAAAGCTACTTAAACTAGCGTTTTAACTAGCTTATGGGGCTCTTTTAGAAGTTTCCCAAATATACCATCAATTAGGCTATGTTTACCATGCCACAACTGTTGGTTATATGCTCATCATTATAACAAGTTGGTAATATTACTATAAATAGTAGGGTCCTTTTGGGTTACACGCAAGAGACGATTTAGCTAAAAGAGATTGAAAATAAACTTGAGAGGTTAAGTTTATTAATATATCAAAGTAAATATATATTAATTAGAAACTTAATGGTTAAGTTTATTAATATACCAAAGTAAAGGTATATTAATTAGAAACTTAATAAGGATAAATGACCAAAGCGAAATATCCACAAGGGAGGGGATAAGGATGAGGAGCACTATAAATACAACCCTAGATCTGAGTTGTAGGAGCTGCCAAAAAACCCTAATTTTCGTCACTCTCCTCCCACCCCTCGATATACGGCCGATTTCTTTCAAAACCCTAAGTATTACGTGCTAAAACTTCAAGCAAAGGTATATACTACATCAACGGGTGCTGGATCGTTGTCTTGGGTGCGATTACATTAGAGGAGTTCTACTTTGGGCTCTCGTCATCCTAACAATATCAGATCTGAGATCTAAAAGATATTTCTTGAACTCTCTTGATTTTACAGTTACAAAAGTGTGTGTGATTTTGTGATCCTGGTTGAATACGATTTTGATTTCTGTTTCCGCTGCGTTGTTTTTATGCTATCGTATTCCAACAGTGGTATCAGAGCCACTTTATCATGATTTTGTACTGTTTTGATTCGATTAAAATTGTTAAAAATCGTTTTTTTTCTGATTTATCGAATCTGTTCGACGTCCGCGCCGCGGTACTTGAAATGGCGCGTCGCGGGTTTTTCTAAAGTTACGATCATTAGGGTTTTGCCGCGTCGCGTTTCCTAGTGTTCTGCGTCGCGTCGTTCTTGTCATGATCGGTTTCTTTTGATTACCGCGTCGCGTTTTCTTGTGATCCGTGTCGCGACGGTCGTGGCGTTTTTTTTTTGAAATCAGATTTCTTGATATGCTAAATAGTGAATTTTAGTTTTATATGATTGTTTAGATTAATGATTGATATTGAATGCTTACATGCTCAATATGATTAATAGCTAAACACAAAGTTTAAAATGCTTCAAAATTTAATGGATGATTGTTTAAATTAATTATTAACACTGCATCCTTGCGTGTTTAATAGAATTAATAGTTAAACATAATTTTCAAAGAATACTTAAAATTTTAAATGATATATATATTAGAATTGTATCTATATGTATAACTTAAAATAACAACACTGGTCACACCATGACTAGGCTCACCTACTCTAAATGTGTAGAAGGTTTAAGGAGGTCTCTTTGATTCCTAATGAGGTCGGTTTTTAAATAGCATTCATTGCTTAGCACCCTCACCGCCTGTCGCATTTTATCGAGTGGAGTTACCGAAAGGGTTTGATATGAAAGTGTTTCAAGATAAAGATATTACTGAAAATACACGAGTAAGTAAAGATTGTTAAAAGTTGTTAACATGATTTAAAAATTATTGGCAATTGTAAGATGTAACGCCCGGTTTCTCATACGAAGTACACCCAAGATTTTTCAAAAATTTATACATTAAAAATGGGTATACTTGCACTCAACCCAGGAAAAACAAGATGTTATCAAACATTAATTACACAAAAGGTCCTTACAATTTGACCAGGCATTACAAATAAACCTAATACAACTAAAGGACATGCTCTAAGTTGTTCATCTCTCTTTATCACATGCCTTCCCCTATCACTGCTACAGATACCTGCAAAACAACAAACAACTCAAGTGTAAGCTTATAAAGCTTAGTGAGTAACCTCAATTAACTTTCACAATCTTTCTCAATAACCATCCTCATCTTCCTCTCTTGCTATTCTCATTAGCAAGATCCATCTTCTCTTAATTCGGAAACCTGTAAACATATTAGCTTAACAAACACCAGCTAACTATTAGTATCATCAACTCAATTATAAGTATCACGACTGACACTACTCATAAACTCCATCACACACACACACTCGCACATACTCATTTCACAATCAGTTATACTCAATTATAACAATCCTCATGATTGTAGTAGTCAAGCTCAAAGACTCTTTAACTCACTCCCTCTAGCATATACTCTACTCTTATACTCAAATTTAAGTTGTAACTCGTCTCTTGTTATCCATAGATCACAGAACCACTCTAATTCCATGTTACCTCAATATCAACATAATACACACATATATGTATAGCACACATATATGAACAATATATATATATATATATATATATATATATATATATATATATATATATATATATATATATATATATATATATATATATATATATATATATATATATATATATATATATATATATATATATATCAAGGTATAATTCTTACTCAAGTATTCAAAGGTACTCACCTGATATTGGCTTAGTATGTGGAATCCCAAGCTACGCGTACCGGGCTCCTGTCCACTAGATTTGGCTGTATCATAACAGCCTAATCAATACATGATACTAATACATCTCAAAAGATAAATCAATTCAAGGTGAAAAGGAACTATAACAATAGATAACAACAATATCCAGGTTATAGCTCTCAATTCCGCAAAACCTCACTCAATCAACTACAAAACGCAGTAGCTACTACACCCATGGCTAGGGCTTCAGATTATAACTATTAATATCAAGAACTACTCACTTCAACCATATAGTTACTAGTGATTTAGCAACCCAACCTGGAACTAACTCACCTCAAACCACACAACTCTTGAATTGAAGCTAGAACACGAAATTCATACCTTATAAACGCAAGATGACGATTCATACACCAAATCTTCAAGTTCTAACCTTCCAATTTGATCCCTAGCACTCCTGCACCTTTTCTAGGGTTTATGTTCGTGGTTTCAAAAGAAAATGCCTCAAAAACCCGTAATTCTCGCAACTTATAGGTTTTAAATCTGAGTCGGCACACGGGTCGTGTGTTTTAACACGCCCCGTGTCAGCATATTGTTTGTTTACTGCATTTAAAACACGGCCCGTGTGTTTTAACACGCCCCGTGTCAGCATACTGCTTGTTTACTGCATTGGAAACACGACCCGTGTATGCTCCACACGACCCGTGTAAGTTTCTTTTGGCATTTTTCAAGCTCAAACTTCTCCCGAATAGGTTTCTAACCACCCAAACTCATATGAAAACTTAACTAATCTTAATCACACTAAGATTGGTACGTAATAAAGGCTTCAACGTCTTCTTACTCATCAAACAACTCAAAACTCAAAGGCAATCGTAAAAGATCGCCACACACCTACT
Source organism: Cichorium intybus (assembly GCA_023525715.1). Classification (NCBI taxonomy): domain Eukaryota; kingdom Viridiplantae; phylum Streptophyta; class Magnoliopsida; order Asterales; family Asteraceae; genus Cichorium; species Cichorium intybus. The sequence goes on from CM042009.1 coordinate 132,787,124, forward strand.
CTAAGCTACTCATAGCTAGAACCATACCAACTATAAGGTAACAATTCTACTTACCTTAATAGGCATCTAAAAAAAGAAATGGGTCTTACAAGTTCTCTCCTCCTTCAAAAGATTCCGTCCTCGGAATCTCTTAGAATAGGTATGGTCTATACAACCACCTCACTACCACAATCATGCACCACATATGGTAGCGATGTTTTCATCTCTTCATCTTATATGTCATGTACATACTGTCACATTCGTTTACTCATAATATGACTACGGAGCTCAAGCTCCTTCAATTCACATTACACTTAGAAATTCTCTCATTCAATTTCTCTTTCTGCAAAATCTCAACTCCCACCATCTTCTTCATAACATGATCTCTATAGCCATATTGGCTATCACCTTTGCCATGTGAATTCTCACTCTTCCGGGCACGACGTTCGCTATATTATTGTCGACACTAAGGCATCTCACCTCACTCCTCAAGTGATACTCTAACCACTGTTATCACTTACATACACTTATATCTATGGTTCATATCAAGCCACAGTCTCAGTGTACTATCCACTTTCTTTAAAATACTAATCCCAATTAACTATCTAGGATTTCAACTTCCATTTCAAATTTTCTTGAAATGGTTCACTCTAACTCAATAAGGACAACGGTCTCACCGATTCCAAGCTCATTCTCTCTCGATTTACTCCTCCAATCACAACACATCAGTTATTGATTTCTCCTATTTGTACATTTTCATTGATCAGGATAGGAGAAACACTCATACAACATAAAAGATAGAAAACATTCAAATGTCTTACTCACATCATATGACTCATCAACCCAAAGATGACATCCAAAGTAATAAAATATTAAAAACTATCTCAAGTTTCACTCGTGCCTCCTCAAAATTTGGTATTTAACCCTCAACACTTTGGTTATACTAGACCCCTTTTTAGTTGTCTCTTCTCTACATCTGCACACTAATTCTCCAAAATCTCATCTATCTCTGCTTTCACTTCAGCACATACATTAGGTGTTCACCCAATATACTGTAAACAATCTCTCGCCAAAAATGGCTCCTCTTCATCTTAGTTTAACAACATATCTCATGTTGTTTCCTTTGATGGATTCACTCGCTACATCGTCTCTAATGTGGACTATTCACATCACACACTTACTCAATCGATAATCCTAGCGGACTCAGCAATTTATTATCAATTAAATTTTCAACACAACTGCATATATTTCTCCCGATACATCATCAGTAAGAATTTTTCTCTAGCCATTTCTCCGTCATTCTCATTTGAATCTCTAATTCATCAGAATGACACAAAATAGGTCATACATATGGCTCACCGTAATCTCTACACACGACTCAATATCATGACATCTAACACCGTAATCTCTACGGTGAGATCATATCTCATTATTCTAATAACTCATTAATCTCAAGAAAAGAACTCAAAATCATTATAATAAAATCTACTATTCATTATCTCATTCGAATAAATAGTATTTTCATCTCGACATTCACACATTTTTCTTATTGGCAGTAATTGGTTTGATTATTAAGGAACGAATCCTATTAATCACAACTACAATTACTCTTTTACTCTTTTCACTCATATTTTCTCATCATGTGGTTACACAACTCTATCTCGCTCGACATGCAAGATATCTCACACATTCGTAACACTATTACATGATAAACACACATACTCACAACAACACTTCTCAACAGTATTACTCATTGTATTATCTCACAATACCTCTATACTGTTACTCAGCCTCTGATTCGTCCTCTTCTCAACCCGTAGGTTTCAAGCCACACAAGCTTACCGCGACGTTCATATCTATCCGCACGCAAGGATAGTACATGTCTCATTACTCCGCATCATCATAAAGCACATGCCTGTTTACACACAAGCACAACCACTATAGCACCACTCTGCCTCAACTCTTGGTACCTCGTACCATCCTTTGGTCTCATCATTCAACACTATCTCACGGTACCTTGGACCGTCCTCTGATCAGATCATGGTACCTCGTACCATTCTCCGATTTGAATCCATCTCCTCTTTGACTCTAACGAGTCTCCGCTACGGTCTCGAGTCATATAGACTCACCGTCACTCCTCCTTTTGTTTGAGTCATAACAATTTTCATTACTCCAACCACAAGGTACTTGTTATGTGCTCTCACAAAAATATGTGATCTTAACCTCAACTACTCAATACGTGGCCCCACAGAATATGTGGTCTCCACCACGTTTATTCGCTATGTGGTCCTACAATATATGTAGTCTCAACCACCTTTATTAAATATGTGACCCCACCAAATATGTGGTCTCAATCACGTTTACTCAATATGTGACCCCACCAAATATGTGGTCTCAATCACGTTTACTCAATATGTGACCCCACCAAATATGTGGTCTCGACCACGTTTACTCAATATGTGACCCCACCAAATATGTGGTCTCGACCACGTTTACTCAATATGTGACCCTACCGAATATGTGGTCTCGATCACATTTACTCAATATGTGGCCCCACAACATATGTGGTCTCAACCACTTTTACTCGACAATTAACTCAATCCCTAGGCCAATAAGACCTATATGAACCACTCTAGGTTCTCTCAATTATAACCACAAGGTACTCTTTATGTAGTTACTCAAATGTCCTCTGACAACTCTGTCGCAAATATCTCATTATGTGACAACTCCAAACCACACAATTCAACTCTCAACATGTCAACTCATAATCAGTTATAGTGTGCAATGAACTACACACTCACCGTCTTTCTAAACTCATATTCTTTTGGCTATCTCAGCCATTCATTTTGATCAATCATAAGTACTAGTTATGTGGCCCCATAATACATGTGGTCTCAACCACAAATTACTCGTACATAGAAGTCTCATCACATCTGTGAAATAACAACACTATATATATACAATATCAAAATTTATATATATTTTTCACCATGTATATATATTCTTTATACACAATTCTTCATGGTTGCTAAGTACTCGTCAAGCAACCACTTTTAATCTCAGTTATACATAATCTCAAAGCACTCGCTATGTGATATGTAAATCTTACCTCAAATGGACATGAGATTCTCATCTCAATGCCAATTACTACACTTTATAACCACAATTTTCTAACACATGTAATTTCAATTGATCTTTTATGTGTCCAAACATTTCACACATATTCTACTACATGTATTATTAACAATTAAACATTTGCAACACGTTACAACTAACATGTTAAGTAAAATTACTTACATACCTCATAGCAACAAATCTTGTCTTCTCATTAGCTGAAACTCGCATACTTCGGATCTCAACTCTTGAGTGTACTCAGCTACACTCACATGTCTCAACTCTTAGCTCATGCTCAACTTATGCTCATACTCTTTCTCATTATCTGTTGAAATTTCGCCTCATCCGGAATCTCATCTCATCATTAGCTGGAATCTCACAATCAGCTGCAATCTCATCTCAATTAGTATCTCATCTCGTATTCAGTTGACATCTCATTATCAACTGAAGTTCTTGTATCCTCGTTAGCTGATATCTCATATCGGCTAAAATCTCATCTCATCATCCACTATTGGTCCAACCAGCTCTGACCAATTCATCAAATCGTCCTCATCTGTCTCCATATCTATATTCACACACAGAATATAACAAATAATAATTATAATAGAAAAGTTATACTCAACTAATACACTCACATCTGTAGCAATATCTTTTCCAAGCATGTGATAGGGGCTCTCTCTCCACTCGGTTCAAGTCTAGGACTCTACACTCAAAGACCTAGTTCACTTAAACCATGCTCTGATACCAACTTGTAACGCCCGGTTTCTCATACGAAGTACACCCAAGATTTTTCAAAAATTTATACATTAAAAATGGGTATACTTGCACTCAACCCAGGAAAAACAAGATGTTATCAAACATTAATTACACAAAAGGTCCTTACAATTTGACCAGGCATTACAAATAAACCTAATACAACTAAAGGACATGCTCTAAGTTGTTCATCTCTCTTTATCACATGCCTTCCCCTATCACTGCTACAGATACCTGCAAAACAACAAACAACTCAAGTGTAAGCTTATAAAGCTTAGTGAGTAACCTCAATTAACTTTCACAATCTTTCTCAATAACCATCCTCATCTTCCTCTCTTGCTATTCTCATTAGCAAGATCCATCTTCTCTTAATTCGGAAACCTGTAAACATATTAGCTTAACAAACACCAGCTAACTATTAGTATCATCAACTCAATTATAAGTATCACGACTGACACTACTCATAAACTCCATCACACACACACACTCGCACATACTCATTTCACAATCAGTTATACTCAATTATAACAATCCTCATGATTGTAGTAGTCAAGCTCAAAGACTCTTTAACTCACTCCCTCTAGCATATACTCTACTCTTATACTCAAATTTAAGTTGTAACTCGTCTCTTGTTATCCATAGATCACAGAACCACTCTAATTCCATGTTACCTCAATATCAACATAATACACACATATATGTATAGCACACATATATGAACAATATATATATATATATATATATATATATATATATATATATATATCAAGGTATAATTCTTACTCAAGTATTCAAAGGTACTCACCTGATATTGGCTTAGTATGTGGAATCCCAAGCTACGCGTACCGGGCTCCTGTCCACTAGATTTGGCTGTATCATAACAGCCTAATCAATACATGATACTAATACATCTCAAAAGATAAATCAATTCAAGGTGAAAAGGAACTATAACAATAGATAACAACAATATCCAGGTTATAGCTCTCAATTCCGCAAAACCTCACTCAATCAACTACAAAACGCAGTAGCTACTACACCCATGGCTAGGGCTTCAGATTATAACTATTAATATCAAGAACTACTCACTTCAACCATATAGTTACTAGTGATTTAGCAACCCAACCTGGAACTAACTCACCTCAAACCACACAACTCTTGAATTGAAGCTAGAACACGAAATTCATACCTTATAAACGCAAGATGACGATTCATACACCAAATCTTCAAGTTCTAACCTTCCAATTTGATCCCTAGCACTCCTGCACCTTTTCTAGGGTTTATGTTCGTGGTTTCAAAAGAAAATGCCTCAAAAACCCGTAATTCTCGCAACTTATAGGTTTTAAATCTGAGTCGGCACACGGGTCGTGTGTTTTAACACGCCCCGTGTCAGCATATTGTTTGTTTACTGCATTTAAAACACGGCCCGTGTGTTTTAACACGCCCCGTGTCAGCATACTGCTTGTTTACTGCATTGGAAACACGACCCGTGTATGCTCCACACGACCCGTGTAAGTTTCTTTTGGCATTTTTCAAGCTCAAACTTCTCCCGAATAGGTTTCTAACCACCCAAACTCATATGAAAACTTAACTAATCTTAATCACACTAAGATTGGTACGTAATAAAGGCTTCAACGTCTTCTTACTCATCAAACAACTCAAAACTCAAAGTCAATCGTAAAAGATCGCCACACACCTACTCTAAGCTACTCATAGCTAGAACCATACCAACTATAAGGTAACAATTCTACTTACCTTAATAGGCATCTAAAAAAAGAAATGGGTCTTACATAAGACGGATTTTAAAAGTTTAAAAGACCATTTTGCCAAAAGAAAGTTAAAATGTTTTAACTTAACGAAACGAAATCCCGTTTTATGAAAATGTGAATCTCATACTACCCACAAAGAACCACACATTTAACCGGGCCCTTCCGGCGTGGGAAGTGTCATAGCCAACGCGTCGGATTGGACTCGGCCAAAATGATGTGATACTCGCGATAACTCATGAATCATGGGCCGGGTGTCATGTGGGTCCTTCGTGGTCGATTTACCATCCAAACCCGTGATCCGCGGCATACCCGTCACGGGAGAGAGGACGAGCATGATGGGATTAAACATGCCATTGATCAGATTCAATGAATCCCAAAAAATCTAGAAGCTTCATAGAGATTGAAGTTGGCAAAAGAGTATTGCCTACCTAAATAACTTCTGGGGGTGACTACGGCATACCTCTTCACCACCAGAAGCGAAATATGGATTTTAGCCTTACGTAAAATAATTTTATGGGTAATTAATTTATTAAGGGTTAATCAAACTAAACAAAACTCTATTTTAGATGTTAACTAAAGAAAGTTTGAAAGTTACAAGTTTTTTTTTACTGCGTGGCTTCCTTGATCAAAGTAAGTTCAACGACATAGATTATGCGTGTTGGTTCTAGAACTTGAGAAGAGTACTCAATGTCGAGGGAAATTTTTATATGATTAAGGAACAAGTTCCTATGGATTATCCAGCCAGATCCACTAGTGCTGAAATAGACGGTCAATCATCTTAGACGTCTAAATGATTCGAATAAGGTTGCTCGGTTCATGTTAGACACTATGATTCCCGAGCTTCAAAGAAGATTGTGGGGTCTTGGTGCTTTCGCATGATTAACCGGCTTAAGGACATGATGCAAGAGCAGGTTAAATGGGAACAATTCGAAGTCATGAAAGCATTATTTGGATGTAGGCTGTTACTAGGATGGAGAGTCAATACCCATATGTTTAGCATAAGAGGGTACGTTGACCAAATGTGGAGGTTGGGATTTCCAACAAGTCGGGAGTTAGTCACGGACATTGTCCTTAACTCGCTGACTAGTTCTTATGATTAGTTCATTCTGGACTTCATTATATAGAACTTAAAAGGACCCTTCGAGAGATTACATAACATGTTGAGGAAAGTAGAACTTTACATGGCTAGGGAATCCAACACCACAGTTCCTAAAGGAGGTGTCAAAAGGAAAAGGACAAACCCTACCAAGGGAATGATTTTCCTAAAGAAACCTCAATACTGAAATCCTGAGGAAGATTTTTGTTTCCACTGAAAGGATGTGGGACATGGAAGGAATAAATGCTCAATATATCTGACGCAATAGAAGTGGTTGCAAGCCAAAGAGTATGGCACTTCAGGTATATTTGTAATTTCATAAGTGCTTTGCTTATGACCAGTATTGCCATTTTTAATGGCCAGAGACTGGAATAAAGCAGAGGTACAAAGCATGGAGAGCTGGATCGAATCATGGACTACAAGCAGCTTGCTTTCATCCATAGGATTAGGAACCAACTTCTCTATAGTGTTTTAGTTTATGGTTTTGCAATTTGAAGATTGTTGATGTGAACATTGTTTCATCAGATGGTTTTGACTTGGTTTAAATAAATGTTGTTTTAAATAAAAGTTATTTTAAAAGTTATTTTGAAACAAAGTTATGGTCATTACATCTATGAGAACTGGTTCACAACAATATTTCAAAAAGATTGATTCAAGAGAATCCAAATGTTTGGATTAATGGTATGAGTGGAATTGTCTGGTTTTGTGAACTTGAAAGAAGCTACCAGAACTCCAGATGGATAGGATTCTGGAAATCATTTGACTGAAAGTCTTATGATAACTGCTATTCTTGTCTACATAGAGAGATAACTATGCACTGCTCACAAGTTATTGTGGGCAAAGGCTGAGAATCTGTTAGACCTTGTACATCTAATGTATTTGGACCGTTCAGTTTTCCACTAAACCGTCTAAAATACTCTATTGAGTTTGAAACCTATATGGTGTTCAGTGCTTCAAGAACAGAGTATTGAATCAAATGAGCAAAGGATAAGAATTCTAAATCCAAGTGCGGATAAAGAGTTTCTTAGTTAAAGATTATACAATCATCTAATGGACTGTGAAAATTGTTTCAATAGTCAACTCGACTTAGAACGCTACGAGTATCGTATGGTGTGTCTTAGTTGTAATCGAACATAAAGGTTCAACTTATGATGGATTGTATTATGCTTCCAATCTATGTCTGAGGTTAAACCTTAGAGACAACAGAGTCTTAATCCTTGCACCAACACAAAAGGTTCTATAAACACTGTCTGAAAAATATAGAGTGTAGATGTTTCTTCACTAGCATATTTAGAAATCTGGGGTCTTGAGACTTACGGTTTACCGTGAAGCTCAGAGGACGCCGATTAACAGAAGTGTTAGTCCATTGGAGTACTTGGATATAATAAGCATTTTGACAACAGTATGATGTTGTATAAATGACAGTCTTCTAGGATAGGAAGTTGGTATTCAAGAAATCAGTGGGAGCCAGACTGATCTTGATGAGACTCAAAGGATCAAAGAACCTGATGTTGGCACTAGCACTCAACCAGAGGTAGAGAAACCTGTTGAGACTCGGTAAGAGCTTGCTGAGGAATCTGACATAACTCCATCTCCTGTTCGAGAAACTGATAAAGGACGTCATGCACCTGGTTTTCATGAATTACATGTTGACAAAGGTGATGAATGTCTGGTGGATCATTGTGACCCTACCAATTATCGGAAGTCGTGGCAGGCCCCTTGGGTTGCCTTAAGGAAAGAGATGATGGAGAGCGAGATGAAATCCATGTATGATAACCAAGTTTGGAACCTGGTTGATCAAACACATGGCCTTAAAACAATTGGTTTAAATGGATCTTCAAGAAGAAGACAGACGTGGATGGAAAGGTACACACAAACAAAGCAGACTGGTGGCAAAGGGTAATACTCAAACCCAAGGGATTGATTATGAGGAAACTTTTTCACCAGTGGTGATGATTAGATCTATTAGGATATTGTTTGTCATCGCAGCATTTTATGACTACGAAATATGGCAAATGGATGTAAAAACCGCTTTCCTTAATGGAAAACTTTCAGAGGATGTGTATATGACACAACCAGAGGGTTTTGTACAGTCTAAATATCCCAATAGAGTGTGTAAACTTGTGAAGTCGATTTATGGACTCAAACAAGCATCTCGCAGCTGGAATCTCTGCTTCGATGAGAAAATCAAAGAGTTTGGATTTTCGAGATGTAAAGATGAGTCATGTGTATATGTCAGAGCTAGTGGGAGCATTGAAGTATACCCTATGTCGTACACAGATAGCAAAGTTCTCATGTAAATGTCCTTGTCTCGAGAAATATAAAATAAATGAGAATTGCTATGCTATAAATGACACAGGAGAGACCTAATACGCATGAAGCATTTTGATCTATGGAGATAGAATTAAGTGCTTCATAGGGATTTTGGAAACAAAAGTGAACTATGTAAATGTGAGTGCTAGTGGGAGCACTGAAGTCCAACCTATGTTGTACGCAGATAGCAAAGTTCTCATGTAAACGTCCTTATATCGAGAAATCATAAATAAATGAGAATTGCTATGCTACAAATGACATAGGAGTGACCTATTGCATATGAAGCATCATGATCTATGGAGATAGAACTAAGTGCTTCATAAGGATAAGGTAGAGTACATGAGCAGTCGGATCTAGAGATACAAGACTCCTATAAGGGATTCAAGTTTCTGTATCAGGGTTTAGGACTGAGTGAAACTCAGAGTCCTAGTTCCATTAAGATCCTGGATGAGATAAGTTGAGTCTCGTATGCACTTGCATATGGATCAATCGCATAATGTACGAGACCTAATGTATCATATGCCTTGAGCATGATGATTTGACATTAGGCTAATCCTGGCAAAATTCAAATGGATGGGAGACACGAAGTATCTTAAATGTTTAAGATATTCTTGATCCATTATAGTATGGGAGAACTCAGTGTAAAGAAGCACACTGATACTAGCTTCCAAAACTAATAGAAACGGTTCTTGTACGCAGTCAGGATCCGGGTTCTTACCAAAAGAGACATCTCAGTTAATAGAGCTACATCGAATGAGGCAAGATAGCTTATCTGATCACTAAGTCAATGTCTCGGACTAAGAAAGATCGTTCATGCTAAGTCCATATGCATTAGATTTGCAAATGAATTGACTTTGAGTGAGGTTAGTATAGTTTGATTTGTATTGGGAACTTAAGCAATGAAAAACTCTATCTGATATGAAGATTATTATGTGGAGAACATAATATATGCATAAAGGCAGTCATTTCATTAGTTTATCATTGTGTTCCGATTTTGCGTGTTTTATTGACTTCCTGAATAATTTAATTATTATTCAAACTGTCCACAGTCGGTTATACTTTTGGGAGTAAGTATTGATTCAAGACTGACATGAGGAATTGGTAGATTGTCCATAGGGATGGACATAGCATGGAGATGCACTAATTCTCATGTGTACTTAATAGGGATTAAGTATTTGAGTAACCTGCACTTAGAGATTACTTCATGGAATCTGTCACGAGTAATTCTAAGATGGTAATATCTTATATTCTTCAAGCGGAGATGCATTGATTCTTTGTCCTGCAGTCTGATGTGCCTTGGTTTTCTCCAACGTTGTCCGTAACTGACAGCCATACAGGGAATGTCCAGGTATGACATGATGAGTAGGCGAGATCCGTGTAGTCAAAGTTTATTTGTTCCTTCTGCCCTAACAGGAGAAGCGATATCCATGGGCCCCTCGATGATTTGGTGCTGACAGCAAGTGTACGGCCGTACCGAGACTGAATTGATATATAATCAATAGTGTAGTTTGTTGTGGTCATCACAAATCTCTATCGGGAAACATAATATTGAATGTCTGAGACTGACATGATTCCATGTCAGACGTTCATAAGGATATCTTTTAGAACAAAGGAATATTTGATCACTTGCCTAAGGGCTGTTTCATTAGATGAACACGGCACTTGTCTTGGATGACATACACCTTACTAGGTTAGGGAATATTAGACCATACAGTTGTTATAGCAAGTGCAAGTGGGAGACTGTTGGTTATATGCCCATCGTTATAACAAGTTGGTAATATTACTATAAATAGTAGGGTCCTTTTGGGTTACACGCAAGAGACGATTTAGCTAAAAGAGATCGAAAATAAATTTGAGGGATTAAGTTTATTAATATATCAAAGTAAAGGTATATTAATTAGAAACTTAATAAGGATAAAGGACCAAAGTGAAATATCCACAAGGGAAGGGATAAGGATCAGGAGCACTATAAATACAACCCTAGATCTGAGTTGTAGGAGCTGCCAGAAAACCCTAATTTTCGTCACTCTCCTCCCACCCCTCGGTATACGGCCGATTTCTTTCAAAACCCTAAGTATTACGTGCTAAAACTTCAAGCAAAGGTATATACTACATCAACGGGTGCTGGATCGTTGTCTTGGGTGCGATTACATTAGAGGAGTTCTACTTTGGGCTCTCGTCATCCTAACAATATCAGATCTGAGATCTAAAAGGTATTTCTTGAACTCTCTTGATTTTACAGTTACAAAAGTGTGCGTGATTCTGTGATCCTGGTTGAATACGATTTTGATTTCTGTTTCTGCTGCGTTGTTTTTATGCTATCGTATTCCAACAACAACTAGTTGATAAGCTAAGTTATTTTTCGAGCTTTTTTTAAGTTATAACGTTTCTCAAGCAAAAAATTAACTTATAAGTTAGCTTTTTAAGAATTAACTTAGACTAGCGTTGCAACGAGGATATGAAAGTTTTTTAGAATTCTCTAAGATATACCTTTAATTGATTATAAAAAAACTCATGTTTCTACGTACCATTTTAGTTTATAAACTAGCTTATCAGCTAGTTTTTACCAAAAAACATTTTTATCAGTTAGCTTATCAGCTTTTCAGCTAGTAGCTATCTTTCAGTTATCAACTAGCTTTTCATCTAGTCTGTCAAACATAACATTAATTATTAAAAAAACTCATTATCAGCTAGTTTTTATCAAACGATATTTTTATACGCTAGCTTATCATCCATCAACTAGCTTTTCAGTTAGTCTGCAATATATGGCCTTAGACTCTGTTTGATAGAAATAAACTAGCTTATTGTAATTTAGCGTTTGATAAGAGTAATAAAATAGATTATAAACTAGCTTTTTGGTAAACTACCTTGAAATAAGTTTTAGATAAGCTAGTTTATAAGCTAAGAACTAGCACATCAAACATTAAACAAGCTTATTGAAAATTTTCTAGAATTCTCCAAAGTATACACTTAACTAATTATAAAAACTTATTTTTTCATACTTTCTATGTTATTTTAATTTCCCAATTAGCTTATCAAGTTAGGTTTTTTTCTTTTATCAAACACCATTTTTACTTATCAGTTAAACGAATAGTATTGCAACTATCAACTAATCCATCAAATATAACATTAGTGACAAACCTTGACCTTAACCCAATAAGTTATTGTTATGATTTATTTCTACATTTTAAAAATAAATTGTATTAAGCAATATATATAATAAATAAAAACGAAAAATAGAAATATCATGATAAGATTGCTTATAGCCTGTTAAGAATAGGAACACCCTACTGCTGCCAGAACACCGTCCCCATCCCACCCCATCCATCTTCTCCGTGCACGGAATCTTCGATCGTCGCCGTCCATCTTCTCACGAATTCAGGTAATAAATCGCACATCTCTCCCCATTTTCCCTCGAAATCTCTGCTCGACCCCATTTTTGTATTTCTTTCCGAGGTTTTTGTACCTAAACCAACTAGTTAACGGACTTGAACTGGTGAATCACAAATCTTATAATGAAACCACTGGTAGAACCATGAGTAGGTCTAGAAATGGCATATGAAAAACCCAAAAGTTTTGTAAAGACGTTGCCACTCGCATTGCATATAAGGTGTTTGAGAAAACTCCTCAGTGAGTTATTTGCAATTATAAAGCGGCAGTGTACAATGTCCATCTGATGCTACAGTTTCTTTGCATAAAAATACGATCTTGCCTATGAAATACTAAAGTTTTGCGTATTTTCCTGATTTACTTTATTTTATATTTGTTTATTTTTTTATGTTGGTACGAATAGTTTTATTAGGGTTTAGTTGTTTACGTGTACCAAAAAAAATCGATCGAATCACGTCGTCTTCTATCTCTGACCCTTCACCCCTTGACGGCTGACGGCTCCACCTCCGGCGAAGGGCAAACCACCCCACTGCTCCACTCCATCTCGACTGCGCCACTTAATCTCAGGTTTTCTTTTAAGCTTCTGATTTTGTTTGAGTTCATTGACTTGGGTCTTTTTTTTGATAAAATTCGCCATATTCATCATGTAGACGACTGATTTTGTATGTGTTCACTGTTCATCATCTTCTTCAGTTAGATCTCTGAAACCATATTACGTGAAGAGAATTGGAAATGAATCACTTGATTTCATTACAGGAAAGTGATTACAATATATACAACAAGAATAATCGTTTCCTAACTAACAACTAACCGACGTTAATAACCTATTTAACCCAAATCTAACTAACTGTGTAACAGGAAATAACCATTGATAACATGAAATTACAATACTGCCCTCTTCATACTTTAATACGTAGTTAACTGATTTTGCATAAATTCACTCTTTATTTGATAAAATTGATCAGATGTATTATTGATGTGTAGCAAGCTCAAATAATCAATTCATCAATTGTTGACATATGCTTGAGAATTGAGTCAGATCTAACTGAGTTAGAGGTCTTACCGAGTCAAAAGTTCAGACTGAGTCTGTCTCTGACTGAATCATATTGTTTGATTAAGCATCTGACTGACTGACGTTGCTGAATGAAGAAAATGACGATATTACCCTTTTGTTCTATCTTGTGCCAAGAAAATTTCACCTTCCATAATTCAATTATCATAAAAAGTCTATACTACCCTTATAGATGGTTTACTTTCATAAACTTATTAATACTTTCCCTTTTTGATTATACCCCAAAAAATAACCGAAATTCAAACGCAGATTGAGCAATGACATCAACAGATGGAGACAAATTGATACTAAGGGGGCTTATGTTTCATGGTTTTCACGGTGTTCATCAAGAGGAAAAAAAACTCGGTCAAAAGTTCTTAATAGATATAGACGCGTGGACAGACCTTCGGGCACCCGGTCAGTCTGACAACATGTCTGACACCGTCAGTTACACCGACATCTATCGGTATAACTTTTTTTCTTTTTCCATTTTAATCAAATATATTTTCTTTACAAATTTTCGTAAGTTTTATTTGTTTGTTTGTGTTAAAGGATTGCGAAACATATTGTGGAAGGTCCTTCACAGAACCTTCTAGAATCAGTGGCTCATTTGATTGCAACAACAACCTTAAACAATCATCCGCAGATAAATGCTGTCCGTGTGGTTGTTGGAAAGCCGCATGTTTCGGTTCCTGGTCCTCTTGATTATTTAGGTGTTGAAATTATTAGATATAGAACCATTGATATGCCTCTCTAAAACACCAACTATTTTTCTTTATATTTTTTACTTTGTTAACGACAAAACTTTGATGTCATAAGTTTTTGCAAGTTATGTTTGTGTACTTTTGGTGTTTTATTGTTATGGAAGTTATTTGTTTATGTGATAGAATCAAGGTTTGTGTTACCATGTCATGTTGGCGAAGTTATTGTTTGACCTTTGTTACTTTCGACATGTTAGGAGATTCTTACTTCTTTTACCTATTCATATTTGTTTACATCTAGCTAAAAGCAACGTATTGACTTTTACATTTTATAAACTTTATTTCTACTATCCCTAACCCTTTGAAAGGTTTTGTCAAAGATTTTTGCCTGATTAATTTAATTGGTTGTTGTTATAAGATAATTGGGGAAAGATTACCTAATCGTATGAGCTTAGTTGTTGATTCGTTTGTCAACGGTAAACAATAGGCTCGTGTTAGAGGTCATTAGATTCGTTCGTCACTAGGCTGATTTTTTTGGTTAATACTCCCCAACAGACAGACATACACACACATACAAACACACACACACACACACACTCTTTCTCTCTCTCTCTCTCTCTCTCTCTCTCTTCAAAGGGACCAATGGTCCTGGTCGTTATCCGCTACGAGTGAGTTTTTTGTTGCATCACCAGAGGTTTTAGACCAAGGAGAGTTGTATGCAAAACAATGTATATAATGTGTTGAACTGTTCTTTCTTAATATCAATGACTTCAAACCGATGAATACACAACGCATATTACTTGCTCCATCATAACGTTGCCCTCTCACCTATATCAAATAATCAAGTCTATGATTGTGTATGTTGGAGAATTGATTTAGACTATGGTGTTATAACCAAGTCTAGCGAACAGGAGCCCGGTACGCGAAATTTGGGGTTTCCACATACTGAGCCAATATAAGGTGAGTAACTATAATTCATTCTTATGATTGATTTATGAATTAACAGGTTGCTATTGATTTTTAATTGGTTGAGATAACCAAATTTACAAACTGAGAAATAAGAGTTATATCTTGTAGTATGTAATATGTATGGTTGTACATATATGTGTTTTATTTTGATATTGCGGTAGCTAGAGTTAGAGAGGTTCTGTTATCCGTGGATAACAAAAGACGAGTTATAATCTATATTGAGTATAAAAGTAGACTACATGTTAGAATGAGTGAGTTAAAGAGTCTTTGAATTTGATTACTACAATCATGATGGTTGTTCTAATTGAGTATAAGAGTAGAGTATATGATGTAGAGGTTGAAGAGCCTTTGAGTCAAATTGTTATAGTTATGAGAATTGCATATTATGTATTGCTAATTGTGAAAATGAGTACTGTTGAGAATGTGATTGAGTTTACAAGCAGTACCAGTTACGGTACTTATTGATGAGTTGATGTATACTAATAATTAGTTGGCATTGTAAGCAAAGGTGAATTGCAGGTTTCAGCTAAAAGAAGGAGGTACTTACTTGCTAATGAGAATAGCAAGAGAGGAGAATGAGAATGTTCATGGAGAAACATATGTGGATTATATTGGAGATTACTCACTAAGCTTTATAAGCTTACACTTGAGTGTTTTGTTGTTTTGCAGGTATCTGTAGCTGTGATAGGGAAAGGCATGTGATAAAGAGAGATGGACAATTTAGAGCCCGTCCTTTAGTTGTAATAGATTTATTTGTAATGCCTGGTATGTAACGTGAGGACCTTTTATTATATTAAGTGCTTGATAACATCTTGTTTTTCCTGGGTTGAGTGCAAGTATGCCCATTTTAATGTATAAATTGTTGAAAATTTTTGGGTATACTTCGTATGAGAAACCGGGTGTTACAATTCCAGCCACAGTATCCATACCCGAGTACCGTTCCACCGGTACCTGACTGGTACACAGGTAGCCATCCTACAGGAGACGGGGCGGGACCATCGGGGACCCATTATGATGATGAGGATGATGAGTGAGTATTTATCTTTTTATTTCCAATTTAGTGTGAACTTTTAGATACTATTGTGTTTTATTTACTGTTTGATTTGCATTTAACTATTTTGTGGTGTGAATTTATTTTTGTTTATTTTGTGATTGTTCAGAATGACGTTTGTTTGTGTTGTTGATTGTATTACAGAAAGCGATCTAACATGCTGGCAGTCAGTTCAGCGACCAATGTATCAAAAGATCGACCGTAATTAAAAAAAAAAAAAAATTTTTTATATATTTTTGCGAAAAACTCAATTTTGCTTGAGGACAAGCAAACCTCAAGTGTGTAGTATTTTGATAGTGTTTTATTTTTACAATAAAACACTATCATTTAAAGACTGTTTTATCGCATAAATATGCTCAGAGGCACGCAAAAACTATATTTTTGTGCAAAACGAAAGAATCCAAAAACCGCCTTAAAACATGCAAAATGCTTCTTCATAACAGATATGGTTCAGACAGATCCGTCTAACCTACCTCATCTGTTAAAACCAAACAATCACATTTTATAAGAATGCATGTTTTCACAACAAATAGGCAAAAGCTCACATTCCAACGGCAGCTCCTAATGCACACCACAGACTCCCAACAGTTTGGTGGTGATAATAGATCTACTGTCGGGTCAATACTAACCCATGCCAGCCATTTGTTGTCACATAGAAAACATCTCACAAATCACGGGGAAATCCTATTAAGATATCATTAATTCTCTCAATAGAATTATGATTAATTTGTCTACAGTCCCCAGACATCCTCACAAAAATTGCAAGCTAAACGAGAGAATATCTCATTCTTCATACACTGCACATCACAGCCCACTGCTGTGTTGCAGATGCAAATCTGCCAGAACTATGGTTTTCATCATAGGAAATCCTGATAAGCTCAATATCAAAACAGGCTTATGTTAATAGGTGGCTAAACATGAATTACGATTCATGTTTAACTTGAACAGAGTTCTCCGGAGCTGCTGGTGTGAGGAAAACAAGAGGGATTTGTGTGTTAACATTTATGGCTTATTTTCAGGAACAAGACCCAAGAACTATAAAAGAACAAACCCGAGGAAATGATGCTCTAAACCGAAGAGTAAAAAGGCGAAATACACATAAAAATACAGCAATCGCGACTTGACAAGCCTTGTGTCGCGACGTGAAGCAAAACAAGACAGAAAACCAAAAAGATACAGCGCTCGCGCCGCGACGGTGACCATGGTCGCGACGCGAATAGCTTGGACGCGAAGACACTTGGACGCAAGACCAACCACTCCATGATCGCGAGGCTACCAACAAACGCACTAGCCAGACCAGTGGCCGACAAAAGTAGTACCAGCTCCGCACCCTCGTGCCGCGACGGGACCTTTGGTCGCGACGCGAGCCCTGTGCTCAGCCAGTATAAATAGAGGTCTTCTATGCACGGATTTAGACACCAACTTACACCCATATACATCAATTCACTCTCTATTTGTAGTAATAGTCAAAATATCTCTTAGTTAGTTGTTTGGAACCGATAGATCATCTATCTCGGTTGTAATTCTAGTTGTAATTCACGATAACTCGAAGGGTAAACGCATCAAGTTACATGACAAAGAACATCAAGACCATCTCCACGATCACCATGGAAGGCTAATCTTTTCAGATTACTTCCGGTAATGTTATCCAACCTTTAGTATAGCATGTTTTTACCTTGATTCCGAACAAATATTTACTATTGTAACTCTTAAACTCTCATATCTTTGAATACAAATAGTGAATCATTTGTGTCTACTTCTACTTGCTATCATATTTCTAAGACATAGTATTACCAATATATTATTCGTGCCTATCTCCCTTAAATAACGAGCTAAGACGGATAATCTGTTAATATACTTTGTGCCAAAATAATATGTTAATAAGTTGTAACGTTACTATCATCTAGATAAAACATAATATTGCTACATCATTGTTTGTGCCCAATCTACTCAATTGTTAGACAAAGACAAATAATTGATTCAACATATTATGTATTTATCTGTGTAATAGTAATTGTCAGTAAACTGTAATTATGTCAAGGTAATTATATCGGAATCATTGTAATTAAACATGTGAAACTAATTGTTGATAACTGAACCGGAAGTAATTCTTTCTATTCTCAAGTTAAAATCTCAATCTTTTTACCATCACCGTTAAAATTTTGCTTTACAACTCGTTAAAAGTTAACCACTAAATCCTTGGACTCGACCCCGCTTGCCCTATCTACATAGTAAAAGTGGGTTATAAATTGTTTTTGACGCGTGTGACGATAGCGTTGTCAAAATGGACGCGACCAGGCCGCGAAGGCTGGGCAGGGGGTTAAAATTTTGCTCGTTTTTGCTATTTTTCTTGCGTGTTAAAATAGATTAATGATTTGTATGAATTGGAAATTTACAGATATGGCCCGCAGAAGGGAACAACGCCAACAACCAGTTGAAAGAGACAACATTGCTTCACATCAGTGGTTGCAATTTCCAAATACCATTCCCGCGGTGAGGAAAAATTTGTACGAAGCAAATTTGGAAAAATACAGGCAAAGAGACGTGGAGCCAGCCCTGGTATTAGACTGGAATTTTGCTAATACCCTGGGGATTACAGCAGCTCTTGACCAATATTTGGTCAAGACCGATGGCGCATACACCAGTCTGGCGTGGAGAAACTTATTTCAGATTCGAGAGCACAGCTACAAAGAGCTGATGCTCGAGTTCTTCTCCACGGTCACTTTTGATCCAACCGAGGAGGACATGTTTGTGCGTACCGGTCTCTCTTTCCGACTTGGAGGAGAACCGAGACAGTGCAGCATTGTCGAGCTAGGGTGGAGACTGGGTCTCTATCCGCATAGTGACGCCCGTACACCGGAGTTTAGGGATTATCTGGCTCACTGCATCACCAGCCCACCTGAGGACTTGGTCAATGAAGAATTCTGGGGAGAGATTGCCAGTACTATATACCTTCCCGAGACTGCTATAGAGAGTGCGATCCGCTCTCCGATTCATCGAGTATTACACCGACTTGTTGCTACCTCCGTCAATCAACGGAGGGGTTGCGAGAAGGTTCCTGCAGCAGATCTGTTTTATCTGTGGTGTCTTTTGACACCAGGGAGGCACTGTAACCTCCCGTATTCACTGGCGTTTTTCTTGGCCCGCAAGGCCACAGGGGCCCGCACTTCTAGCCCCCTTTGTGGTGGTCATCTGATCACCCGACTGGCTCATTCATATGGCATCACAGCATTGCCAGCAATGCGGTCCATGACCCCGAGAGAACCGAGAGCCATCGGACGTCAGTACCTGGAGACTATGCGAGTGATCAGACAGTCAGGTGGACCAGGCGTATTCGTACTCGCCGAGCCAGAGCAGGAGGAGCAGGCACCCGAGGCCGCTCAAGCACCACCTCCACCTCCCAGACGCCGCCAGCGACAGCGCCAGAGGTCCCCCGTACCACCACAGGACCCGGAGCCCGAGATTAACCTCGGGACAATTTATCGACAGATGCAGGACTGGCATCTGGCCCACCAGGTCCAGCAGCAGTGGATGGCGGATTCCATGACCGACTTCTTCCACCAGCAGGGATTCCTGTAATACCGTGTTATTAAATTTGAGAAATTTTGAGTTAATCTTAGTGTGCTTAAGATTAGTTAAGTTGATGTATGAGTTTGGGTGATTAGAAACCCATTTGGAAGAAGTTTGAGCCTTAAAAATGCCAAAAATGGCTTACACGGGTCGTGTAAATGTTACACGGGTCGTGTAACTCACAGTATTTTTGTGTTTGCTGGTTACTGTAGCATTACACGGGTCGTGTAAATGTTACACGGGTCGTGTAACTCACGGTATTTTTGTGTTTGCTGGTTACTGTAGCATTACACGGGTCGTGTAAATGTTACACGGGTCGTGTAACTCACGGTATTTTTGTGTTTGCTGGTTACTGTAGCATTACACGGGCGTGTTAAATTTTACACGGGCACTGTAGCATTACACGGCCGTGTTAAATATTACACGACCGTGTTACGCGTGCAGAGCCTTTAAAGTGCAGAAAATGCTCATTTCGGGAAAAATAGACCCAAAGTCGATTCCAGAGCATAAAGAGGCGATTTTCTGTCAAATTGAAGCTAGAGATTCGTGGGGAAAGATAAAGAGACTCGAATCTAACCCCGCAAACGCGCTCTTGATTCCTAATTCATCGAGGTGAGTGATTTCTTCATTTTGGGGGTTTTGAAACCCTAACTTTGATTTCGTGATTTTGTTATATATTGTTATATATGTTGATAGTAGATTGTTAGTGGATGCCTTTAGAGTTATTGGTGAGAGTATTGTCGAATTTCTACGGTTGAATGAGTAGAACCGCGGATTTGGGGGTTTTCGGTAAATATTGAGTTGATATTTACCGTTTATACTCTTTTTTTTCTCTTTTGATTTATACATCTTTGAGATAGATGTTATTGAGATGATTGTGTATGTTGGAGAATTGATTTAGACTATGGTGTTATAACCAAGTCTAGCGAACAGGAGCCCGGTACGCGAAATTTGGGGTTTCCACATACTGAGCCAATATAAGGTGAGTAACTATAATTCATTCTTATGATTGATTTATGAATTAACAGGTTGCTATTGATTTTTAATTGGTTGAGATAACCAAATTTACAAACTGAGAAATAAGAGTTATATCTTGTAGTATGTAATATGTATGGTTGTACATATATGTGTTTTATTTTGATATTGCGGTAGCTAGAGTTAGAGAGGTTCTGTTATCCGTGGATAACAAAAGACGAGTTATAATCTATATTGAGTATAAAAGTAGACTACATGTTAGAATGAGTGAGTTAAAGAGTCTTTGAATTTGATTACTACAATCATGATGGTTGTTCTAATTGAGTATAAGAGTAGAGTATATGATGTAGAGGTTGAAGAGCCTTTGAGTCAAATTGTTATAGTTATGAGAATTGCATATTATGTATTGCTAATTGTGAAAATGAGTACTGTTGAGAATGTGATTGAGTTTACAAGCAGTACCAGTTACGGTACTTATTGATGAGTTGATGTATACTAATAATTAGTTGGCATTGTAAGCAAAGGTGAATTGCAGGTTTCAGCTAAAAGAAGGAGGTACTTACTTGCTAATGAGAATAGCAAGAGAGGAGAATGAGAATGTTCATGGAGAAACATATGTGGATTATATTGGAGATTACTCACTAAGCTTTATAAGCTTACACTTGAGTGTTTTGTTGTTTTGCAGGTATCTGTAGCTGTGATAGGGAAAGGCATGTGATAAAGAGAGATGGACAATTTAGAGCCCGTCCTTTAGTTGTAATAGATTTATTTGTAATGCCTGGTATGTAACGTGAGGACCTTTTATTATATTAAGTGCTTGATAACATCTTGTTTTTCCTGGGTTGAGTGCAAGTATGCCCATTTTAATGTATAAATTGTTGAAAATTTTTGGGTATACTTCGTATGAGAAACCGGGTGTTACAAGTTGGTATCAGAGCATGGTTTAAGTGAACTAGGTCTTTGAGTGTAGAGTCCTAGACTTGAACCGAGGTGAGAAAGAGCCCCTATCACATGCTTGGAAAAAGATACTGCTGCTGATTTTAGTTTATGAGTTAATTATAACTTTTATCTCATATTTGTTATTGTTATATTCTGTGTGTGAATACAGATATGGAGACAGATGAGGACGAGTTGATAAATTGGTCACATTCGGTTGGACCTACAGAGGATGATGAGACGAGATTTTGGTTGATATGAGATATCAACCAATGAGAAGACGAGAACTTCAGTTGATAATGAGATGTCAACTGAATATGAGATGAAATACTAATTGAGATGAGATTACGGCTAATGACGAGATTCCAACTGATGATGAGATAAGATCCTGGTTGAGGCGAAATTCCAACTAATGATGAGAAAGAGTATGAGCATAAGCTGAGCATGACCTAAAAGTTGAGACATGTGAGTGTACCCGAGTACACTCAAGAGTTGAGATTCGAAGTATGCAAGTTTCAGCTAGTGAGAAAACAAGATTTTGTTGCTATGAGGTATGTAAGTAATTTACTTAAAATAGTAGTTGTAATGAGTTATATGTGTTAATTATTGATAATACATGTAGTAGAATATGTGTGAAATGTTTGGACACATAAAAGATCAATTGAAATAACATGTGTTAGAAAATTTTGGTTATAAAGTGTAATAATTGGCATTGAGATGAGAATCTCATGTCCACTTGAGGTAATGTTTACATATCACATAACGAGTGCTTTGTGATCATGTATAACTGAGATTATAAGTAGTTACTTGACAAGTACTTAGCAACCATGGAGAAGAGTGTATAATGAGTATATGCATGTGAAAAATATATAAATTATGATATTGTATATATATTGCTTGTTGTTCTGCAGATGTGACGAGATTTCTGTGTACGAGTAATTTGTGGTTGAGACCACATATTCTGTGGGACCACATAACGAGTAAATGTGGTTGAGACCACATATTCTGTGGGACCACATAACGAATAAATGTGGTTGAGACCACATATTCTGTGGGACCACATATCGAGTAAATGTGGTTGAGACCACATATATTGTGGGGCCACATATCGAGTAAAGTGGTTGAGACCACATATGTTGTGGGGCCACATTTTGAGTAAATGTGATTGAGACCACATATTCAGTGGGGTCACATATTGAGTAAATGTGATTGAGACCACATATTCAGTGGGGTCACATATTGAGTAAATGTGATTGAGACCACATATTCAGTGGGGTCACATATTGAGTAAATGTGATTGAGACCACATATTCAGTGGGGTCACATATTGAGTAAATGTGATTGAGACCACATATTCAGTGGGGTCACATATTGAGTAAATGTGATTGAGACCACATATTCAGTGGGGTCACATATTGAGTAAATGTGATTGAGACCACATATTCAGTGGGGTCACATATTGAGTAAATGTGATTGAGACCACATATTCAGTGGGGTCACATATTGAGTAAATGTGATTGAGACCACATATTCAGTGGGGTCACATATTGAGTAAATGTGATTGAGACCACATATTCAGTGGGGTCACATATTGAGTAAATGTGATTGAGACCACATATTCAGTGGGGTCACATATTGAGTAAATGTGATTGAGACCACATATTCAGTGGGGTCACATATTGAGTAAGTGTGATTGAGACCACATATTCGGTGGGATCACATAATGAGTAAATGTGATTGAGACCATCTATTTTGTGGGGTTACATATTGAGTATTTGAGATTGGAACCACATAACGAGTATCTTGTGGTTAGAGTAGTGGGGACCTTTGTAACTCAAACAAAAGAAGGAGTGACGGTAAGTCTTTATGGCTCGAGACCGTAAGGGAGACTCGTTAGAGTTAAAGAGGAGATGGATTGAAATTTGAAAATGATATGAGGTACCATGATTTGATCAAAGGACGGTATGAGATACCGTGAGATTGTGTTGAATAGTAAGTTTTGAGAATAGTACGGGGTACTATAAGATAGTGTGAGTAACGAGATAGGAAACTGGTACGGGGTACCATAAATTGAGTTGGAGTGGTACGGCAGAGTGGTGCTATAGTGGTTGTGCTTGTGAGTAAACAGGCATGTACTTTATGATGATGTGGAGTAATGAGACATGTACTATCCTTGCGTGTGGATAGATATGAACGTAGCGGTAAGCTTGTGTGGCTTGAAACCTACGGGTTGAGAAGAGGACGAATCAGAGGCCGCGTAACAGTATAGAGGTATTGTGAGAAAATACAGCGAGTAATACTGTTGAGAAATTGTTGTTGTGAGTAAGTACGTCTTTATGTACTCGTGTTGAGAATGTGTGAGATTTCTTGTATGTAGAACAAGATAGAGTTTTATAAATACATAATGAAAAGATATGAGTTAAAAGAAGGAGTAAAGTAATTGT
The DNA here is from genome assembly GCA_023525715.1 of Cichorium intybus. Classification (NCBI taxonomy): domain Eukaryota; kingdom Viridiplantae; phylum Streptophyta; class Magnoliopsida; order Asterales; family Asteraceae; genus Cichorium; species Cichorium intybus. The sequence goes on from CM042009.1 coordinate 132,811,232, forward strand.
GTTCGTGATTGATAGGATTCGTTCCTTAATAATCAAACCAATTACTGCCAATGAGATAAATGTGTGAATGTCGAGACGACAAAACTATTATTCGTATAAGACGACGAATAGTAGATTTTGCTATAATAATGTGGAGTTATTTTTTTTTATGAGTAAATCGGATAATGAGATATGATCTCACCGTAGAGATTACGGTTTCCGATTTTAATATTTTGAGCCATGTGTAGAGATTTCGGTGAGTTGTATATATCACCTATTCTATGTCATTATGATGAATTGGAGATTGAGATGATAATGAGGGAGAAATGACGAGAAGAAAATCCTTACTGATAGTGTGTCAGAAGGAATATATATGGTTGTGTTGAGAATTTATTTGATAATAAATTATCGAGTTTAATAGAGTAAATGATTTATTGAGAATATGATGTGGATTTGTCCACATAAGAGGAAATATAATTAGTGAGTACATCGAGAGAAACAACATGAGGTATGCTGTTAAATTGGTATGAAGAGGAGCCACTTTGGTGGAGGATTGTTAGTTGTATATTGGGTGAAAAACCTAATGTGTGTGTTGAAGTGGGACTAGAGATAAAAGAGCTTTCGGAGAAGTTGAAATCGGTTGTGGTGATGAGACAACTGAAATGGGTCTTGTGTGACCAAAGTGTCGAGAGTTAAGCAACAAGTTCAGAGAAGGCGTGAATGAAACTCGAGATTTGCTTATAATATTTTGTTAATTCTGGATTTTAAATCTTAGTGTTGATAAATTGTGTGACATGAGTGAGACATTTTAATATTTATGTCTTTATGTTGTATGAATATTTCTCTTACCTTGATCGCTGAGAATGTATTAATAGAAGAAATTGTAACTGGTATGTTGGATTTGGAAGAATGAATTGAGAGAGTATGAGTTGTAAACGGTGAGAATGCTTTTCTTACTGAGTTAAAGTAAATCAATATTACAAATAGAATGGATGGTCTACTGAGAATATGACTCAATGTGAGCCATAAATATGAGTGTCTATAAATGAGGATAGTGATTGAAATATCACTTGAGGAGTAAGGTGAGACACCTGATTGTCGACAAAGCTAAAACAAAAGGTATGTTCTAAAAAGAGTAAGGATTTGCCTATGTGGCAATGATGATAGTCAATATGACTATAGAGATCATCTTGTGAAGATGATAGTGGCGTTACCTATTTTATGAGTAAATGAAATATGACAGTATGTACATGTCATATGAACTAACGAGAGGATAATGTTATTATCATACGTGATGTGTGATTGCGGTGGTGAGGCGGTTGTACAAACCATACCTATTCCAAGAGATTCCGAGGACGGAATCTTTTGAAGGGGGTAAGAACTTGTAATACCGTGTTATTAAATTTGAGAAATTTTGAGTTAATCTTAGTGTGCTTAAGATTAGTTAAGTTGATGTATGAGTTTGGGTGATTAGAAACCCATTTGGAAGAAGTTTGAGCCTTAAAAATGCCAAAAATGGCTTACACGGGTCGTGTAAATGTTACACGGGTCGTGTAACTCACAGTATTTTTGTGTTTGCTGGTTACTGTAGCATTACACGGGTCGTGTAAATGTTACACGGGTCGTGTAACTCACGGTATTTTTGTGTTTGCTGGTTACTGTAGCATTACACGGGTCGTGTAAATGTTACACGGGTCGTGTAACTCACGGTATTTTTGTGTTTGCTGGTTACTGTAGCATTACACGGGCGTGTTAAATTTTACACGGGCACTGTAGCATTACACGGCCGTGTTAAATATTACACGACCGTGTTACGCGTGCAGAGCCTTTAAAGTGCAGAAAATGCTCATTTCGGGAAAAATAGACCCAAAGTCGATTCCAGAGCATAAAGAGGCGATTTTCTGTCAAATTGAAGCTAGAGATTCGTGGGGAAAGATAAAGAGACTCGAATCTAACCCCGCAAACGCGCTCTTGATTCCTAATTCATCGAGGTGAGTGATTTCTTCATTTTGGGGGTTTTGAAACCCTAACTTTGATTTCGTGATTTTGTTATATATTGTTATATATGTTGATAGTAGATTGTTAGTGGATGCCTTTAGAGTTATTGGTGAGAGTATTGTCGAATTTCTACGGTTGAATGAGTAGAACCGCGGATTTGGGGGTTTTCGGTAAATATTGAGTTGATATTTACCGTTTATACTCTTTTTTTTCTCTTTTGATTTATACATCTTTGAGATAGATGTTATTGAGATGATTGTGTATGTTGGAGAATTGATTTAGACTATGGTGTTATAACCAAGTCTAGCGAACAGGAGCCCGGTACGCGAAATTTGGGGTTTCCACATACTGAGCCAATATAAGGTGAGTAACTATAATTCATTCTTATGATTGATTTATGAATTAACAGGTTGCTATTGATTTTTAATTGGTTGAGATAACCAAATTTACAAACTGAGAAATAAGAGTTATATCTTGTAGTATGTAATATGTATGGTTGTACATATATGTGTTTTATTTTGATATTGCGGTAGCTAGAGTTAGAGAGGTTCTGTTATCCGTGGATAACAAAAGACGAGTTATAATCTATATTGAGTATAAAAGTAGACTACATGTTAGAATGAGTGAGTTAAAGAGTCTTTGAATTTGATTACTACAATCATGATGGTTGTTCTAATTGAGTATAAGAGTAGAGTATATGATGTAGAGGTTGAAGAGCCTTTGAGTCAAATTGTTATAGTTATGAGAATTGCATATTATGTATTGCTAATTGTGAAAATGAGTACTGTTGAGAATGTGATTGAGTTTACAAGCAGTACCAGTTACGGTACTTATTGATGAGTTGATGTATACTAATAATTAGTTGGCATTGTAAGCAAAGGTGAATTGCAGGTTTCAGCTAAAAGAAGGAGGTACTTACTTGCTAATGAGAATAGCAAGAGAGGAGAATGAGAATGTTCATGGAGAAACATATGTGGATTATATTGGAGATTACTTAGGGGTGGCAATTCTCGACACGACCCGCGACACGACACGAACCCGACACGAAAATAAACGGGTTTGGGTCAAGATTTTTGACCCGCCAACCCGTCAACCCGCCAACCCGCCAACCCGTTTATTATATGGGTCGTGTTCGGGTCATTAGTTGGGTTCGCGGGTTGACCCGCCAACCCGTATATATATATACACATATATTTTAATATTTATTATTTTCAATAAAAATAAAAAAATAAGCTGAAATGACCCGCCATCCCGCATATGACCCGCCAACCCGTGACCCGCCAACCCGTTTATGACCCGCCAACCCATATATAACCCACCAACCCGAAACTGACCCGCCAACCCGCCAACCCGTATAATTAAACGGGTTACACGGGTCGTGTCCGGGTTACCTACCAACCCGCCAACCCGTGACCCGCCAACCTGAATATTTATATGGGTCGTGTTTGGGTTGGCCTTTCTAACCCGCCAACCCGCCAACCCGCGACCCGCCAACCCGAACCCGACCCAATTGCCACCCCTAAGATTACTCACTAAGCTTTATAAGCTTACACTTGAGTGTTTTGTTGTTTTGCAGGTATCTGTAGCTGTGATAGGGAAAGGCATGTGATAAAGAGAGATGGACAATTTAGAGCCCGTCCTTTAGTTGTAATAGATTTATTTGTAATGCCTGGTATGTAACGTGAGGACCTTTTATTATATTAAGTGCTTGATAACATCTTGTTTTTCCTGGGTTGAGTGCAAGTATGCCCATTTTAATGTATAAATTGTTGAAAATTTTTGGGTATACTTCGTATGAGAAACCGGGTGTTACAATTCCAGCCACAGTATCCATACCCGAGTACCGTTCCACCGGTACCTGACTGGTACACAGGTAGCCATCCTACAGGAGACGGGGCGGGACCATCGGGGACCCATTATGATGATGAGGATGATGAGTGAGTATTTATCTTTTTATTTCCAATTTAGTGTGAACTTTTAGATACTATTGTGTTTTATTTACTGTTTGATTTGCATTTAACTATTTTGTGGTGTGAATTTATTTTTGTTTATTTTGTGATTGTTCAGAATGACGTTTGTTTGTGTTGTTGATTGTATTACAGAAAGCGATCTAACATGCTGGCAGTCAGTTCAGCGACCAATGTATCAAAAGATCGACCGTAATTAAAAAAAAAAAAAAATTTTTTATATATTTTTGCGAAAAACTCAATTTTGCTTGAGGACAAGCAAACCTCAAGTGTGTAGTATTTTGATAGTGTTTTATTTTTACAATAAAACACTATCATTTAAAGACTGTTTTATCGCATAAATATGCTCAGAGGCACGCAAAAACTATATTTTTGTGCAAAACGAAAGAATCCAAAAACCGCCTTAAAACATGCAAAATGCTTCTTCATAACAGATATGGTTCAGACAGATCCGTCTAACCTACCTCATCTGTTAAAACCAAACAATCACATTTTATAAGAATGCATGTTTTCACAACAAATAGGCAAAAGCTCACATTCCAACGGCAGCTCCTAATGCACACCACAGACTCCCAACAGTTTGGTGGTGATAATAGATCTACTGTCGGGTCAATACTAACCCATGCCAGCCATTTGTTGTCACATAGAAAACATCTCACAAATCACGGGGAAATCCTATTAAGATATCATTAATTCTCTCAATAGAATTATGATTAATTTGTCTACAGTCCCCAGACATCCTCACAAAAATTGCAAGCTAAACGAGAGAATATCTCATTCTTCATACACTGCACATCACAGCCCACTGCTGTGTTGCAGATGCAAATCTGCCAGAACTATGGTTTTCATCATAGGAAATCCTGATAAGCTCAATATCAAAACAGGCTTATGTTAACAGGTGGCTAAACATGAATTACGATTCATGTTTAACTTGAACAGAGTTCTCCGGAGCTGCTGGTGTGAGGAAAACAAGAGGGATTTGTGTGTTAACATTTATGGCTTATTTTCAGGAACAAGACCCAAGAACTATAAAAGAACAAACCCGAGGAAATGATGCTCTAAACCGAAGAGTAAAAAGGCGAAATACACATAAAAATACAGCAATCGCGACTTGACAAGCCTTGTGTCGCGACGTGAAGCAAAACAAGACAGAAAACCAAAAAGATACAGCGCTCGCGCCGCGACGGTGACCATGGTCGCGACGCGAATAGCTTGGACGCGAAGACACTTGGACGCAAGACCAACCACTCCATGATCGCGAGGCTACCAACAAACGCACTAGCCAGACCAGTGGCCGACAAAAGTAGTACCAGCTCCGCACCCTCGCGCCGCGACGGGACCTTTGGTCGCGACGCGAGCCCTGTGCTCAGCCAGTATAAATAGAGGTCTTCTATGCACGGATTTAGACACCAACTTACACCCATATACATCAATTCACTCTCTATTTGTAGTAATAGTCAAAATATCTCTTAGTTAGTTGTTTGGAACCGATAGATCATCTATCTCGGTTGTAATTCTAGTTGTAATTCACGATAACTCGAAGGGTAAACGCATCAAGTTACATGACAAAGAACATCAAGACCATCTCCACGATCACCATGGAAGGCTAATCTTTTCAGATTACTTCCGGTAATGTTATCCAACCTTTAGTATAGCATGTTTTTACCTTGATTCCGAACAAATATTTACTATTGTAACTCTTAAACTCTCATATCTTTGAATACAAATAGTGAATCATTTGTGTCTACTTCTACTTGCTATCATATTTCTAAGACATAGTATTACCAATATATTATTCGTGCCTATCTCCCTTAAATAACGAGCTAAGACGGATAATCTGTTAATATACTTTGTGCCAAAATAATATGTTAATAAGTTGTAACGTTACTATCATCTAGATAAAACATAATATTGCTACATCATTGTTTGTGCCCAATCTACTCAATTGTTAGACAAAGACAAATAATTGATTCAACATATTATGTATTTATCTGTGTAATAGTAATTGTCAGTAAACTGTAATTATGTCAAGGTAATTATATCGGAATCATTGTAATTAAACATGTGAAACTAATTGTTGATAACTGAACCGGAAGTAATTCTTTCTATTCTCAAGTTAAAATCTCAATCTTTTTACCATCACCGTTAAAATTTTGCTTTACAACTCGTTAAAAGTTAACCACTAAATCCTTGGACTCGACCCCGCTTGCCCTATCTACATAGTAAAAGTGGGTTATAAATTGTTTTTGACGCGTGTGACGATAGCGTTGTCATTATGTTCTCTAATCAAATATAATACTTCTATGAAAAATCTCTAGCAAGATAGGCATTCGACTCATCATGACCACAAAAAGGTAACAAATGTTTCAATAAAAATTTACAAGTACGAATTGTAACACGTAATCGAAGTTTATAATTACCCCTTTCAAAAAAAAATGTTGGATAAAGAGGTTTCCCTTGGCAAAATTGTTAGTTCTATATGCCCAATGATGATCGTAAAATGGTATTACTAATAATACATGATCCTATAGGGTCACACCAACAACAAGTTTGACACCAATTGATCATTTAGAACGTTAAATTTGATTTAACATCAAATGATACTAAACTTGCAATTTAATCTTGTAGGTTATTATTATTTGAGGTAAATAATAATAACTACAAAAATTAAAGGTTGATTAATAATTCATATGTGATGAATTAATTAAGTGTATCAATTAAATTGTTTAAATTGTTAAACGATTTGATTGATTTATAAGTAAGCCTTTTATTTAATTTAATTGGTAAATTAAATAAAATAGATATTGTAATAATACATATATACATATATATATGTAAGTATGTATATATTTATACATTTAAGATTACATGTTCTAATGGTTTATTTATACAAACTCATGGGTTAAATGTTATCCCATTAAAGAAAATGAAGATGTATTATTTATAAGCTTTTATTGTATAAGCTTTATAAATAATAAAAAACCCAAATATAATTTCTTTTTGGCTTGCACAAATTCAGCCATTATAGAGGGGACTTAAAAGTAAAGCAATATTCTTCATGTCTTCTAGGTGTGACCATGGATGATATGAGTGCTCTTTCTTTAAGCACATGACCATTGTTTCTTTCTCCTTTTGGTTGATATATGGCCGGCCATCTTGAGGGGTTTTTTACCATTCTTTTATGCTTAAAATCAGCCAAAGAAACTCTCCTTAAGTGTTTAGCAAAATTGGTTTTTGGTTTCACAAGAAAAGGAGTTCTAACTTGCAAGTTGTGGAACTAGCATTCAAGGGTGTTCAAGCTTGTGGTGGATCAACTATAGAGGGATTCTAATTTGATTCCTAGCTATCAAAATCATCCAAACCAAACCCAAGAACAAAGGTTATGATCTTGAACTTAATCTATGTTTGTTCTTCATCTTATCTCTACATGCATGTAGCATGATCCTCTTGAAAATGGAATTTGTGTTCATGATTTTATGCTTCCGTTGCAAACTCTTGTTTTTGAAACTAATTACATGAACCTTGATTTCCAACAATTGGTATCAGAGCCATGGCTATATTGCATGTTTAGATAATAAGTTTATTTGGATAAACTTGGTTTTTGGAAGCCATGAATGTTCATCTTCTTGAATGAAAGTTTCATGCATGGCTTCTTTGGCAACATGCAAATATATAATCTATGATTTTATGTAACCAACTATATTTTATGTATGCATGCATTTGGTTACATAGATGTTGCCTTAGAAAAACAAAGTGTTGATTTTCTTATGATTTTATGTGATAAAATGGTGCATAAACAAGCCAAGGACCATATGATGCATGTTTTGTGTTTGTATTCGATTTGGTTGTAATCTATTCTTTTATTCAAATGGTTTGTAATAATAATTAGTTATTTACTTCTTTTATTCATTTTTTAATTGTTAGAATAGTTGTATTTTATTTCATTCACAAAATGTAACAAGAGAAGGAAGTAAGAAAAGATTACACCCAACAGCAGCACTTTCTGAAGAGCTGCTGTCCAGATTTCAAAAATGTTTTGGAAGTGTTTTATAAATTCATATCTTGGTCATTTGGTGATATACTTGTTGGTAACTTTAATATCTAGTATATACATTAAGTTTCAACAAGTATTAGCATCAATATGGCCAAGAATGAATTGAAAAATGCAACAAAAACCACATTTTTTCCTTCCTGCTGCCCCTGATTTTCGCAAGTTTTGAAGTGGCAGAATAAAATTCACATCTCACTCTATGATGTCAAGAAATGGTGGTTCAAGTGTCATTTGGTGATATAAGAAGCTTGGCAAAATTGTAGCCAAATCGGATATCATTTGGTTGAGTTTTTGTCACCCTTTTTGTCCCTAGGTTTGGACTTGATATTTCATGTGTGGCTCACATGAAATATCAAACTAGTTGGCTTGTGTTTATGCACCCATGCATGCTTGTGATGTTTGAATGTTTTATTATGTTATGTTGTGGATGAAAATAAGATTTTGCATGCTAGACAACCTAGATAATTAAACATAATCATCAAGGAGTTTGTATTTTCAAAAGTTGACATTTAAAACATAAGATGTGATAAAATTGGTTTTATTAAAATGGGTTTTGTTATAAAACCTAATAAGTCAAGTTTTGAAAATGATTGAAACAAGAAATAAAATGGAGATTTTATAAACTCTTACAAACTCCAACCCTAAGTAATAATGGTAATTATTTAGGATTATAAATTGGTTCTAATATATGTGATCAAACTCAAACTTAATATTGAATATTAATTGTAATCTTGACCACAAATAAAGAATCAATAAAATGGAGATTTTATGATTAAGGAACCAATTAACAAAATAAGATTTAATGGTACCATGTTCATTGGATGCATGCAATCTACATGATACCATATGTTTTTCAAAATTAGAATTGTAAAATATTCAAATCCCTTATGAAATACGAATCAATGCCGTCCCTCTTAAAGACACTCATGTATCACTTGTATTTCCTTGTGGGATAAAGGATACCTAACCACTTGGAGTCTTCTTGTGATACAATAAGTAGTTTTGCAATATTGATGGGATAAAGGACACCTAACCATCAATAGTTGACAAAACTACACGTCCGTTTAAGTAGGATGATTCGTTTGGAAATCTCTTGTGATAAAGGTCACCTAAGCATTAGAAATCCAAGGCATAGATGGGATCAAACATGCCAAACTTATAAATGTTATAATGGGATCCCATAACTCTAGAAATTATATTTGGATATAATTGGTAAACCGTTACCTACCTTGTTGATTCGAATAGGCGGGATAAAGGATACCTAACCACTTATTCGTGATGTAACTTGGATTCTAGACCTTAATTAATTAAAGTTTATGAAACAAGAAAGGGTATTAATTATTAAGGACTTAATATCATAATTTACTAAATAGAACCTTGTTAAAATTTTGTAGATGGCACCAAACAACACACACTCGGCTCCTAACAAAACCTCACTACGGTCTCTCCTTGAAGGAGAAAAACTTAACCATACAAACTTCTTGGATTGGCACCGTAGTGTGAGAATTGTTCTCAAACAAGAAAAGAAAGAATATGTTCTCAATGAACCACTTCCAGAAGAGCCCCCTGCCATTCCTAAGCCCGCACACGATGCATGGCTTAAAAAGATGGATGATTCCATCGATGCATCATGCCTCATGTTGGCAACCATGATTCCTGACCTTCAGAAGGATTTGGAGAATCATTCAGCCTATGACATGATTCATCAACTAAAGGAAATGTTCAAACAACTTGCAAGAACGGAAAGGTTCGAAACTGTTCGGGCTTTCCATGCTTGCAAGATGGAGGATGCGCAGTCGGTAAGCTCTTATGTGCTCAAAATGAAGAGTCACATTGATCATTTGGCACGTCTTGGAGTTGTGATTCCCGAAGAGCTAGTAATGGATATGATCCTTAACTCCTTGACAAAGTCCTTTGATCCTTTTGTCATGAATTTTAACATGAATGGTTTCAACAAGACTATCCCGGAATTACATGGGATGCTAATTACCGCGGAAAAGAATCTGCCTAAGAAAACCACTCAAGTTCTCATGATCAAGGAAGGTGGCACAAAGAGAACTAGACCAGAACACCCCACCAACTCCAAGGGCAAGGGGAAAGCAAAAGCTTTCAAAGGAAAGGGCAAGAAAGTTGTCCAATCATCCCGTCCGCCCAAGAAGAAGGCAAAAGTTGCCAAAGAAGACGCGTGCTTCGAATGTGGCAAGGTTGGGCATTGGAAAAGAAATTGCCCTACCTATCTTGCGGAGTTGAAGAAGAAGAATGCCGGTGAAGGCACTTCAGGTATCTATGTGATAGACCTAGAACTTTATAATTTATCTCCTAACACATGGGTATTTGATACTGGTTGTGGAACTCACATATGTAATATGTTGCAGGGGTTCAAAAGGAGTAAGCGACTGAAGGCAAATGAAGTAGTACTTCGAGTTGGAAACAATGCAAGGGTTGCGGTGGATTCAATTGGAAGTTTTGATTTATTACTACCTAATGGCTTGTGTATGACATTGTTGAATGTTTACTATGTTCCTAGCTTGACTAGGAATATTATTTCGGTTGCTAAATTAAGACAATGTGGATTTGATCTTTCCTTTAATAATGATGATATTTGTGTTTACAAAAATAATGTATTCTATTTTGAGGCTAGGCCTTTAAATGGAATTTATGAAGTAAACCTTGATGAAAAGACTAACAATGGCTCTTTATACCACACTTTCACCAAGAAACCCAAATTTGATTTGAGTCAAACCTATCTATGGCATTGTCGCCTTGGGCATATAAACAAGAATCGCATATCCCAACTTCAAAAGAGTGGACTTTTGAAGGCAAATGAGAATGACTCATTTGATATATGTGAATCTTGTTTACATGGCAAGATGACTAAAGCTCCTTTCTCCGGAACCAATGAAAGAGCAAAGGACTTGTTAGGAATCATACATACGGATGTATGTGGTCCTTTCAAGCCAATGACTAGATATGGTGAAAGATATTTCATCACCTTCACTGACGACTTTAGTCGTTTTGGATATGTTTATTTGATTAAACATAAACATGAGGCGTTTGAAATGTTCAAAACGTTTCAAAGTGAAGTGGAAAATCAACTCAACAAAACAATTAAAGTTCTTCGTTCTGATAGAGGAGGTGAGTACTTAAGTACAAACTTTATGGATCATTGTAAGACTTGTGGAATTGTTTCACAACTTACTCCACCTGGAACACCACAACATAATGGTGTGTCTGAGAGGCGGAACGGAACACTATTGGATATGGTTCGATCCATGATGAGTAGAAGTACTCTACCTTTATCTTTTTGGGGTTATGCTTTACAAACAGCTGCTCGTCTCCTAAACATGGCACCTACTAAGAAGGTAGATAAAACGCCTTATGAGATATGGCATGGAAGGGTTCCATCTTTATCCTATCTCAAGGTATGGGGTTGTGAAGCTTATGTTAGACAAGAAGCTTCAAACAAATTAGAACCTCGTTCAACTAAATGTATCTTTGTAGGGTATCCGAAAGATTGTCTTGGATACTATTTCTACAATCCCATCGAGAATAAGATATTTATTTCTCGAAAAGCTGAATTCCTAGAAAACAAGTTTCTGACGGAAGAGGCTAGTGGGAGGTTTGTGGAACTTGAGGAACTTCAGGAACCACAACCTGATACACAAGAAGTTGAATCTAGCATTCAACAAGAAATTGTTGAACCTGAACAAACGGTTGATCAGGAACAAATTGTAACACAAGGTGTTCGCAAATCTGGTAGGGTTCGAATTGAACCAGAAAGGTATGGTTACCTTTTGATGGAAGAGGAATGTTATACGATAGATTCTGATGAACCCGTCAACTATCAGAGTGCAATATCAGATCCTGTATCTGATAAATGGCTTGAGGCCATGAACACTGAGATGCAATCCATGCACGATAATCAAGTTTGGAACTTGGTTAATCTTCCCACCAATTGTAAGACTGTTGGGAACAAATGGGTTTTCAAGAAGAAAATCGACGTGGATGGAAATGTTCATACTTTTAAGGCTAGACTTGTCGCTAAAGGATACTCACAGACTCATGGTATTGACTATGATGAGACCTTTTCTCCAGTGGCAATGATCAAGTCGATTAGGATACTTTTTGCCATAGCCGCGTACTATGATTATGAGATATGGCAAATGGATGTCAAGACCGCTTTCCTTAATGGATACTTATTGGAAGATGTCTATATGGATCAACCTGAAGGTTTTGTCGATCCCAAGCATCCAAACAAAGTGTGCAAGCTTAAAAGATCTATCTATGGATTAAAGCAAGCGTCTCGAACATGGAACATCCGTTTTGATGAAAAGATTACGAGTTTTGGATTCATCAAAAATGAGGATGACTCCTGTGTTTACAAGAAAGCTAGTGGGAGCATTGTCATAATCCTAGTATTGTATGTAGATGACATACTTTTATTTGGAAATGACATCCCAACCTTAAAAGGTGTCAAAGCGTTCCTTGAGAGTTGTTTCTCAATGAAGGATCTAGGGGAAGCTGCTTATGTATTAGGCATAAAGATCTATAGAGATAGATCTAAGAGACTTATTGGTCTTAGCCAAAGTGTATATATTGATAAAATCTTGAAAAGGTTCAAGATGCAAGACTCCAAAAGAGGATTATTGCCAATGCCGCATGGCACCATCCTAAGCAAGTCTCAGTGCCCAAACACTAGGACTGAACTTGAAAGGATGAAACATGTCCCATATGCTTCGGCAATTGGGTCCATCATGTATGCCATGTTATGCACTAGGCCCGACGTCTCATGTGCCTTAAGTATGACTAGTAGGTATCAACAGAACCCAGGTGAAGCCCACTGGACTGCTGTAAAGAACATTCTTAAGTACTTGAGAAGAACTAAAGATATGTTCTTAGTTTACGGCGGTTTGGAAGAAAGCTTAAAGGTAAAGGGTTACACTGACGCAAGCTTCCAAACAGATAGGGATGATTCGAAATCTCAATCTGGGTATGTCTTTATTTTAAATGGAGGAGCCGTGTCTTGGAAGAGTTCCAAACAAGAAGTAATTGCACAATCCACTACAGAATCAGAATATGTTGCTGCTTCAGAAGCTGCTCAAGAAGCTGTCTGGATGAGAAAGTTCATAGAAGATTTAGGGGTTGTTCCTTCCATTCGGGACCCTATAGAAATCTTCTGTGACAATCTAGGTGCTATAGCTCAAGCAAAGGAACCTAGATTGCATCAAAAAACCAAACACATTCACCGAAGATATAACTACATTAGACATGAAGTTAAGAATGGTGAAATAAGTATTCACAAGGTTCATACAGATCAAAATTTGGCAGACCCATTCACGAAACCTTTACCCCAAACTAAGCATGAAAGTCATGCTAAGGGTATAGGACTCCGTTTTTCTAATGAATGGATTTGATTTGTGTTTAATGTTTTATGAATATGAACTTATGTAAACGACAAGAATTATGTAATATTTGTGACGTGATGTTTCATTCATAATTATTGTGTTTTATTAGCATGTTTAATCCTTGAATAATTTAATTATTCTAAACGTCCATAGTCGATCATAGTTGTGGGAGCAATTATGAAGTAAGACTAATATGAATTGGATTGGTTGACTTTTATGGGTAAAAGTAGCAAAAGGTTGCAACCAAATTCATAGGTACTTGTCAGTGAACAAGTATTGGACTTGACCCGTTTCAAGATCACTCCATGGATCATCATCATAAGTGATTCTTGAATAAAGGTATTATCATTGTATCCTTTGACCTGAGATACATATTTGGGACTCAAGTGTAGAGTGTACTATGCTTTGATATGGTTCACAGTTGTTCTTGAAATACAGACAACCATAAAGGCCATATTCATGCATAGTATTAACTATATGAGGGGCGTATGTAGTCAAGACGGGATTTGTTCCTCTTATGTGTTGAGAGTTAGACATCTAAGGCGCCTGATTGAAAGTTGAACATAAAATGAGAATGATTAAGATCCATGTCTCATGTTCAACATGATGTCTGTGACAAAGGGATAATTGATAGATAACCTTATACATCAATTAGAGCCTCGTGTTTTCTGAAGAATTGAATGTTGTTGAATGGCACAATGTCATGTGTTATTGGGGGCAGTGAAATGTTGCTAGACGTTTACCACTGTCGATATCATTCTTTGATGCAACCTTGTGCAAGTGGGAGATTGTTAGTTCTATATGCCCAAGGATGATCGTAAAATGATATTACTAATAATACATGATCCTATAGGGTCACACCAACAACAAGTTTGACACCAATTGATCATTTAGAACGTTAAATTTGATTTAACATCAAATGATACTAAACTTGCAATTTAATCTTGTAGGTTATTATTATTTGAGGTAAATAATAATAACTACAAAAATTAAAGGTTGATTAATAATTCATATGTGATGAATTAATTAAGTGTATCAATTAAATTGTTTAAATTGTTAAACGATTTGATTGATTTATAAGTAAGCCTTTTATTTAATTTAATTGGTAAATTAAATAAAATAGATATTGTAATAATACATATATACATATATATATGTAAGTATGTATATATTTATACATTTAAGATTACATGTTCTAATGGTTTATTTATACAAACTCATGGGTTAAATGTTATCCCATTAAAGAAAATGAAGATGTATTATTTATAAGCTTTTATTGTATAAGCTTTATAAATAATAAAAAACCCAAATATAATTTCTTTTTGGCTTGCACAAATTCAGCCATTATAGAGGGGACAAGGCATGGTTGGATGGCTGAAAAGTAAAGCAATATTCTTCATGTCTTCTAGGTGTGACCATGGATGATATGAGTGCTCTTTCTTTAAGCACATGACCATTGTTTCTTTCTCCTTTTGGTTGATATATGGCCGGCCATCTTGAGGGGTTTTTTACCATTCTTTTATGCTTAAAATCAGCCAAAGAAACTCTCCTTAAGTGTTTAGCAAAATTGGTTTTTGGTTTCACAAGAAAAGGAGTTCTAACTTGCAAGTTGTGGAACTAGCATTCAAGGGTGTTCAAGCTTGTGGTGGATCAACTATAGAGGGATTCTAATTTGATTCCTAGCTATCAAAATCATCCAAACCAAACCCAAGAACAAAGGTTATGATCTTGAACTTAATCTATGTTTGTTCTTCATCTTATCTCTACATGCATGTAGCATGATCCTCTTGAAAATGGAATTTGTGTTCATGATTTTATGCTTCCGTTGCAAACTATTGTTTTTGAAACTAATTACATGAACCTTGATTTCCAACAAAAATCTCTTTCAATTTCACTTTGCTTATGAAGGGCTTCACTAATAGATTGATCTTTTCTCATTAGATTTTTACACTTTTGTCGTGCTTTGTTGTGACATTACTCAAATGAATATATAATGCTTGTTTTTTACTCCATGTACAAAAGCTTTCCATCACAAATTCATCTCTCCCACATTGTTTTCCTACTATAATGTCTCCAAAAAGATAACAATACAAACAGTAGGCTCTGTTCTTTTTATGCTATACTCTAACAATTCAAATTCATCAAACCATTGAACAACAAAATGTCTTGACTTTTTACCAATCAAAGTTGATGGAAAATTATGTCCCTTTGGTTAACAAGCTTTTCTAATCAAATATGCCCTCATTATCTCATCACTTTGAGGTAGGTTGCGGTCTTTGTGGAATTTCATTAGACTCGTTTCTTTGGGAATATGATCCTCCATCAATTTCATCACTACCTACATCCAACTTTCTTTTGAAATATGTACCAATGGAACCTTAAAAAATAATAAAAGATTTTAACTAATTAGTCTACTAGTGTATAAAGACAAGCAATTAAGTAAACAACAACATTAAACAGCAATCAACAACTAACAGCCTGAGACGCTTGAAGAATCTTTTCCATTCTTTGGTTATGTATGGAAAGATAGAAATAAAATGACCACAATTTTAGGTTACGCAATGGGGAGGTTAATGCTATTTTATATGAGCGAATGTGCCCATTAAACAAAATGCCCAAACATTAAACTAACCCTAAACATTAAACTAACATTATCACATTAAACTAACCTTAGTCATCGTTTTTTAGGTATTAAACAAGTTAGAAAAGTACAAAACATTAAAATAAGTAAATAACCAATTAACCATAATAATTTTCATGTAATTAAGAAGGGTTACCATTTACCTGTTTCCTATGCAGTTATCGCGGTTAAAACTATAATAGCAGTAACATACCGATATTTAGTTTAGCGCTTCTCGCGGTGGTATAGCGGCGGTATAGCGGTTTTTTATAATATGCAGAATTTATATATTATAGTATTACTAGTAGAATTAATATCATAAAAGTTATTTAAAAAACATCACATGAGGCTTAAGGCATAACATTCTACCGTGATTGCAAACTTTTACAGCAAATGTGTATCAATCTCATATGAACGACACCATATTTCCACATTTTATATAATAAAAAAAATCAAGCTAGTAAAAAAACTTGGGATTACGTTAAAAGAAATTTACTTTCATGGTGCAACTTTCATTCTACTGCTATCGCGGTTAATCGCGGTATTTCGTGGTCCAAAATCGCGGTAAATCGCGGCGTTATTTGCGGAACCGCTATAATAAACCGCTAAAATGAACCGTGATTTTGTCTACCTCCGCTAACCGCGATACCGGCGCGAGACCACCGCTATACCGGCGCGATTAACTGCATAGCCTGTTTCATTGTTACAAGGTGCAACAAGAGGTGCACAGCGGGGTCGAAGGTTGGCTAGACAACGGCGGACAGCATCAGTGGTCGGAGGTCGAAGCCGGAGGCCTGAGCTGAGCCACGAGACAGGAACAGGCGACTAAAGGCTTGGTCGCTTGGAGGAGTTAGGGGCAGCAGGCAGGAGATGAACCGTGAAGTGATCGAGGCTCTTTTTTTCCTTTTTTCCGTTTTCCTTTTTCCAATTGAAGTCCTAGGCTTAATTAGCGGCCCAATTGCAAAGCCACAATTAGTTGAATTGATTTGGGCTATTTTAATGAGGTGTTGGGCACTTGGTCTTAACTTGTTTGGCTATTATATGCTTATTTCTTTCAATTAATTTTTAGTTTGGACATTTAACTTTAGACTAAATAATTTAGAGGCAGCCCAGTTAGTTTCCAATGGTCGCACTTATATATAAAAAAGTCGAAATTTTTGCTACTACTTGGGAAAATTTGAAGGATAGCCCATGCTACCCTAGACTACCACTAAGGTCCGCTATTGGTTACTGCAGTCGTGCGGTGTCCACATCACCACCCCGCACCCCACGAGGTATACACTCTGCTTGGTCTTATTGACACTAATTCCTTGATTATTGCTCCTGTCCCATCTCATTAATGTTAATATACTTGTATAGAGATTGTTCATAAATAAACTTCCCAATAGAGATAATTCAGAAAACAAGGCTTGAATATCCCTTCAATGTTGTGTCTGATGTGTAAGTCGGAAAAAGAGTCGGTGAATCATTTGTTTTTCCCTACCATGTTGCTGTCTCGATTTCGGCTTAGGTGGGTAGATGGTAGGGATTGAGTTTTCCTTCATTTCAGTCGTACGATGATTTGTTGGCTTGACTCTATATGGTTCAGATGAAACATTTGGAGAAGTTGCTCTTGAAAGCTTCGTGTTTAACTGTTTGGAGGAGTTGTTTGATGAAATAGTTACCCAAACATTCTTTTGACTTTCTAATAGGAGTAGAAAGGTTAATCTTAGTTGGGTAGGTTGGCTCAAAATCCTACTCATGTGATCTCCTTGTAGTGTACTCTTTCTTTATCTAGTTTCTTGCTATCCTTTTAATAATATATCCAATATTTAAAAAAAATATTAATCAATGATTAAATATAATAACTAAATAAAAAGTAAGTATATGTGTTTTGCTTAAGTTATAAGAAACAAATTAAGAAACTAAATATAACTATCAACAAATAAATAATAATACGACCTTTATTAAATTAGGGGCATTGCAAGCTTTTAGAATCTACATGGAAGAGGCTATAGGTGGCCTCTTTGTAAGAAAGTTGCAAGATCATTGAAAGCCGGTTGTGGCTGGTCTAAGATTGGACCATTTAACCACAAGGGTGGTGCCTAGTTGGTTAGAGCTTGGTCTCCAAAGGTCAAAATGACCAGGAGGTGCCAGGTTCTAATCCAAGGAGGAACAAAAACCCCCTAGTGGCCACAGAGGTTCACCCGCGATGACTCTGGGCTACTCGCGAAGCGGGTAGTCGCCCGGGGATTAGTCGGTTCGCGAAAGCGTGCCGGAACCTCGGCTCCATAGGAGGCCCAAAAAAAAAAAAAAAAAAAAAGATTGGACCATTTGATACCAACGGTCAAACATAAGACATAAACTTGGTCTTTACTATGGGAGGTTTTTTTTTGAACTTTTTTGAAATTTAACCTATAATTTTATCCTATGATGGATGCTCTAATATCTCTAAGTCAAAACTTGTGTTCCAACCAAGCCAAAACGAGGTTTGCTAGGTTAGCCGAAATTATTTATGTAACACTTTAATAAACGAGCCTAAATCAAAAGAATCTGTTAATCATTAAAACTTCCAAGTGTTATTTTCGGTTACCTAGTTATTGTAACCATTTTGAATTGATGAATACATTTAAATATTGATGACCAGTTAAACTCTAGGATCATTTTTTAGATGATTTATTTATATTTTTTCTATAGTAATTACCCATTTAGAAAAACAACTAAAGTAACATATAAAGATATTACGTATAAGGAAAATAATATGAATACCACATGATTTACATGAACAAACATCATGCAGTGTCGCATACGGCATTTCCTATATTTAGCTCAACAACTGATTTCTTCTTATAATATCAATACGAATTTAATTCTTCTATTCACCCATTATTTCCAAATACACGACAATAACAATTCTATTTTTCACTTACCTACACGGGTCTGGCCGTCTGGGTAGTCACTTGTCAAGATGGCCCATTTCTTGCACTTCTTACGTTTATGACCTACACTCCTGTTGTCACTTACTATACTTTAAATAAAAGAATGTGAATATATATAATTCATTAATTCTTATATTTGAGTATTGGTACCAAGTGTAATAGACACACGACAGTAACTTTATTATATTAGATGTTTGCTAGACCTTTAGTAATCGTTAAGAGAAAGGCTTATGCTGAAATTAAATAATTGGGTGTCTTAGTTTAATGATATTTTCATGTTTGTTTTATAAAAGGCAACTTTTTATAGAAACCAAAGCCATCGGGTGGCTGACAACAAACAAAAGAAGTCCAAAAAGTAGAAACTATTACAATGATACATTCAAGTGGTTGAATTTTTCCTATGATATTAAAAGATGTTTCAATTTTACATTTAACTTTTACATATTGCTTGATATATTGCTAAAATGTAGTAATCAGTTGGCTTCTATATTCAGAAACTATAGGTGGTCAAATACAAATAGACCGGTCGACCGAGTTGGTTAACATGTCAAACGGGTAATGTTTTAGTATGTACGGAAACGGGTTAGGTGATATTGGGATGATCCAAACACTTCATTGTCTTTTCATATTTTCTCATAAATAGTGAAATGGCGAATTTGGCAAATACTATATTACTACTATACTAAATCCAATTTTGAGTAAAGAGGTTTATTAGATTGCATGTATTTAAAAAGTATATTAAATATATGGTTAATAATATAAAAATCACTGTAGTTTGGCCAAAATTTCGGTTTAACCACTATGTTTTCTTTTGTTCCATAAAAACCACTCATACTTTCAAAAAAATTCATATTGACCACTATTCATTTTATTTTATAAATTTTAAAGATTTTTTTCATTGAAAAGTTGTGTGAAAAGTTTCATATCGACATTTTAAGCAAATATTGGAACTTCATTGTAGTGAAAATGATACATAATGTTGTCTACATGTGATATTGGTTTTTGTAAGTGCAGCTCTTCGGCCATGTTGTGAATGCATAGGGGGTCCAAATGAATCAAAAATCATCACTTTCACAAAAAAAGCACTGTTGGTCCGACGTGGGGTTACCATCTCTTTTGTTTCGTTAATACTTTATGGAGTTCATCTGAGGTGGATGTGTAGGGAAATATATTGGTCAAAAAAGCCCACAATCTTGTGTCACCCGATATCCATTAATGGAGCAACGCATATTGTAACCCCAAGAGGGAACAACAGTGCAATAAAATGTCAATCATAAGGTCTGGTTTCATGAAAATTCTAAACAGAGACGGAAACTGTAAAATCGTGTAAAACACAGTAACCAAAACTATAATTTACTCAAATAATTATTTATTTCAATGTTAACACATAGTCCTTTTGATGAATATGAGAAAAAATCCACCAACCCTCGTTGTCCTCGGATGATTTGAGGATGACTTGTGCATCGTACCCTTACCATCTCTATGTCAAGTCTTTTCAATAACCCTAAGACTAAACAGGTAAAAATGATTATTATCATTGATTATTCTTTATTAAAATATAACAATCATAATATATAATTAATTATTAATTTAACTTTTAATAACACCTTATGTCATAAATGAAATGTTAATAGGAATATTCACAAAATATTCAGAGTTTTGAAATATAAGAAAATAATCTAATTTTTTGGTTTTATCTTAGATGACTACCTTATGCGTTATGTGACGTTTCAAACTATTTTAAACTAGCTTTATTTTATATAAAAAGTTCTTTTTCAGTCAAAATGCATTTGAGACTCAAATTCCAATCTCATATTTTAGATTTGGAATTCCAGAGAAGAAAAGTAATCCAAATTTTCATGAACAAGTCTCATAAAACTAATGAACAAATCCAAAATTTCAAAAGATGTTTGGGTCTTTTTATTGAAATCCAACAAAAAAATTAAATAAATATAGCAAATGAGAAATAAATACAATACACGAGCTTAAAATATGACATTTGATTGAAATTCAGTGATATTAGAAATTTTAAAAATTGACATTTAGGAAATACGTAGATAGAACTTTTGAAAAATATATGGTACATATGAAATAATGGTCATTTGGATAAAGTACAAAATTTTTGATCAATTACGTTTATTCTACAATATTGATGTATAATTTTTTTTTTTTATAAATACCCATTTTACTTCTCATGTTTGATACTGACTCATTATAAAGTTCTCAAAGAGATTTTCGTAATAAATATTTGTCATAATTTAACTTTTAGGAAGTGTTTGAGAGCCTATTAATCTGAATGGTTAATATCGTTTGATTCGTAAAATTATCACATCTGAATGGTCAAAGCCTCTTAATAGGCATCTGAATCATCAAAGGTTAAATGCAATCTCGATGTCTACTCTTTAAAAAATATTCTAAAAATACCATTTAACCTAAACCTACTCCTCTTTTCTTTCTGCCCATTACGTCTACTCCCCTTCAAACGTCCATCGCTAAACAATAATACTCATAAGTACTGTCGACGCCTGTACCTGCCGTCAACGCCTCGACAGTTGCTATCCCTGCTTCATGTCCCTGTTGAACAAAGTCGTTGCACACAATTAAGCTCGATTACTATTTTTTCTGGTTTTGATGTTTAGACTTAATAAATCCAAAAATATTGTGTGTATTATTTGTTTGTAAATCAGATTGTGTGATTTTTTTCTCATTTTAATGTTTAGGGTTAAAAAATCCGAAAATATTATCAGATTGTGCATTTTTTATGTTTAGGGTTTAGAAATCAAATTTGTGTGATTTCTTTGCTCAAATGTTGTTTTATTGCTGAAATGTTATTCTTTTTATTGAAATGTAGTGTGTTCTTGTTTAGAAATCTAAAAATGTTGTTTATCAGATTGTGTGATTTTTTTTTGTATGTTTAGGGTTTAGAAATCAGATCCGTTTGATTTCTTTGCTGAAAAGTTGTTTTTTTTGCTGAAATGTTATCCGGTGTTTATCACATTTCTTTGATGAAATATCCTGAAAAATTGTTTTCTTTGTTGTTAAGCACATTTATATGCTAAAATAATGTTCACATTTGATTTTAATTTGTTGTTAATCATATTTATTTTGCTGAGATGTTGTCTTTTCTTTGCTGAAGTGTTTTAAACAATGTTTAAATATGATTATGTGAAATTGTTCTTCAATTGGTCTTAGGTATGACACAGAAAAGCCTAAAATTAGTTGGAAACAAGAAATCGTTGACAAAACATTTATTGAAGCTTGTTTATCATTATAAATGAACGAGAATCTAGTCGTTTTAAAGCGTTGTCATGGAAGAATGTATGAGAAAAGTTAAAAAAAACATGATTGGATAGTTTACCAAAAACAAATGAAAAGTCATTATGATTATCTAATGTCCAAGTTTGCAGCGTGGATGAAGTTAAAAAAACAAAACTTGGAAATGTTTAGGATCCGGTAACAAATAGATTTAATTTGATAGTAGAAGAATGTCAATTCGAGATAAAGGAATTGTTTCTTAACCTAATTTTTTCCAAGTTTACTACCGGTCTTTAAAGTTGACTCATATAATATTTTAACAGTTAAACAAACATGTTGAATATTTGAGAACCGCACCACTACTTTATCCCGATCTGTTGATTTAGTTGTTTGAGGGTGCAATGTTCATTGGATTTGACAGTTGGGGGCTATCTTCTACTCTTCCCCGTCATTCTGGGAACTTGCCAAATCTTAATTTAACTGAAGGCGATAATGTGTATATCCCTACAATAGAGCAACCCTCGAGTCTAACAGAACCTTGTTATGAGTGAAGAGTCATCTGCTCATACAAAAAATCGGGCAACAAAACGAGAGGGTGAAGACACACTTAATTCGAAACTCATAGAAGTTGGAGACGAAATTACTAAAGTTGCAAGGTTACTGCTGGAAAAGAATACCATCATTGATGATATGGATGCTTGATTTGACAAGTTAGACAAATTTTCATGGGGAAACGAGGACCTGATATGCCTAGGTCATTGTGCGGTCAAAAATAGTAAAATACCTCACTCTCACTAGTACAGTGGTAGTCAGGGTCGATCTACAGGAGTTTCGTGGTCAAGATAAGACAATAGATTGCCAACTGCAGTGTCACGCTAAAGCCAGAGGGACTAACTTCTACTTTCCCAAAAATAATCCAAAAACACAATTCTAGCTTAAAGTCCAATTTCAAATCAAACATAAGCTAAACTAAGATCCTACTACTGTACTTACTAAAATCAGAAATAAGATTCAAAATCCAGAAACAATAAAGACAATCCAAAAGCATCCAAAGCAATAAAGCATAAATAAAGGTAAATAATGCAAACCAACATGAATCGAATGATTAACTTGATTAAACACCAATCCAGAAGGTTCAAAACAGTAAACAACGAAATTAAAGACTCTAGCCTACTACTACTGGTTGTCACAATCCAGAAACACCAAACTAAGAGCTAGAAACAACTAAACTAAAACTAAAAGTAGAGTGAAAACATAAAAATACCACAATGGGCTGATGAAATCTTGAAACTTGAGTTAAAGTCGTCGTAAGTCCACCTTAGGGTCTGATCTTCGCCTTCAGAATTCGACCTAATGGCCTCTATTTATACTTGTGGAAAATTAGAACCCGCGCCGCGGAGAGTTCAAAACTGCAGCGTGCGTAAAGCCTTATCCCCGTTTTCTCGCGGTTTGAATTTCTTCCACCACCTCATCTCTGACGTGGCGCGTCGCGCACACATGTATCCCCGCGGCACGCGTGTCCAGTCGTCTGATTTTGACTTTATCTTCAAACTTCTTCATTTTGTACGCGATTAATCCCTGATTGTAACTTTTCTTTGCAAACAAGCACTAGCACAAAAAGTGAGAATACCAATGCATATATGATATATTTTCACCAAGAATACGGCTCAACAACGACTAAAATACTTGATATTACTAGGCGTTGTCAAACACCCCACATTTGTGCCTTGCTTGTCCCCAAGCAATAGAGTTTTTAACAGATTTTAATAAAGACTCAAAGAATTCTTGAATGTGTTTAATTTCAAAGCTTATTGTCTCAAGAGCTAGATTAAAATAGTTTTTTGCAAACATAACCAGAATATTCTTTGGAATTCACGACTTTCTAGAGAACCCTTGATTACAAATTTTCTGTCCACAATGAAGTGTACGTACTCATTCAGATTCTAAAGGCCATAAAGACTATCCATGACTTTCAATGTTGTCCGTGTAACGAGCTTTTCGAAATACCATCCCAGACCAGACGATCTTAGGTGGCAAGGTGCATAAGCCCCACCCATTTTAGACTTACCGGCTCGAACAACAAAGGCCACTGATTGACAGTCCCTCCTAAATTCCAATCCTAAAATACTCCAATCTTCTAACTCCTAAAACTCAACTTATTTGAGTAAACAAATAGCATGATCACAACTAAATAGTATTTCTTGAAAAATACCAACGCTATAACATTCACAAACTATTCGTTTCAAAATTACAATCTAATAAAAAATGTTGAAAAAGTTGCTAAAATTTTGAAAATTGACTGTTTTCGCAAAAATTTCAAAAATACTCTTTCGATCATCCACACCCCACACTTAAAACCGTACAACGTCCCTGTTGTACATAAAAATTATTTCAAAATAAGGGAGAAAGAGTTACCCCTTAGACGGTAGATTGCTTGATGGTACTCGATTGTCACACGTACAAAAACACGAACTGCTTACGCTTTAGATTCAATTTTCCAGGAATTGTGGCGCAACAGTAAAACACGCCGGTGATCATAGCAAGTGGAGGGGGCACGGTGACCCCACACTTGCCTGAAACAACTCCTCCACAGATTCCCCATTTGGTACTTCACATGCATCACTCACAAAAGAATTAAATGAAAAAGAAACAAACAACTAAAGCAAATACAGAAATAAAAGAGTGTCATAGGTTTCGTATAATATCTCCAAAAAGTGAAAAGAAAATACATCAGTCATCCTGGTGTGCTCGGGAGGGGCATGCCTCATCATCGTGGGCTCTGGCTGGGAAGGGTCGTGGCCATCGTCCCTGCTGAGTGGCCGTCTCCAATAATACATCCCCGATCCAAGCCAACTGATCCTCTATCCTGGTGACCCTGTCACCCAGCTCCCAAACAGCAGTCAACACGTCTGGCAACTGCGGTTGTGGCTCTGCTGGTGCATCAACTCTCCGTCGTCGCCTCGCCGGTCCCTCCTCATGGGCTGGTCGGGGTGCCCATGGTGCCTCTGTTGCCACCCTCATGTATGTACCCGTACGTGGCTGATGAATGAGCCCCATGTTCTCCAAAGCACGGGGTGATGTGCGCACGGGTGGTATCGGTGTCAATGTCGCTATGATCCCAGCAATAAGCAGGCCATATGATCGGGCCAAATGGGTAATGAAATGCCCACCGGTCATGGGGCTGCTGCCAGATGCACCCGCTGCACGAGTAAACAAAGAGACCGCCAGCGTGTAAGGTAGATGAAGGAATTTGGTGGGATCGAGGAGCGCCCACATAAAAGTCATGTCCTCCCCTGACACCTTCTCACCTCATTGCTACTGCACAAAAGTGGAGATGATACGGTGCATAAGACGATGAAACGGGTTGTGGAGCTAGCTCTCCCTGGCCGACCCCGCCTCGAACTGAACATTGGACATCGTAGCCCAAATAACCGCGTTGCCCTCTCGCTCGGGCTGCCCCTGAATACAGGCATGTAGGAATGGTGCAAAATGACGGCTCTATAGCTCCTCCTCTGTATAAATCCCTGTGCGTCTCCCAAACACCCGGAGATTGCACTCTCGGCTCTCTCCCCCCCAACCTGAATCTGATCATCCGAGACCGTGTCTCCTGGGACTCTGGCGTATAACGAACGATGGACAGGAACTCTAGAAGAAGCTCCGTGTAGACTATATCCTCATCGTTTACCATCAGCCTCTCCCAGCCGTGGCAAGTGAACGTGAATGCTCCGTGGGACCAGGTACGGTGGAGAAATGGATCCAACTCGGCCCACAGACCAGCCTGTGTCAAAATATCCCGGTCCAGTATTGTCGCCTCAAGCACCCGATGGGTAATCAGCTCATCTCTCTGCTGTATATACTCAGGTGTACTCTCTAGAATCTCTGGAAACTGAAGGAATGGGTGATCACGCCTGAAAGCCACCTGCACAAGAAGAAACCACACACGAAAAATATTTTGCAAATTTAGTCATTTATCTCCCCGAGAGAGGCGTGGCGCGGCCCAAGAACCAGGCGCGGCGCGCCGTAGTCTGTCACGAAACCAAAACCCAAACTCGATGATTTGACCTGTTAAACTCGATCCAACACCACTACAAGGTAGCCTAACTACCGACTAGCCCCTCTAGGGTGATTATTTTGCAAACAAAACACCCTACGAGCCAGCATTGCCGATTTCTATGTTTTCTAGTTTTTGAAGAAATCACTCAATTTCGCGGCCTAAATGCTTGTAATAACTAATGCAAATGAGTTAGAACGACATACCTCGATCGTAGCAATCAAAAACACGAGAAAAATCTCTGGTTGATCGATGATCTGGAGCGCGGCGTGGGTTTGTGTGGGTTATGCGATGAGATACGTACCTTATAAAGAGGAATCTGACCGATCGACTTCCGCGACGCGCATATGTGCGAGCCGCGGCGCGCGTGTCTCCAATCCAACCCCTGCGCATCGGGTTGTATTGCGATGCCGTGGCACGCCTTTCTCCATGTCGCGTCGTGGCATTTAAAACCTCCAAAGTCATTCGTGTGACCCCACACTTGCCTCGAACCAATAATACCTGCAAAGATGATGATGATATTCTCCTAATTACTCCTAAGAAACACTATACCTAACCTATAAAGGATCGGTTTCCTCCCAACAAGCGCTAAGTTTAACGTCTTCAGCTAGACGGGTTGCCGCAGCTACGGTGGATCATATGGCATCTTCCTTTGCTGATTTCAGTCACCACCGTCCTTTCGTTGCCACATGTTCCTTCAGCTTTCCTGGATCGAACGGCTTGCCGGTTCTCCTGCTGTTGCCCGATCGCCGTCTTCTGATTATTTCCCGCGAGTGCTTGGAGGTTGCTTTAAATCTCCAAGCTCGGTCCTTCCTTCGATGTATCTTCAACATCACCGGCTTAACGTGGAGCGTGCCCAATGCTGCGTCCAGTAGTTGTTTTGTGCCTCGTTTGTTGCTCACATATTGCATGTTATCTACAGTTTGTGGTCTTGGTCTGTAGTACCAATAAAAATTTTCCAATCGAATGGGATAGGAAGGCATAATATTGGTATGCTCCCGAATGTCCTCATCGATGGTATTGATTACATCTAATTTTCCATTCATGAATGGATCATGAGTGCCAAAGAAATCATGTTTGTTGTTTTTAAAGACCAACTCGTTGTCATCATTATCTTGATCATCGTCCAACAGGTGGATCGGTACCAAGAGTAAGCGACTGGTTTTATCTGGTGATGGTATAAAGTCACCCATCACCAGATCTTCATTTTCAAACTTTTCAAAATTTTCAAAAATTGCAAGGTCTGGGGTGGTATTGTCATCTACGGCCCCTTCCCCAATAGTATCAACAACTTCAACAAATTCAAGAATTGTTGGGCTGGGATCTGTACAGTCACTTACAGCCCCCTCCTCAACTTCCTCTTTGACCGAATTATCTGGTGATGGTATAGATTCACTCATCACCAGATCAACATTATTAATATTTTCAAAAACATCAAAAGCTGTTGAGTCAGAGATGACATTGTCACCTACAACCTCTTCCTCAACAACATTTTCGACCCTCTCAGTGGTCTATTGAATTTCCCAAGGTGTATGCCCTTCCATCACATATTCAGGTGATGCAAGTTCACACACATTATCATTGGTATAAAAATCACTCGCCTCAGGGGGTCTGGCGAGGATGGTGAACATTCCCTAATTTTTTCTAACTGATCTAAGGAACCTTGCAATCTTATAAGGGCCTCGGCCTGATCCTTCTGTATTTGACAGGTATTAACCATGAGTTCCAAGAGTTGGGCCCAAATTGCAGAATTTTCAGGTTGAGATGACTCCTCGGTCCGCCATCTATTATCATCGAATGATCCATTGCTGCAATCATTCTCGTAATAGTTGTCGGCCGGATTTTCATAATACTCATACTGCTCCGGGTACATGTAATCGCCCATTATGAGGACGTACACATACACAAAATCAACAAACTAAATCAAACATCAAAAGAAACAACCCTACTAATCGTCTATCCTAAGCGCACAACTCCCCGGAAACGGCGCCAAAATTTGACACGCCTGGGTCGTCGTGCGATTAAAAATAGTAAAATACCTCACTCTCACTAGTACAGTGGTAGTCAGGGTCGATCCACAGGAGTTTCGTGGTCAATATAAGACGATAGATTGCCAACTGTAGTGTCACGCTAAAGCCAGAGGGACTAACTTCTACTTTCCCAAAAATAATCTAAAACCACAATTCTAGCTTAAAGTCCAATTTCAAATCAAACATAAGCTAAACTAAGATCCTACTACTGTACTTACTGAAATCAGAAATAAGATTCAAAATCCAGAAACAATAAAGACAATCCAAAAGCATCCAAAGCAATAAAGCATAAATAAAGGTAAATAATGCAAACCAACATGAATCGAATGATTAACTTGATTAAACACCAATCCAGAAGGTTCAAAACAGTAAACAACGAAATTAAAGACTCTAGCCTACTACTACTGGTTGTCACAATCCAGAAACACCAAACTAAGAGCTAGAAACAACTAAACTAAAACTAAAAGTAGAGTGAAAACATAAAAATACCACAATGGGCTGATGAAATCTTGAAACTTGAGTTAAAGTCGTCGTAAGTCCACCTTAGGGTCTGATCTTCGCCTTCGGAATTCGACCTAATGGCCTCTATTTATACTTGTGGAAAATTAGAACCCGTGCCGCGGAGAGTTCAAAACTGCAGCGTGCGTAAAGCCTTATCCCCATTTTCTCGCGGTTTGAATTTCTTCCACCACCTCATGCATCCCTGCGGCACGCGTGTCCAGTCGTCTGATTTTGACTTTATCTTCAAACTTCTTCATTTTGTACGCGTTTAATCCCTAATTGTAACTTTTCTTTGCAAGCAAGAACTAGCACAAAAAGTGAGAATACCAATGCATATATGATATATTTTCACCAAGAATAGGGCTCAACAACGACTAAAATACTTGATATTTCTAGGCGTTGTCAGAACCCATGATACAACACTGCTATCTTGCTTTTGGATGAAAATTGTGAACCTTAGGAAAGTTTGGTTGCGTCTTGATCCCGATTGTTGTGAGAATTGGGTTAGGAATGCTTGTGACAAGTATGGTTTATTGTGAGAATTAGTTTAGTTATGTCTTATTTTTTGGAAATGTTTGTTAAGGATTTTATAAGATCTTTGTTATGGATTTTATGGGATTTTTGTTAAGAAATGTTTGTTATGGATTTAATTGGGATACCCAATAATCGCAAACCCAATGGTTATTTACTAATTGGGTACATGACAGGACATGTAAGACCCTAATCTCAAAATGTCAATGATCAAAAGTTAAAAGAAGCAAAGTTTGGAAAATTGGTGGAACTGAAGATTAACATTGTTTCCTGGTGGTGGGTTTGCACAATGTGCAGTTAGCGACACTAATTGAAGAGTTAGCGACGCTAACTACTGATTTTGAGCCAAAACCCTAGATTTTGAAGTTCGGGCCATATGTAAGGGTGGGGAACCCGAGGGCAGCCGCCATTTTGACACATTTCAGCCCCAAGGTCGTTTTTCTTCTCTCTCTAGCTCTCTTGGATGGTTTTGGCTCATTTGGTCACTTTGGAAGGTATTCTTGAAGAGATTATGATGCTAGAGGATGCATGGTGTTGCTAGGAGGCATTGTTCAAGTGGAAATAAGCTAAAGCTCCTTGTTTCTGGACCATGGTGAGTAAAGTTCCCACCTTTATACTTTTTAAGGATTTTCTTGTGATTTAAGTGAGATTTTATGGGTTGAAATGGTTTAATGGTCCCTTGCTAGTGTTGCCTTTGGTTGGGAAGAATAAAGTTCAGAACTTTATGCCTTAAGCCCTTATTTGGAGCCATTAAGTTGGTTTAGAGAGTAAGCCAAGCTCTCTTTGGTGATTTTGTTGAGTTTTGGACCATTTTGGACTTGGATCTTGTTCATGAGCTCGCATGATCATGTTTGGATGGTAAAGTTAGGATTTTTATGGACCTAGGGACTGTTTGGAAGGTTTAAGACTTTTGCTAAATGGATTAAGAGCTTAATGGATTTTGAGACTATTCATAGTTAGCAACGCTATCTAGGGAAGATAGCGACGCTAACTACATGTTGACCATTGACTTTGACTTTGACTTTTGACCGTTGACTTTTTGACAAGTTTGATTTTTGGTCAAACTTGAGGGTTAGGGGTATCGCTCTTAGAGGTTTATCCTGTTTCGGGTATAGGAAGTTCTAAGTGGAGTTTATCCTTGTTAGAAAGTTCGTATTGTCGGGATCTGAGGGCACTCGCGTGGAGTGCTGTCTAGCTTGAGGTCGCAAATCAGGTGAGTTTTCTCACTATACTATGAGTGAAGTTCCATGTGTATGTAGCTTTAATTACTGTGTAGTTATGTGTTTGTATGTGCCTTATGTGATTGCCGATGAAAGTCGATGACGATGTTTGCTGACGAAAGTCGATGACGATGTTTGCCGACGAAAGTCGATGACGATGTTTGCCAATGAAAGTCGATGACGATGTTTGTGCTTATGTGATGAATCATGTGGTATTTTGGGGAACTCACTAAGCTTTGTGCTTACTCTTTCACCTTAACTGTTTTTTAGGTATTTGCTGGCTTGAGCTTGGAGCATGGCGCGACTGTACCGCATCTGAGGTTTTGATAATCAAGTCTTCTGCTGGATAATGTTTGCAAATGCTTTTGTTAAATACCATTTATATATTTTAAATATTAAGTTTAAATTTGGATGGTTTTATATGATAAACCGTTTTATGTATTTGAACCACTTTTAAAATGAAAATTTTTACTCTGGATTTTAGGGCGTTACACGACAGGACCCAGTTTGGGATAAAATTACATAATCAGATATGAGATTGGCATCACAAATGCATGTCACATACATGTCCCATTACCATCACAACATAGGTATGCTTGTGGGTTATGGCCCATAAGCCCTAAGCATCATCAGCTGGTTTGACCTTTCGGTTCGTGCATTGTAGACTAGGGGTGAGCATGGTACCATAACCAGATCAAACTGGTACCCATACCAAAAGTACTAAAACCGAAATGGAATACAAGTAATTACCAAATACTGAATCGAAGTATAGGGTACGATATCAGTTCAGTTAAGAAAATTTGAACTTATAAGTGGGAAAAGTACAGTAACCAGACCAAACCGGTATTGGTACCGAAAGTACCAAATCCTCAATAGCCGAAAAGTAAGAACCGAATACCAAAATGAAGTATAGGGTATGATACCAATTCAGTATCGGTACCGAGTTAGTACCATCGATATTTTTCTCATCCCTATCGTAGACCTTAAAATCAAGCACCATAGACCTTAACTCGATCATGGCGGACCTCCTGCTCGAGCATCACAGACCTTTTGCTCGAGCACCCAAAAAATTCTGCTTAAGAACTGCAGACCTCATCGCAGCTACTGCCTCTCCTTTTCAGCAGGACCCTATTACTAATTCTTTGTGGTAGCAATTAGGTCAAATGACATATCAGACTCCACAACCTAACAGTCCCCGTACTTGGAAGCTGATTAACTAATCTACTGCCATCTAAACTTAAACTAATCTCTTACTTTTTATTCAAGTATATAGAAGGCCAGTTAAAGTCATATATATAGCTCCAACTTCTCATTTTTCATAGCTTTGGTAAACATATTTCTTGAATTCTTTATACTAAAAATCATCCTCAAGGATAGAGTACTATCACATATTAAGTCACCGATAAAAGGGTACCTCATATGAATATGTTTCATCATAGTATGAAACACTAGATTATTTGGAAGGTGAATTGTACTATGGTTATCACAATGAAGGACTTAACCTTCTTGTTTCATGCTCGACTATGATAGGAAAATTAACCAAATAAGCTCCTTTCCAGCTTCCACAATGACCATATACCCAACTTCTATGGTTGATAAGAAATATTCTTCTGTAATATGGAGATCCAACTAATTGTTGTAACCCAATGGTGAACACCTACCATGTGGATTTTTCCCTAAATATACACAACCTTCGAAACTACATCAACAAAACCTTACAATACTCCATTCTTTCTTTTGAAACATAAGGCAACCTCAAAAGTGCATTCCAAGTAACATATCAGCCACTTGACTCCTCCCCAATGCACCTTTCCCGAATTTGACATAAATATGCTAACAACTCTCACCACATGAGCAATATCTGGTTCAGTGCATACCATAAGATACACCATGCTACAAACAAATGTATGGAGTGGATCGATATGCTTCACGCACTAGACATGAAAATAGTATGTTTGACAACAATGCTAATATTTTTATATAATTCATATAAATATTATAAGTTAAATATTAAACTATAACATTAATTCTAGGAGGGTAAGCTGCCAAAAATGAGAATGAGAGTGATTATGTTAGAGACATATTTGTCCTACTACATGCATCTTCATTGTTTTCTATTTGGCATTGCTTCCCTGGAACGAACCCTAATACTTCTAGCACAACGGAAGAAGTATATGACTGAGGACGTTGATAATATGTCATCATCGAATCCTTCTTGTTCAAGTGTACAAGTACCTTCATCGTCACGATGCCAACTACTTCCTGTAGATTCTAACCTTCTGACAATAACTACTCCACCACTACAACAACATGATTTTCTTCATAGGATTACTTGCATTTGTCAGTGATCCTCGTCAAATCCTATTTTATGACAATAAATATACGTTAGGTAAATGTTAAATATCACGTAATATATTGTTATTTTACTAAAATAACAACAAATTTCTAAGATTTTCGCAGATAGGGTGGCTGAAAGAGGATTCCGCAGATGGCCTGTAAATTTTGTAGATGTCATCTTCGAAATTCTAGGCTATTTTGTTGGTGATAGGGTTTTTAATTATATTTTAGAAAATGGTCAATAAGATTAGTCAAATTTTCCTTTTTTTAAGTAATTGTATTGTTTTATATTTTAAATATAACATAATCCTAGGAGGTGTTGTAGATTATGTATTTAAAACAACTTATACTTTTATGTAAAAGTGTTTTTAACTTTTAGAAGAAATATTTAGTTTAGCTTATCTGATACCAAAACTTAATAATGTGATAAGTTATTTTGTAGTGTTACGAAAATGATGCGTATATGTTTAATAATGAAATAACCTATCAAGAACTCCTTCAATTAGTTAATAAGTAAAGAGGAAGTCACTTATGAAAAACTCTCTGTTTAAGTCAATAAGTGATTATGAATTCTTCGTATTCGAACTTTTAAAACTCATTATTACTGGTGTCAAAACATAATAAGTTAATAAGCACTCATGTCACGAATAACTAAGTATTTTATTAATTATTACTATATTTCTAGAATTTTATAATTCTTTAACAATTTTAGTTGTTATAGAAAATGACTACTATGGAAATAAATGTTTCCATCCATATAATTCTAGGCAATGTTGACTTTTTGATTTTTGTTAATTTTAAAGATATATTTATTTCAAATAGCTTTTAAATGGATAACTCTATATGTTAATATAAATAAATTTGTATCAAGAATTAGCGAAAATGGCATAAAAGTTATTATACTTGCATATTATTTTGGTACTACTATACATAATCGTTTTTACTATTAAGACCCCAAAATCGGTAGATTTACTAAGCAGGCTACCATTTGTTTTACATGGCTTCGGCTCAAATTTTCGACAGACATAGCATGCCACCACATGTTCAACATCTTGCCTCCAATTAAAAAATCAAAGTAGGAGGGGAATAAAGAATGCTGTCACGATTTAAATTTGTTCACTTCCTACATAGAAGGCTGCCTTTACCATTAAGTTGCATCCTTATTAGTATGTAAAATATCGCACCGTCATATATATACATTGTGCAAAATGTAGGAAGCCTTTAAACATCATCATTATCATTATTATTATTATTATTATTATTATTATTATTATTATTATTATTATTATTAATGTATAAATATTTTTTTTAAAGATATAAATATGTTTCTAAAGGTATACATATATTTTAAATGTATAAATATATTTTAAAGATATAAAAATGTTTTTATACCTTTATATTTGTATAAATATGTTTTTAAATGTATAAATATATTTTTTAATGTATAAATATGTATTAAAAGATATAAATACATTTAAAATGTTCAAATACATCTATAACAATATAAATACGATTTAAAGGTTTAAATAAATTTTTAAATATTTAAATACACTGGTATATCTTACAAACTTATTTGTATATTATAAAAAGCATATTTACACCTTTAAAAACTTTTATATACTTAACAAGGTATAATAACATGTCTAAATGCATTTATAGGTTTACAAAATATTTTATAATGTATGCAAAACATTTTATAATATATAACTACCAGGATGGACTCCACTCATCCAAACACTTATTATTGCCAAATCTGAATTGGGAAATTTGTCAAAAAGTCCTTATATTTTGGTTCTATTTAGAAAAAAGTCCTCCCTGATTTTTATTTTGTGATTTAATCCTCTAAACCTGCAAAAGTTTGTGAAAAAACCCCTTTCACCTGGTAGTCAGGGGTTAATTCACAAGTAAAATGATTTTTCAGGGACTTTTTCACAAATAAAATGATTTTTTCTTTGTTTTTGTAAGTGGCATAACTTTTATACACGATGTCCAAATTCTACAAACTTTATATGGCTTATAAAGGTGATAAGTAGTACTACATCTTTGTTTTACAAACTTTTGTCTAAATATGTTCAGATTTTTCGTTACAATCCCTTAAACATGAGCACAAACTTATTTATGTCACATTTTAGTCATTTTCAAACATTCATATCTCCTTCCTTATAACTCCAATTAACCTGAATTTTTTTCCTATGTTTTTATTATTACAAATAATACAATTTTGATAATGATGACTTTTTTTCCAAATCCTCATAGATTTTGAGATATATAGCTATAAATATTGCATCCCACAATAATTCAATATGTCATATGTATGAACACCCATTTTCAAACGATCATATATTTTGTTATACAAATCTATTTGTAACATCCGTTCCGGTATGCCGTATTTGCCAGTTAATTATTTTAGCGAATAATAATAATAATAATAATAATAATAATAATAATAATAATAATAATAATAGGAATTTTAGTTAGGTTTGAGCACGGAAAGTGCCAATTAATGATACCTAATGTTTAAACAAATTTGTAAATGAGATAAAAGAAATTAATAAGTGTCATTTGAGGGGAGAAAGTGTCATTTGTGTCATATTGTGAAAGTTGCATGACGGCCCTTTGGAGGGTCAATCACGACTTTGGAAGGGGATGTGGGTCTCGTTTCCATAAGCAGGTACAAGCTTAGTTCACATAGATGTATAAGTTGTTACTCCAACCGTAGAATCCAAGTTTGTAGCCGTGAACACCATCTTCCCTTGCTTCGTTTTCTGCCAAGTCGTGAAGAAAGGAAGGAGATGTCGAGAGAGAAGAGTGAGTTAGAGAGGGTGGATTAAGGAAGTCCTATGCTAAAGTGTTTTTATTGTTAGATCAACTACGTGAGTCCTCTCTTCCTTTTCTATTTGTTCTAGTCGAATCACCACCACCACACCTCCATCACGAGGTGTGTGTTTGCGGGTGTGTGTATGCTTGATTGTTACTCTAGAGTTCTTCTAACTTATTAAACCTTATATGAAAATTGTATTATTTGAAATAAAAAAACATAGGAAAAATATTCTTGTTATTTATAGTTATAACGGGGAGATATTAATGTTTGAAAATGACTAAAAAATGACATAAATGAGTTTGTGCTCATGTTTAAGGTATTGTAATGAAAAATCTGAACATATTCTGACAAAAGCCTGTAAAACAAAGTTGTAGTAGTACTTACCACCTTTACAAGGATATAAACTTTGTAAATTTTGGACATTGTATATAAAAGTTATGCCACTTACAAAAACAAAGAAAAACTCATTTTATTTGCGAAAAAGTCCCTGGAAAATCATTTTGCTTGTGAATTAACCCCTGACCTGCTATTCCATGTGAAAGGGGTTTTTTCACAAACTTTTGCAGGTTTAGGTTTAGAGGATTAAATCACAAAATAAAAATCAGGGAGGACTTTTTCCTAAATAGAACCAAAATATAAGGACTTTTTGACTTCCATCTGAATTTCGCTTGTCTCAAGTTTTTTTTTGAACGCTGGCAATATTATTAAAAACAAACCAACGGAAGGCTGAAAAAAAACATAGAGAAATTAGAAACTAACAGTTGGGTCATCAACAATTATTTTAAAACACTCGATGACATTAAATCATCAACAATTTAGATTCAATCTTTATAGCATTGTCGTTTGGTTCTCGTATTTTGTAAAATTCTCAAATACACGGACTTCATTGGGTCATGAACTAGAATTCCAATCTAAGAATTGTTTATACCTTTTCAACAATTAAAGTATCAACAAAAGTTGATAATGCCCATATCGAATAAAAAAAATATTTTATAGTTGTTCGTTGATAAGTAACAAACATTATGATTATAACATCGAGTTATGTTATACATTGACATTTCATATCCAATTTGAATGTATGCAGTTTGAACACGTCACCAGTATGTAAGATTGGTGGTGCTAGAAGAATGAAAGCAAAGCAACCTATTATAGCATTCAATTCACTAGACATCTGTAAAAAAAGATGATCAAGTTATAATGGATAAATATTTTGCACAATAGTTCATATATAAAAAAAAATCACCCAAAAGTAACATTTTCTACTTTTAGTTAGTAGAGACCAATGGTAATAATTTTTCCATTTACGCATAGAAAGTTGTCAATTTTTTTTAAAATCCCAAATGTTCCAAAATGTATGCCATAACCATTCTTGATTCTATATTTAAAATCTTTCGACTTTCATCGTCATAAACAGTTAACAGTCTTGTCTCATATTTATATTTCATAACCGTAAGCATTTAAACAAGATTTTAAATCCAAAATATATTTAATACAATAACTATTTCAACAATTTAAACCAAGATCTATATAATTGGAAAAAAAAAAAAAAAATCTTTCGCAAATTGGAATCATATAAATCGCAAGCAATCCATGCCACAGAATTATTCCAAAAGTGCCCTTTAACACCTTCCAAGCTGCAATCAATTTGAGTCAACTGAAAACAATCAAAACTCCGAACGCCCCAATGTCACGAAGTTGACAAGAACACGTAGTATTATTCAAACAATTATCAATACAACGGTGCTTTGGGTCCCTCCTTCTTCCATCTCCGATGCTTTCAAGAAAACCCCATGTTAGGTATCCTTCTTGATCATCTAAAATTGCTTGATCTTGTCCCCTTTTCGTCCTCCGTAATCATATCCCTTTTTGAGATTTTCAATTTGTCGGGTTTATAAACCCCCTCTAATTCTACTCGATATAACTCCATGCGTATCTGAAGAAACCCAACCTGTAAGTTCAATTTCTCGATCACAACTCAATTCTGTATCGGAATATGATCATAAGTTTCGAATTTTCAAAGACGTGTTTGATTGGTTTTCTGGGTTTACCGAGATTTCAGATTATGGGTGTTTTTTAATCTCGAATTTACTAAAAGGGTAAAATGAGATAGTTCTTCGGCTTTATTTGGGTTTACATTAATTCGGTAATTTGTGTTTGGCCCGAATCGGCAATTCGCCAACTGAGTAGGGGTTTTTTCCTAAAAATGTTGATCGAGTTCATTAATTCTTGAAATATTTGCTCTTTTGAGCATTACCCTTTTGCCGATCGAGTGAAATTTGCAATGTTTTGCACATGGGTGTTAAAAAATCATAAATTTGTACTCATTTGGTTATTCCTTTTGACTGTCTGATTTCAAAGGATCACGTTTTAAAGATCGAATTTACTTCTCATAGCCATAATCATACGACTGTTTTCTATTTATTTCTTACGATAATCATTTTAAAATCGAACTTTTCCTGAAGGTACGGCTAGATTATTACATCTGAAAACCGTAATCGTATCATACGTTCTGTTCGTGGTGTAAGATTCACAAATGGAGGGAAAAGAAAACATCTCTCAGTACAGAGATCGACTTGACAAAACGCTCATGTCCAATGATCTTTTAAACGTGGAATTTATCAAAAACCTTGTTGAAAATCAAATATCAAAGTCATCGCAACAAGAAGATCAAGGTCGTATAGTTACTATAATCATTTTCAAAGTTATTATTTTCAGTTTTAGATGTGTAATTTAACGATATATTTTATATAAAACAGAGTATAGCGATAATTTAGTTCAAAAAAGAACCAAAGAAGTGGCCCATTTTCTCGGTATGCTTAGAAGTACTTCAGGGAGTGTCGATGAAATATCACAAAATGGTTGGAAAGTACGTTTTTTATACATTTTCTTGATTCTTTTCTTTTTTTTTCTCCATTTTTTTATTTGTTAACATTTTATTTTTTTTGACAGATAAAACACGATAATCAAGATTGTCGAGTAATGTACAGAGAGGGCCCCCCAGAGACCCCCTTTCATACATTACTTGCAGAAGGATATGTAGAAGGGCCTCTAGATGTTTGTAAGTTTATTAAACATGAATTGACACATTTGCCCTCACGAATATCGTTTTAAAAAATATATGTTTGAATGTAGGCTTGTGCATAACATGCGAGACGGGCCTTTACCCAAAATGGTAATAAAGTTCCCAAGTTGTCTACTTTTGAATGATTTTAAACAGAATGTGACTAATATGGTTGTTGTTTTTCCATTTATAATACATTTTTCTTTTATGGAATTTAATATTTTTATTGTATGATTTGTCAGGTGGCCTCAGTTTAATATACCCACATTTAAAGTTACCTATTCGGAAACTGTGAAGAAAATCAGAATGGGTGAACAGATATCTTTAGTGAGGTTTGTTAAATTTATGTATAAAATTTAATTATTTGAACTTTTTATAAGATTATACATGGATTTTGATATTTAAATTTGTACATATGTGGAAGAAAGGATGAAGCTTTCATGGCCATTATCAACAAGAGAGGCACTTGTTCATTATGTTACAATTGACTACTTTCAAGATGGCTTAATCATAGTGCTTTTAAACTCGGTAATTTCTTATACATGTGACTTTTTAATTTTCTAGTCAACTATGGATAATTTGTGAAATGTCTAAAATACCCTTCAGATTTCTGAGACAGAGAGCATTGATAAAGACACTCATGGATTTACTAAAGATGGTATACCCGATGTTGAAAATGTTACTAGGATTGATGTTGTGGGAGGTGTTGCTATTCAAAAAGTCAACGCCAACAGAAGCTATTTTCGGTAAAGATTTGTTTTTTTTATTTTTATTATTTGATTAAGAACAAAGTTTATAAAGTTTTTATTTTTTCAGGACGATTGCAAACATGGATGTAAAACTTGATTTTGTTCCTCCAGCTGTTATTAATTTTGTTTCCAGACAACTTATAGGTAGCGGATTCAAGCTCTATAAAAAGGTGTAGTTATTATATCGTTAAATAAATTGCATATAAACATATTTCATGTCGTTTAAAACGTTATCCTTGAAATCAAATTCATACTAATTGTATCTTCAACAACAGGAAGTTGCTTCTGTATACAAAGGTGATCAAGATTTCAGTGAAGCCTTAAAGGAACCATGCTATAATCGAATTCGTGAAGCACTTTATTCAGAAAACAAAGAACCAAATTTGGTTTCAAAACAAGAAGACATCAAGATTGTTCATGACATTTTGGAACAAAAAGACATCAAGAATGTGCAACTTCAAGAGATCGAAGTCAAACAAGTCAAAGATCAAAAACCAGTTTGTGAAATCGAGGAGATAGAAGAAAGTGAAAAATCACATGAAGATAGTAATAATAATGGTAACAAAAAGATTATTGTTGGGAAAAAACAAGTTATTATAAGTCCAGAAGTGAATCAAGCTCTAG
This sequence comes from Cichorium intybus, assembly GCA_023525715.1. Classification (NCBI taxonomy): domain Eukaryota; kingdom Viridiplantae; phylum Streptophyta; class Magnoliopsida; order Asterales; family Asteraceae; genus Cichorium; species Cichorium intybus. Next base: position 132,851,350 of record CM042009.1, read on the forward strand.
GAACACTTGAGAAAGTTATTTCCATCTTTAGAGAAATTGGATTCAATCCAAGATCCATGTCTCTTTCTCGTTTTGCTAATAACGTGTTTGCTGACCTTGAAGACAAAAAGTCAAACGATTCTAAACGTTTTGTAGCACAAGTCAACGAGTCAACAGTCAAAACTTCACAAGAATCAAGAAACGGAGGGCATATAGAAACACAAGATCATGAAAACCAAAGGAGTTCTTTCTCTTTTGTTATAAATGAGGCGATAACTTCAACATTAGATGAAAAGAATGTTGTTAATGGAGTGGTTAAGAACACGGATGAAAGTGGTTTTTCAGAGAAAAAGATGAAGAAACAAAGATTTTGTTGCATCAATTTCACTTCTGGAAGGTTAATTGGTTGATAGATTATTGTTTGAACCTATTTATACAGGCTTGATATGATATACATGTCCATACAGGATATATTTTTCGGTGTTTTTTAAAATAAAACTAGATAGGATTGGAAATTTCGTTTTCGGAAAGTGACTTAGATTATTGTTTATCGGGTTGTTTTTATATGTTTTATTGTTTAGATATGAAAATGTGAAAGATTATGAGGAAGAGACGTTGTGTTTGTATAGACTAAGAGGGTTTAAGTTTGTAAAAGATAAACTTTTGAATTGTAACAAGATTGGTCCCTCAGAAAGGATTTGAGAGTAAACTTGTAAAAGTATTTTTTTTGTTAAGTTTATGTCATGATTTAGCAACCAACTATCTTGTGTGTATTTATTTAGTCACTTTTCTCATTACCACTAATACAAACATTGTTCAAACTATACCCGTACGACCTACTACAACTAGTTTTCCCGGTTGCCTTGCCACCGTGCAAATTTATGTGGCAAAACGTGTAGTTTCATTAGGGGCAACCGATTATTTTTGATGTTATCATTTGGCCACTTTAATTATTAATGTTTAGATAACCTGCTCAAAATATACCATTGTGTCGCACCAATGTGGTGCTAATGTGCCATTGAGGTTTTTACGTTATTTATTGTAGGTTTTGGGTATGAAGACGACGAACATGATTTTGATAAAGAGTTCCAGATCTTGGAGGGAAGCTTTAAAGTTTGAGATTCTTGATCAAACAAGGGACTCAAGGATGAACCACAACTTTTTAAACAATGATCAACACTGATTAGGTTCGGATGTGAAGGAATGAGGACGTTAGTGAAAAATAATAAAGGGAAGAAGTAACAACGTACTTTTGGATGGACAGTACACAAATTGATTATAATATTATTTGGAGGCTGAATTGTGGGCCTGTGATAATTTTATTAGTTTATGTAAAGTCGTTCGGTGTATATGGACATATAAGATATTTTTCGAATTCTGTATTTTTATGATATTTTGCATTGAGATAAATTAAGAATAACTTATTATCGAACTTAGTGATTTATGACGATTACAACCGTGTATTTAGTTTCGAAATCGACATGTTCAATAGAAAATGACATATAGTTTATTAGAACTTTGTGGATTCGAACGTCCATAGAACTTCATATTCCAGTAGCACGGTGTACGAAAAGTGTATTTTATAACAATATAAATATACATAGTTTATAACGATATAAAAATGGATTTTGAGACCAAAAACATGTCATGTCTTATATATATTAATCGAGACAAATTTATATCAATATGTATACAAGTAAGATAGTTTCAATGATGTATTCAGATTTAAACGATTTTCTTGGTTCTAATACAATGACATTATTAATTACATATAGATATTTAGAAAATAGAAAATCAAACAAAGCAGCTTGAATTAATTATAATGTAAAAAAATTAAAAAATATTACATTTAATTTGTAGAAATGTGTTTTTTAATACCATTGGAAAAATGGGATTGTCGTTGCATTTTGCAAAAGAAAAAAAGATTAATTTTTAGCCTTACAAAACGGCAATCGTCCTTGTGTGGCACATGGTGATTTGAAATTGCGTTAAATGAGAAGAAAAAAAAAAATGCAAGTTTTATCGATGGTCATAAAATAAGGAAAAGCAAAGGAGTTGGTAGTCACAAGGGGTGAAAGGGATGCTGCTGGACCAACCATTCTTATTATTATAAGAAACAACACAGTGCACTTATCAATAGTTAACAATATGTATTTGTTCACGTCTTGATAATTGTTAGTAATAAATTATACAAAAAGCTTAAGGATCATATTTACAATGAAATGCAACTTAATGCTCAAGGATCATATTTACAATGAAATGCAACTTAATGACAACATTGTGACGATTCAAATCTGGATTGAGGTTGCAGTTTTAAGTAAAGCATAAATATCAAATTTGTAACTCTTATGTAGTGTTGTGTTATGTGGATTAAGACTTTCAAATTTATACCAAATAAAAGTACCCGACATGTTATCAACTGAACCACAAAATTTTGTAACCCACATGTTTGGCTGATAGTATTGTAGCAATTGGATTGTTATGCCACATTGATAATACAAAATTTTGAATACTGTGGTTTTACCGTACCAACCAATTCCTTTTTAACACCCCCCCCCCCCCCCCCCCCCCAATTTGTATCGACCAAATCCTTTTGAGTATCATGGTTTTGGATAAATTTGTGTAAGTTTTATCTTTAACTTTGTATTAGTTTGTAATCTTGGTATATACCATTACTAGTTTGTACCAACCAAGTTTGTTGATAGCCAAACAATTTGGTACCACGTAACTTTGTGCAATATTTGTAGCTAAAATTGTGTATCAACTATTATTGATACGATACACTGTTTGAAAAAAAAACATAATGTCGTACCATGTCCACCCGGAACATAGATGCCACATAAGAGGTGATGGGTAAAAATATGGCATAAATTCTCAATGAAAATATGTCGTTTTAATATCATTAGTTACAGTGGAAAGGAAACTAGGAAAATAGATTTTAGTAGGTCACATATGTATATTTTAAATGATGTTTCTAAGTGGTTATCCTTCTATAAATCAAAATGAGAAAAGTGACTATATGTGTACATACAAAATATATGGTTGTTAGATTGTGGCATAAAACTTTTTGTTTGATGAGTTTAGTTCTTTTGTCATCTCTTTTGGACTTCCACATTATGTATGGAAAATGCTTTTCTATGGATTTCGTTAGCATTTTTTAGGTTTTATCAAGAAAATGATGAAAGAAAGAAAGAAAGAAAGAAAGCAAGAGTTTTTAATGGATTTGACGACTGGAACGTTAATGATGTGTTCCCGAGTTTAATAAAGGAAAGAAAAGAAGAGAAAGGAAAATAAACAGATAAAAGAAAGGGAGGAGAATCGAGTCGTTTGATGATGGAGAACACAACACACGTAAGAGGCGTTGAAGATTATGATGGTTACATAATCCTTTTTATATTACGGTTGAATGGCAAAAATATGTAAATGACCAAACCTTATATTTGGATTGGATTATATTTTCTCTAGGCTTGTCTACTTTTGGGAGGAAATATTAAAAGAAAATCTTTTTTCCCTTCTTTTCAATTTCTTCCATTAAAAACTACATAACATGATTTTTGCATTTTTTTCGGCTTCCTTTCACTTCTCCCCTAAAAAGGACTCGCGAACACATCGTAAGTATGGAATGACCAAAAACAATGACTTAGAGATAGAAAAAACAAAAAAATAAACTATTATGTTGCATGTATAAAGGGTGATATAGCATAGGGATGATGATTTTGGATTATTCATAACATAAGTTGCAATAGAAATTTATGGAACCAACCTAAAAGTTTATCAAAATTTAGAATGATTTACCATCGACTATTCTTGTAAAAGGAAGCAGAGAACTATACTGCTTAAAACCAACTCCAATAGATAAACAAAAAGAGTGTTTTAGTGTGAAAATGCATTCTAATTTATCACTAAACTCTAACACAAATGGATCACTAAACTCTTAACACAAAAAATAATGTGTCTAACCATCCACCTAGATAGCCTACTTGGTAAGGCACTGAATTTTCTCTCTTCCCCATAGGGAGGTTCAATGTTCAAATCACACTCTGCTTCTTTTCCCATAGAGAGTGTTGTGAGTTTCAATCAGGAGATGACAACTAACATCCTCTCTGTCCCCATATGAGTTTGAACTGGACCACATGTGCTGCCAGGTGTACGTGTGTCCGAAGGTTGCTTCATCAAGGACATCGAAATGATGAGTTGGATGGAGTTTTCCGTTGTAAAAAAAGTCTCAGTATTTGGTAAAACACTATTTATCATACAAAATTTTTATTAGAATACTAATATTTTAATTACTTTTTAATTTTCTATACCTATTATAATTATTGTATTAAATTTTATAATATTAAAGTGCATTTTAGTCCAAATATTTAATGCACAATTAGAGTAGAAAATTTAAATTAAAAATAATATAATTTTTAGCATGGTTCTTAAGATCATGATCTTGATCTTAAGATCTTACGACTTTAAGATCCTCTAACCGAAAAACGATCTCGATCACAGTAGGATCTATATGAAACAAAATCTATACTGGGATTTTAGGATCCTAAGTAGGATATTAAGATCTTAATCTGATCCGATCCAATCCGATCCTACCTCTAGTCGTGGATGATCATGGTGAACTTGTTTTTTTTTTACTCGAGATGTTTTCTTCCTAATTTTTGCGGTTTCAAACACCATAATTCATAATTATGCTTAAGATGTTAATTTTGATTCTATCATCGATGTTTGTAGACATTAAGTTATAATAGACATTACACAAAGTACTACGTTGACAAAAAAATTTGGAGACTAGTTCATTGGTAGGATCTTCCGATCCCGATCTCGATCTTACGATCACGATCTTGCGAAGTATAAAACGATCTTAGATAAGATCCCACTTAATAACATTGATTTTTTAGCAAGTGAAGCCTAGCCTAGCTGGGTGGATGCACCCGGGTTATATACCCATGTGGTGGGAGGTCTGGAGTTCGACTCCAACTAACCCCATGTGGGGGATTTTCCCTGGGCGGCGAATAAACAGGTGGAGGGGAAAGGCTTTGCACCATAGGTAATCGCAAACCGTCTTGGGTGCAAGGCTGAGTACCCTCAAGGTGTTAAAATTGTCGTTTCCAAAAAAAAAAAATAACATTGATTTTTAGTGTTTGGTTGCACTTCAGAAAAAAACCTTAATATGTGAGCTTTAAATAAAATAATATAACTTTTAGTAAAATAATATAATTTTGAGTAAATTACAAAAATGGTCCCTGAGGTTGGCACGAAATAACAATAATGGTCCTACTGTTGAAAAAAACACGAAAATGGTCACTAAAGTTGGCATTTACTGACAATAATGGTCCAAAATCACGTTACCGTTAAGTTTTGAAAATACACATTTAACTTGATGGGTATTATCGGGTTTTCAAGAATTCGACATTGTTTAAAAAGCGGGAGAGAAGGAGTGCCTCTGACATCGAATTAAGTCGCAGACACCAAACGAAAATCAAATACAGTTCCGATCAACGATGGTGCTTTGCCAATGTGGAACCACAACGTACATTTGCTCGTCTTGGACAAATGAGAATTCCGATCGGAGGTTTTGGAGGTACAACCGATGCGGATTTGTGTTGTGGTTCGACCTACCAATGTGTCGCCGGTCTATGATGATTATACCAGGTTTGTTACAGGCAAAAGGAAACCTGTTGGGTGAAATAAGCAGGCTTTCAGCACAAGTAGAATCCGCCAGGAAATACAAGATTCCACTGGTCTTGTATTGAGTTTTCTTCATATGCTTTGCCATGTTCAATGTGTTTGAGTAATTTAATGTGTCGATGTTTAGCTAGTAAGGTAGGTGGTTAAATGTTAGGACTATGTTATGTGTTTCTTAAGATATTTAGGTGTTTAAATGTTATGTTGATGTGATAGACTACTTGATGGTTTCAACCAAAACAGTGATTTTGATGTTAAGGTTTTGCTATAATGCAGCCGAATTTTGTTTATGGTAAATGTTAATTATCGTTTGATTTTGAATTTTAAAGTGATTTCAAATCGGTGAACTATGGTACTGTATAATCACTAACATTTGTAGGTTGCTATTTATGAAAAATTGGGAATTATATACATCGGGGGAATTATCCCTGATTTTCCACTGCGTGTACCGATTTCCAACTTTGTATATTCTGTCGTAGTCCATCTTCACCGTCTGTGTCTCTCGAGGAAGGTTATGCAATCTCAGGTGGATTTGGTACTTGATGATCGATTTGAGGTGATGGTGAATCAGCGCATTTAATTATACCCGCGAACTTAGAGTAGTCGAGAAGAAATAGACCAATATACCCCGCGACCTTCGTGTGTAATTTCAAACTTAACGGGCATAATAGACGGTAAGGATAATATAGACCATTCTTGTAAGTAAATCGTGAATTTAATGACCATTTTCGTGCTTTTTCAAAAATAGGACCATTATTGTTGACCATTTTTGTAATTTACTCTATAATTTTTAGTGTTATCTTTGGATTGTTTTAAGGTAAGAGGAATGCCAGATGGGTTTTGCTTCATCAGGGTTTTAGATCGATCTCTCTGAAAATGTGGAGAAAGCAGCTTAGAACACCATTATCAACCTTCATTCGGAAAACCTTACCTCAGTCTATTTCACCCCAATTACTCGAAGAAAACATCACCCAATTGCAAAATCAACCAAATTCCTCTAATCCGTGCAGCTTCAATACTAACGCACAAACAAGGGTTTCAAGAAATCCCCGAATTCACCTCATATGTAACTCCGAGTTTCTTGGAAAAAGTTCCGGTTTTTGTTCATCAGGGTCGCCCGAGGAAACCAGGAGCTGCTGGAGTTGTAAGAGTCAGGGAGCGTTTCTGATTTGTCAATCTTGCGGGAGCGTTCAACCCGTTGATCATTCAGTTGATTACTTCACGATTTTTGGGCTGTAAGTACGTTAAATCCCCTAATACATGTTCTATTGCTGAAATTGTCGATGAATAAACTTGGGTTTCCTTTGAAGTGTTTATATATACGATTACCCAGTAAATATCTCTTCTTAGCTCATCGGATTTTTGCAAATTTCTTAGGGTTCTAGACTTGATTGATTACTATTTTCACATGACAGAGAGCGAAAGTTCGACATTGAAGTCGGAAGTTTGGAAGGAAAGTATAAAGACTGGCAGAAAAAGCTGCACCCCGATCTAGTTCACACAAAATCCGAGGTACCCCATTAGCAACTTCTTTTGTATTTGAAATTCGAACCACTGTCATCATCAATTCACGCATTCATCCTTATCGTTATGCAGGAAGAAAGAGAGTATGCTGCTGAACAATCTGCTAGGGTTATCGATGCTTATACAACACTCCGTAAACCATTATTAAGAGCAATTTACATAGTAAGTAAACAATTTGTTCTAACTTTACCCCAATTAACTGGTTTTTAATCTTCTTTTTACCTTCTCAGATGCGGCTTGAAGGTGTTGAAGTAGATGAAGAACAAACTGTCTCAGAACCAGAATTGTTGGGCGAGGTAAACTGAGATCTTCTATTTTTGATTTTTGAATTTTGTTGTTTCCATAATCGAATTTGTGTGTTTGTTCAAACCATATGAATCGAATTTCTTTTTGCAGATTATGGAAATTAGGGAAGCTGTGGAGGAAGCCATGGATTCTAAATCCCTAAATCAGATCCAATCCCAGGTTTGATTACAAATTTTCAAGAAATTATTGGGTTATTGTGAAACATATTCAAATTGTTAATTTCTTGCAGATGGAAGAAAAATTGAGGCATTGGTATGATTTGTTTGCAAATGCGTTCACAAGTAAAGAATATGATGATGCTTTAAAAGCAATACAAAGAATGACATATTACCATCGTGTGAAGGAAGAGATTGTTAAGAAGCTCTAGGGCAATTATTCTTTTGTTTTCTTGATTTATTGAAGCCCATTAAGGGCAAATAGATTAATGTTGTACACTTGTTGAAAGTGAATAAAGAAGATGCTGGATGCATGCTTCTGTTTTTAACAAGTTTAATGATATAACATGTAATAAAAAAAAAGTTTAATGATATCTTTTGAACAAATTTGAAACATTGTTACATTCTTATTGTTATGTCATTTTCCTTTTTAATAATGAATAATCATAGATAAAAAATATCTCTGGTTTTCGATCACCACACTAACATGTATAAGATGCAAAGAGGAATTAAAGTACACACCAAATTTTACGTTCTTCACATGATTAGGGCAATCATGTTACATCCACATGCAAATTAGAGACATCAAACATGTCATCGTGAAATCAAGTGAGCTATGTTGGGGGCTCATGTAGTAGTCTAGTTAATTAATCCATGTTTTGATTTTTGTTGGAAATGTACTAAAATCAAACATGAAATACTATATGCTTGTGTTATCTATTGATGGTTATTATATTTTTCATTGATGATGTGTTTGTAGTTTTGGTATTTCATGGTATGTTTATATTTTTCATTGATGACGAAAAATGTTCACTTTTTTATCCACGGGACACTTGTTGAACAGGCCAAATACCGACCCCGAAGAAGTAGAGGTGGCAAACGGGTCGTGTCGTGCCGGGTTCGTGTCGTGTCGAGACATTAAACGGGTTGAGAGTGGTTAACCCGGACACGACACGCTTATGTAAACGGGTTGAAACTTATGACACGAACACGACACGATCTAACCCGTGTCAACACGACACGACACGTGAACCCGTATAACTATGGGACCCGTTTAACCCATGTAACCCGTGTAACCCATATAACTCGTATAACCCGTATAACCCGTTTAACCCGTATAACCCATATATGATCCATCCAAATGACAAAAAAAAATAAAAAACCCAATACAAAATTACAAGTTCAAAGTAAACATACAAAATCCAAAATTCAAATGAGCAAAGTAGCAAACATAGTAAAATCCAACAAAAGAACAAGTTTTCAAATTGTCAAAGGCTCAAAGCATTGTTAGGTTCAAGTCTTTTTCAAGCCATTTCATCTTCATTCTTTTTTTTAACCTAATGTAGATTGTTGTGTTTTAGCACTTGATTGGTTACTTTCCTCTTCATCGTCTTCAGCATCAACCTTCAATGTAGTAATCTTTTTGCAAAAAGCCTCAATTTCGGGTTGCAATGATGCTAAAATGTAACAATAAAAAAACAAACATTAACATACTTAAAAAGTGCAATTTTTTAACATCATTTTCTGCATTGTTGCTGCCGTTTTTTAGCAAAAAAAAGTGCAGTTTTTAAACAGAAAAAAGTGCAGTTTTTAAACAAAAAAAGTGCAGCTTTTTAACATCATTTTCTGCACTGGTGCAGTTTTTAACAGAAAAATGCAGTTTTTATATCATTTTCTGCACTGGTGCAGTTTTTTAACAGAAAAAAATGCAATTTAAAAAAAAAAACAGTTTTTTTTAACAAAAAATGCAATTGTTTAAACAGTAAAAAAATCAGTTTGGGAAGTTTTCTTACATTCTTTGAAGACCCAATCTCTAAGACAAACAAGTACTTCTGCAGTTTCCGCCTTTAATGAACTCCGATAAATATCAAGAACTCGTCCTCCGATACTAAAAAGAGATTCCGAAGCAACAGTAGAGATGGGAATGGCCAACACATCTCTAGCCATTTGAGAAACAACGGGAAACCGTCCTTCAAGTGCTTTCCAATAGTCCAACACATCCAAATCACCCGTACGAGGTAATTTTGGCTCTTCCAAATACGTTTCCAATTCAGTTTTCCCATCCGAAGTAAACTCGCAACTTGAGAAATCATCAAAATCCTAAACAAAAATATTAATGTTAGACAAAAATAATAAAAAGAATTAAAGAATACACGATTAAAGAAGGGCAGTTTTTTTTACCATCATATATGTGTCGGACGTGTTATTATCAACTTTAGTAGAATGAAATGAGCTTTCACTTGCCTTGGACTTGTCATTAATGTATACATACTCATCAAATAATGAAAACAATTTTTTCTTAAACAATTCCAACTCAATATCGGAAGATGAGCCATAAACCTTTTTGAAAGCCCAATCGATGACTTGAAACTTGTAACGAGGATCAAAAATAACCGCTATATCCAACGAGTAGAGACATCTTGTCTCAACCCTCTAGTAGACTCAAGGCCAACATGTTGAACGGCCCGTGAAAATGAGGTCCTCCTGTTTTGAGAACCTTTGCAATACTTGACACATTCTCTCACCTTTTTGACACCTTCATCTAATGCTTTTAAACCATCTTGCACTATCAAGTTAAGAATATGTGTGCAACAACGAACATGGAAATAATCACCATTACACAATAAATTCAAATCAAACTTCAAAGCATCAACCATAGAATCATTTGAAGATGCATTGTCTAAAGTTATAGATACCACTTTATTATGAATTCCCCATTCTTTTAGCAAGCCATAGATTTTTTCAGCTAATGCAGCACCGGTATGGGGAGGAGGCATGATAGTAAAAGCAAGAACTTTTTTTTGCAAACACCAATTTTGATCAACAAAGTGAGCAGTCAATGAAATATATCCATCGGTAGTCACAGAAGTCCAACAATCAGAGGTTAATGCTATTCTACCAGGAACAAGTTGCAACACATCAATAAGCTTAGATTTTTCAATTTTATACATGTTAAAAATGTCACCCTTTATAGTGTTTCTAGCAATGGTCTTGACTTCAGAATTCAAGTAAGCAAAACAATTCCTAATACCTTCATATTCAACGAATTGAAGAGGAAGATTATGTTTAGAAATTGCAATTGCTACTAATTGACGAAACTCTTCATGGTTATAAGTGGAAGATCGAGTTCCCAATGAACCATTCGTGCTAGTTTTTAAAAGAAGTTGGCTAACATCATTAAAATTGTTTCCTTTGCAACTCTTAGAATGTCTAAGCATATTCCCTGTTCCATGTCGACTTTCAGCAATGTATGTAACCCCACATTTGTTGCATCGACATTGGAGCTTTCCATTAGCATCTAATTGGTCAAGTATTTGAAATTCATCCCACACGGGAGAAGTTAGTTTACGTTGGCGTTTCAAAGTGTTACCGATTAATATTGGTTTCTGTTTCCTTTGTGCAGTGTTCTTAGAGGCTTTAGTAGCTTTAGCATCTGATGGAACTTCTGGCTTATTTGCAACACTTTCAACCTCCTCATCACCACCTTCATCGCCAGACAAGTTAATAGGAGCATCACCATCCATAACAGGTAACCTGAGATTGGAAGACCGGCGATAATAATAATAAGAAATCGGAAAAAGGGACACGAGAACAAAAAAGGGAAACGATGACAGTGAACAGAAAAGAGAAAAGAAAAGGGAAACGATAATAATAAAAAGAAATCGGATTATCGGACTAACCTGAGATTAGAAGACCGGCGACGACCTGAGATGGAACTTCTGGCTTATTTGCAACACTTTCAACCTCCTCATCGGAAGTTACTGTGATCGAACATGGGAAATCAGAAGTTACTGTGATCGAACATGGGAAATCAGAACAATAAACCGAAATTAGAACTTACCTGAGGGGCAACGACGGCAGTTGAGATTAGAGATCGCGATCGGTAGTGAGGCGAAATGTGAAGTCTGAACCGATAATCCCTAAAACTAATAGGTTATTTTCTTTGTGAAGTCAAGTGTGAAGTTTGAGCCGAATGACGGCAGTCGGCAATGGAGATTGGAGAAAATAAGACACACTTTGTCTAGGTTATTTTCTTTGTCTAGGTTTTGTTATTAGTTACTAGTTAGCCCAAAACCAATAAAAATGGGCCAAATTGGGTTACGACTTACGCAACATCAACAACATTTGGCAATTTTGTTTATATATATATATATATATATATATATATATATATATATATATATATATATATATATATATATATATATATATATATATATATATATATATATATATAAACGGGTCATCGTGTCATCTTCGAGTTGAAAGTATTGACACTAACCCAACCCGTTTAACTTTCGTGTCGTGTCGTGTCAACCCGCTTACTTAAACGTGTCAAAACCCCTAACCCAAACCCGCTAATTTCGTGTCGGGTTCGTGTCGAGTTATCGTGTCGTGACTGATTTTGCCAGGTCTACGAAGAAGTATGAGGATAGCACCTCAACAAAAGAAAGTTAAAGAGCGATGAATGTTAACCCTCAGAATTGTGGGGGCTGAATTGCAATTTCGAAGAATAAGTTCTTCGACGTGCAACTATCCAAGAGTTAAGTACAAGCTACCGTTGCACGAGTTAGCGAAAAGAAAGCGGTTGTTTGGTTTATTCCCCTTCATAAAAACTGACGTTTCTGGATTGTGCGAGAAGCAAAAGAGAAGGAAACATGGGCTGGGTATGGAAAGACGACGACGATGATCGGAACTCCGGTGAAATCAGCGAATTCAAAGATTTGAATCCTAGATCTGAAGCTGGGTGCTCGACGAGGAAGATTATCTCTTCCCAGTGCAGAACCGAGGAGGTAGAGCCTGGTAAATTCATCAGAAAATGCGAGAAAACTGAGCAACTTCTTAGAGACTCCATTGGAAGGTAATCTTATTAATTATAGCTTAAGTTCCGTTTTTTATTTTCAATTTTATTGATGAATATGACGCAATCATCTGTTGTTTGCGATTTTGGTAGTTAGGTTTTTATTCGTATACGTTCTGCTATTAATCTAGGTCCTTTTAATTTGTGCTATCTAGCTACTGAGATAATGAAGGAGTGCAAACGATTGAAGTTAGGAGCCATCGCGTTAGGTCTAATTGGTGTAATCAGGATGTTTTAGCCATAGTAATGGATACAATTTCATAATCTAACAACAATTGCTCATAATCATATATTTTCTGTTACAAAATAATTCCAGCATTCTCCTCTGTTATGCACTTATGCCATGAAAGTTCGCCTTCATTACAATATCGTTCTATCCAATTTCAAGCAACAATTAATATAAGTATGATGTCTTTTCCATGTCTTCAGACCATCTGAAGTGTTGCAGTCTAACAAGGAATACACAGAAGAAGATGTAACTGAAAAGATGACAAAAGGCTCTTTCCCCATTCAGTCATCACAAGTTGCACCATTCGATTTCCCTGGTTTACGCAGTGATATAGAAGCAATTGAACGCAGTTTGTTTGGGAACATGAACCGTTTCTTTGAGGCTGCTGAAGGGCTTTTTGGTCTTTTCGGGCCTCCTCACCTACACGAAGAATATTCCAAATCCTTGCCACGTCATTCAGAACCGACTGTACCCATTCAGCCTCGCCCTCCCAAGACACAAGATGGAGTTGTTGATCTTTCGAACTTGGCAAGAGACGTTTAATAGAATCTTGATGGTTTAGTAAGTTTTTCTTTGAGTAAACTCATAAACATTGATAAGCTATATTATATAATGCACTGTTAGAAGATTTAATCTTGTTTGGAGTTTTTTGTGCTTTAAAAAAAGTGTGTTTGTGTGGGAGCTTATTTGTTTTATGTGAAAGTCAAAAGTCAAAAGTCAAAAGTCAAAGGTATAGTGGTGCATAAATCTATAATCAACTTCACTTAAATGCAATGAATAGGAAAAAGTAAAGAAACATCAACTACAGTCGTATCTATCATATTTCTCTAAGTTTCTCTTCCATATTCTCTCCATATCTAACTTCATTTCTTCATTTAGCCCATCCCAACTGAATACAAATGTGTTAAAAAGTTATGATGTATAACGAAATTAAATTACTAACCTTACTTCGTTGAAAATGTTATACAAACTAACAAGGGAAGAAGATTAAGATGATAAAAATCCTTTTCTCAGTCCACTATTTTTTGTATCGATTAAACCATTATACATCTCTCGCATTTTAAAGAAAATGTTTTCTCAATTTATGATATCATACCAAAGTACAAAAAAGCAATATAGATTTTACCATTTTATCAATTCACCCACTTGACTATCTATTGTATTGGTTAACTCATTATACTCTTTTGGCTTTTTCAAATTGAAGATTTGAACTTTTTTTTTTTTTTTTTTTTCCTATTAAGCCATTATTCTATGTGATGGTTTAAAAAAACATCTTAACATGTTAGATTTTGAAAGTATAAGGTTATAATTGGTTAAATTATCAAAGTGCAATGGATTAATAGGAAAATAGTAACAAAAAATCAATATCTCGTACAAGAGTTGTTTCTCTAATGTTTACATTTCCTAATATTACACGCCCATACTCAAACCGACTATTAAGACATTAAATTTACCGACTATTAAGACATTAAATTTTTTACTTTTTCTAAGACATTGAATCATGTAAATCCTATACTTTGAAAATTTGAACTTTTTCCTACTGGGCATTATTCTACATGATTGTAAAAAAAATCTTAATATGTTATATTTTGAGGGTATGATGTTCTAATTTGTTAATTTATCAAAGTATAATGGCTTAGTATAAAAAAAAGTCAAAAAGTCAATGTCTCATACAAGGGCCGTTTCTCTAATTTCTATATTTCCCAATATTACCACCCCATACTCAACCCTACTATTAAGACATTGAGTTTTTGACTTTTTCCTATCCGACTGTTTTACTTTTGATAATTTAATCAATTATAACATGAGCATTTGAACCTTGAAAATCCAACCTATTAAAATAATATACCTTGAAATTATAAACTTATTCCTATTAAGCCATTATTTTATCTGATGGTTTAAAAAACATCTTAATAGGTTAGATTTTGAAAGCATGATGTTATAAGTGGTTAAATAAGCAAAGTTCAATGGCTTAGTTGGAAAAAAATCAATGTCTCACACAAAGGTTGTTTCTCTAATTTTTGTATTTACTAACATTACACTTCCCATACTTAATATGGCTATTAAGTTATTGAAATTTTGACTTTTTTGCTATTATGCCACTGCATTTTGATAATTTAACCGATTATAACATTATACTATCCTTTTAAAACACGGGAAATGGGCTAATTACATATTTAGTTCTTGGAGTTTTAGTTTAGGATTTTAACAATTTTAGTCTTTCTAAGTTTTAGTTTGCATTAACAACAAATGTGGTCCCTGCAATTTTAAATTTCGATAATTACAGATATGGTCCCTATGGTTTTTAATTTCAATAATTACAGTTTTGGTCCTTGAAATATTTAGTCCTTAGAGTTTTTAGTTTAGGATTTTAACAATTTTAGCCCTTCTAACTTTTAGTTTGCATTAATTACAAATATGGTCCCTGTAATTTTAAATTTTGATAATTACAGATATGGTCCCTATGGTTTTTAATTTTAATAATTACAGTTTTGGTCTGTGAAATTTATAATTTGTATTAGTTTCTATTTAAGTCCCTATAGTACAAAATGTGGTTCCTAAGTAATAACGATATTACAAAGATGGTCATTGTGTAATAGCGACATTACATAGATGATCATTATATAGGAGAAAATTACAATAATGGTCCCGGTTTAATAGAAAATTTAAAAGAATGATATTTGTATATTATCTAAATGGTGTTGAGAATGTATGTTTAATAAATCCCCTGCAACGCGCGGCCATCCCCACTAGTTAGACTATCAAAATTTAACTTATTAATATGTTTTTTTTCTATTAAGTCATTGAACCTTGAAAATCCAAATTTAAAACAATGTACTTTAAAAATGTAAATTTTTTTAATTAAGACATTATTCTACGTGATGGAAGTTGTAAAGCTTATTCTCACATTTCCAGAGATTTAACGTTTGCAGAAATCAAATATCATATGGAGGGGTTATGGCACGTTAAAAATCAGGAAAAGTTATGTTCAAGTGTAGAATTTTTGTCAAGGCATGTGAGTAAGGATAGTTTGGTCATTCACCATTTATGACCAACTCAAAATCAGAAACCTAATTTAATCGTCTTCTAATGTGTACGTATCTCGTGCGTTCGTCAAACAGGGATGAATGAAACTAGAAAACGGGAGAGGCACACACATACACACACAACCAATTTCTAGGTGATGCTTGTTTTGGAAGTGGTAAAAGATATGCAGTCTGCAGACCACATCTGTAGAACATCTGCGGAAGAAGAGGTGGACCAAACGTCTGCAAGAATAAGACTGTTTTTTTTTAAATCTGCGGGCATAACTGAAATTAAATTAAACTGATTTTTTTAAACTTAGAAGAGTAGATCTCAAATTCTTGTGTAAATATTGTAAAAGCAAATATTTTGTTTTCCATTTCGTTTGGATTTCTTAAGAATTAAGTTGATATTTTTGTTAAGAATTAAGATATCCATATAATATGCTAGACTCATCAAATTAAATGGAAATAACTATATGTCTTTTTATTTTATTTTTACATGAAGTATCTAATAATGATTATATATTTTATAAAATTTTATTTATTAGAGCAACAATATAAATAGAATATCACATATAAGACTTTAAAAGGATAAACATGAACCCAACAATTGTCCATATTTTTACTTCACAGAACTAATGCTAATGGAAAGCCAAAATCGTTAGTTAAAAAAAAGTAAAATGTTTTTAAAAACAAATAAATAGAATTAGAAACGTACAAATATAAAAATGTACTTTAATTTTAGGATTAGAAGATGCGGTTGTTGTGGAAGCCGCACGATATAGTTGAAAAATAGACTCTTATTTTTTAGGGTTAAAATGTAATGTTTTGGAGTTAGAAGATCCAAGAAGAGGTAGTTCCAAATCTGTGCCAAGAAGAGGATGCACAGACCTTTTTATGTCTACAGTTTTCTAAAAAACAAACAGTCAACGAGGTAAAATGTATACACGCTATTTGCACGACGCAGGAAAAAGAGGCCAATGCGATCGTTTTCAAAAAGCAAACAACACCCTTGTGTGTGTGTGTGTGTGTGTGCTTGTTTGCAATTCAACACCAACGAAAAAGAGACATATGAGATACAAATAGGACAGAGAGAGACCACGAGGCAGGAGGAGACGTAAGCAGCAGGAATCGCTGTTGGAGGGCGAATGTGATGGCCGACGACGACCATTGGTGGCAGGTGACGGTTCTATTGGTCGAGGACGGAGCTATTGGTCCAATTACAAGCTTGATACAACTCCAAAACTCCTAATCTTTCACTGATGAGCAGCATTTGAAGGCATTATTTATAAAACCCTAGTTAAGCTTGTGTATCTTGCGATTTCTTGATGCATGATGTTTATAGTTAAGATTTTGTAGAACATATTTTGTTTTGGGTTGAAATTTACTATATGTACGTGTTGGAAAGCTTTGACGCATATTAGTGTTATAACTTGGAATTAGAATAGGATTAGAATGGAATTAATTATTGTTGAGTTTTTGGACTCTAAGAATCAATTGTTATGTGAAGAATGTACCATGTTGAAAGCTTATTTTTTTTGTCATGAGTAAATGTCGTTATTTATGCATGAAATTGGGAACATATGATGAATAAAATTATGTTACATTGATTCTTAACATGAATTATGTTAGAGATGATAAATGTTGGTCAAAATAGAAGTGTTTTAATACTAGAATTGTGTGGTTTGCATCATATGAAATATAAAGACATGATAGTGTGAATGGTGAATCTTGTTGAAGATAAACATGACAATTGAATTTGTTGGATTTGGTCAAATTTGACCATAAACATGGGATATGTGCAAGTATGTTGATGTTGAAAAATGTTAGTTTTTTCATATACCAAAGAATAATTATAACTTGTTAGTGTTTGGATGGTATGTATTAACCGAATAACACTAGTTTGAAGCTTTTTTTATAAAGTTTGTTAGAATATGGCAAGTTTGGGAAATATGGATTTGGTTTGGAGTATATGATGGTATATTTGGACTCTAATACATATTAGATACATGTTGAAATTATTAATTTTCTTGAATGGTATAAAAGTAGTGAAATGCCAACTAAAGAAATATTCATATGTATGACAAAGTGTGTAATATAATGAACTTGCAATTACTAACTGTAAGACCCTAATCCCGAAAGGTTCAAGTTCAACACGAAAAAGGAAACAAAATATGAGATTTTGGAAATTTTGACAGTTAGCGCCGCTAATGTTAAGATTAGCCGCCGCTAATGCAGTTAACACTGCTAATCTTCGCAGGGTTTGGAAGTGGGTTTGCACGATCACATTTAGTGACGCTAAATTTAGGGATGCTAACTTCTGATTTTGGGCCAAAACCCTAGATTTTGAAGTTTGGGCCACTTATAAGGGTGGGGAACCCTCGGGCAGCCGCCACATGCATCATTTCAGCCCCCAAACTTGTGATTTTCCCTCTCTAGACCATATGGAGTGATTTTTGATGATTTTGGTATTCTTGGATGAATTTTTTAAGAGATTATGATGCTGTGAAGATTCAAGGTGTTGCTTGGAAACTTTATTCAAGTAAAGATCAGCTAAAGTTCTTGTTTCTTGGCCATTGTGAGTAGAGTTTCCACCTTTGTGCATTTTTATGGTTTTCTTATGACTTAAGTGGGTTTTTATGGATTTGAATGATGTAATAGTCCCTTTTGGTGATTGTCCATGATTGAGAAGGATACAGTTATGGAACTTTATGCCTTAAATCCTTGATTTAGAACCTTTAGAATGGTTTAGAGAGTAATTCAAACTCTCTTTGGTGATTTTGGTTAGTTTTGGACCATTTTGGACTTGGATCTTGTTCTTGAGCTAGCATATTATGTTTGGATGTTAAAGTTAGGATTTTTAGGGACTTAGGGACAGTTTGGAAGGTCCCTGGAAGGATTAAGACCTTGGTTGAATGAATTAAGAGTTTAATGGACTTTTGGAACCTGTTCATAGTTAGCGACGCTAACTAAGGAAGTTAACGGCACTAACTGTGCCTGTTGACTTTGTTGACTTTGACTGTTGACTTTTTGACCTGTTTGACTTTTGATCAAACTTGAGGATTTGGGATACCGATCTTAGAAGTTTATCTTGTTTGGGACTATGAAGTTCTAAGTGGAGTTTATCCTTAATAGGCGGTTTGCGCTGTCGGGATCTGAAGACGCGCGTGCGGAACACTGTTTGGCTTTGCAGATCAGGTGAGTCTTCTCACTATACTATGGGTGAAGTTACATGCGTAGATAACTTAATTACTGTGTATAGCAATGTATGGTAGCTAGGAGTGCCTTACATTATTTGATTGTTGAGTTGATAATATAAACCCGATAGATTAGGTTATATGCTTGGACGTCTGTGCTTGTGTGTGACAGTCGTTGGATTTGTTTTGGCGATTGAAGAATGAGTTGATTAAGAACCGTTCGGGGAAAGCCCAAGGGTCCTAAGAATGGGTTGATTAAGGACCATTGGGGGCAAGCCCGAGAGTCCAAATAATGAGTTGATAAGGACCGTCCGGGGCAAGCCCGAGAGTCTAGAGAATGTGTTGATTAAGGACCGTTCGGGGCAAGCTCGAGAGTCCAATGAATGAATGGAATGGATCGTGTGGTATTTTGTGGAACTCACTAAGCTTTGTGCTTATTCTTTCACCCTAACTGTTTTTCAGGTATTTGCTGGCTTGAGCTTGGAGCACGGCGCGACTGTACCGCATCTGAGGTTTTGATAATATAGTCATCCGCTGGATAATGTTTACAAATGTTTTTGTTAAATACGATTTTATATGTTTGAATACGAAGTTTTAATTTGAATGGTTTTTTTTATTTGACAACCCGTTTTATGTATTTGAACCACTTTAAAACGAAAAATATTATTACTGGATTTGGGACGTTACAGTAACACTTGTAATTGGGACGAAATTGGTAATTTCTTCATTAAAATGGATAAAGGAATGGAATTATGTATTTTACTGTTTAATGAGAAAAAAATTGGTAAAGTGGAAAGAAATTATCAATTCCAACCTTTATGGGACAACTTTTGGTATGTCAAGATGCATGATACTAACATGAAATATGAGTTGGTAGACACATGTATCATGTTTAATTGTAAGATATATTTCTAATATCTTATCCAATGTATATAGATTAAAAAGTGTTCGGGAATAGTTCAAGGCCAAGAGAGATGTAAAATAGTGTGGTTAGTCGTACCTAACTACTAAGGTGAGTACATTATTGTTCTCTAATGGGATACGTGTCATTATTGCTATCAGTTGTTGATACTTGTTTGTATTACAATTCATTGAGTTTTAAGAATATTGTATGACGAGCTTGCGAATTGAAATGTTGATTGATTTTGTATGTATGCTTGTGAATTGAAATGTCGATTGGTGTTGTCTTGGGTTTGGAATGTAGCTTCCTAAAGTGATAGCTACCTAGAACTATACATTGTAGAGTTGAGATAAAGAGTATGTCTAGGAATCCATCCTTTGCAGGGATACGGAACGAGTTGCCCAGTAATCCATGAGAAGTTCCGGCCTAGGTGGATAGGGGGTGTGACTCCCATTGTTGTATCCATGACGAGGTCCAACCTCAATGGATGCATATAAGACTCCCATTGTAAAGACCGTTATGGGGAAGGGCCGGTCCGACCCAAATGGCAAGTGATATATAGTGTGGTTTGATTGAGGAAATGTGTTTCTCACCATCGTTGTATCCATGAAAAGGTATGACCTTGGTGGATGAAGAATAAGTCTCTTACTGTAAAGACCATCGTGGAAAAGGTCCGACCCATCCAAAATGGCAAATGGTTGGAAACTCGTCTTAATTAGGGAATGTGATCCCTATACTTGTTGATACCATTGGAATGTTTGATGTGTGTTTTATGTACTCACAAGACGTTAATCTTACGTTCATTGTTTTATGACATGTATATCATGTTTTACTTAAATATTTTAATATGATTGTGCAATGCTAGAAGCTACATGACAATAGATGGAGCGGAGCTTGCTTAAGTTCCTTTGTAATGATCTTGTGATAAATCTTATTTGTTTGCTATGGTTTGAGTTTGATATGAATTTGGTAACACCCAATTTTTTTATTACAAGTGTATAAAAGTTTTTGTTTGGGACAATTTTTTCAAAAACTTGATCTATTGACGTGAAATGTTTTCATAAACCATAGCATTTAAGACATAAACGACAGGTGTTACATGATGGTACCCTAAAACTGTTGCACAACATTTGATAAATGTTATGTAGTATAATGCTCGTGTAAGTGAGATAAAGAAGTGAGTTGTTATTTTCAAAAGTTACATAGACCGCTAGAAGGTATGGATACCTTTTCAGATTAAAATATATTAACCACATTAAAAAAAATCCAAGTAGATTAAACATGTTGATATGACTTTGTAGTTTGTATACATCATCTTCCAAGGATCTGTTTCACATAAATAAACTAGCTTATTGTAATTTAGCGTTTGGTAATATCTCTAAAATAGTTTATAAACTAACTTTTTGATAAGCTATATTGAAATAACTTATTGATATGCTAGCGCGTCAAACATAACCTAATAATATTTGACCTGTAACATTATTTTTGGCATCAAATGTAATATTTGATGTTAGTCATGAAATACTTTCTTACACCAAAAAGAATATTTCATATATATTTTTCCTGATTCATATAAATTTCCAAGAACACCCTTATATTTATTAGTTTTTTGGAAATTTGATTTTACATCTTTTTGTTATTATAATTTTCTAATTTATATTACTAAGCTCAATATATTTGATTTGTTAGTATCAATGTAATATGTAACATAATATTACAAGTAACAAATATTACATTTGAAGTATAACGAGTGGGACCCCGTGCTTCACACGGGTCCATTTGTTTCTCATATAAAGGTAAGCAGACTGTTTCAGGAGAGAACTTTGGGGAACGATCGGTTTAGGAATTTGGGTTGTCCTTTTCCTCTCGATCTTCTTCTTCTGGGGTTTTCGTTGTTTTGGTTTTTTTTTTCTTGCAGGTTTTGTTTTAGAAGCGCTGCAAAGGTATTGATACTTGTTTAATTTATTTTCTTATACATGTTTAGGGTTTGTTAACTAATCGTTGTGCGTTGATGTTTTTAGGATGATGGCGAATGGGTATCGCGTTGGGGATCGGGTGGAGGTGATCGGTACCAGCAAAGGATTGGAGAATTCCTACTATGCCGCTGGAGTTATTGTGTGTAATACAATGTATAGTTTTAACTCTATTGTATGTATAATAGATTGTTAGATTATCAAACCTTATTGAGCTTGTTTCTCAAATGTTCTGCAATATCATACTTCTCCAAAGTCAATGCATACTACAAATAAGAGAAGATGTAAAAGTAAAACTCAATAGCAAATAATCGTTAAAATAAAAAACAATAATACAAAGAATGAAGCATGTGAAAAACCTGTACTCTAGTAGCTAAATCCAATTGGTAAAAGAATATAAAAATATCCTCATTGCCACTTTCACTACGCTCTAAACTCGCATTTGAACTCTGCGCACTTCCTCCTTTAAAAAGCCAACCTGCGTCAACCCTTGTATTTCTTTGTCCGGATATATTTGAAGGCCCTTTCACAGAATCCGTAGATTCTCTCCCTAAGAGCGGAGCCACACTAAAAGAAGGTCAAATTAAGTAGGTACTATTAACTCTTAAGTCTTGTCTACCATAAATGCATAAATCACTTGAGAGTATGTAGAATTTACCAAGTGTTTGTGTTTTCCTTCTATCATAATAAATAGGATACATCTTCTTGAGAAAGATGTCTAGCAATCTACAAACAGCTGGAAAATGACGATACGGGTGCCTACATAATGGACAATGAGATTGACCTCTCATATCCATGGAGCGGTGGCAACACCAGAAGCAGGTGACATGGCCACAAACTGCAAACATACCAAGAACAATGAAAGTAGCAGTTTGTTAATATAATACCAATATGATATACGACACCATTAGCAAAATCCAGTTTTGTTGTGAGCATTTCATACCTAGTACAATGGGTTTGTACAGAATGTCTCTGCAATAAAAAAAGCAACAGTAGTACCATCACCGATTATGAAGAAACAAACGCTTACAAACAATCAATAGAAATAACATGTATACACGGAAGTAACACAAGCAAATCCAGCCTCAAAATTCACTTGTGTTGCTATTTATTAAAGTTTATAGCTTATAATCATGAAACTATTAGCCCAGAAAATACGATATACCCACCTCAAATTCAAATTCGTACACATCATTACAATTTGAAACTTATAACTTATAATAATCAAATTATTAGAGCAGAAACAATCATACACCAAGCCCATACTGTTTATAATATTGAAATAGGGAGAATTACATTGTATAATAAAATCACAAAAAGTCTAATTTCAGTAGAACCAATGGAACTATAAAAATTGAAAAACTAATATAGAATCTTGCTTGATTCCTACTTCATACATGAACATGAATACGAATCGTAATGGAGCCGCTAGAGAAACAATGAATTCAATTGAAAACCCTAAACTTAAGCAGAAAATCAAATATAATCATGCGAAATTGAATAACAGCAAAATGAAGACAACGATTAAAATAGGAAATTAGATAGGCAATTAACTCAGCGATTTTGGTGCTTAAGAGCTCATTTCTCGCCGGTATTTGAAGCCATAGAAACCTTATTAAACCCTAATAATCTTGGTGTATGGTGTAGTTTTTAATGCGTTTGATTTGTGGAAGGTATACATATAATAAACTGATTTTAAAGAATTAAATTAAAGTAAACATGGTAGAGGAGTAATTTACCTGTGTTTGTTCTTTTCAATTCAATCGATTGAGTACCATATGTTTGTCGTTGTTATTCACAGAAGGAATAAGCATGCTATGCTCAAAGGGAGAAGCCGGTCCGTCCGATTTCAGTTGAAGTGAATTCACGATCGACGAATTAGAAGAGATGTTACAGAAAACTGTAGAGTCCTTCCTCAAATAGAACCTAAAAAACGGAATATTGTGAAACTCCTCCCACCGTCGCTCCTCCCGAATCCACCGCTGCTCCTCCAGTAGCCACCGCTGCTCTTCCCGGAGCCATCTGCTCTCGTCCCGTTCGTATTCCGAGCTATTGTCGTTAAATGCGAAGCAAATGTGAGATTTCGAGAGGGAGAGGGAGAGAGACGTGGGTTTGAAGCGGTGGGAACATTATGACCCGCACCGACAGGAAACGTTACATAACCCGCAGGAAAAAAAGCGTACAACATTTTGGAAAATTACGCAATTTAATTAATAGATAAATTATAAAATTGACTAAGAATGACTCAAACTTGAAGATCATATTACAAATATGAAAGTTTAACACAAACATATTGTAAATGAATAATATGACAGTCGAATTTGGCGTTTTATATATTTTTTTTACAAGACTTTGTTGGTTTGGAATAGAGCAATAATAAAAAATTGTGTTTAATGAGTTTTTGTGCTGGTTCGAAAATGCCCTAATAGAGGAGGAGATTAGTTAGTTTTCTATATGAATATTTCTTACGTACAATTGGGTTTTGGAACTCCTGATCAGTAAATCTATAATGAAAATAAATTATTATTTTAAAGTTGAAGTATAAATAATAGAACACGTCACAACGTGCATGTGTTGTTAAACAAAACTTGGCATGAATACAATTTTGGAAGTTAGAATATGAATCGATTGGTGTTTAAAGATTCAAAATCCATTGTGGCATATACAAGAATTAAGCTGTCTCCGGCAAACGGCGGCCGGCCGCCGGCTGACTTAGTTAGACTTCCAATCCATATGTTTACTATTTGTGTAAATTAAGGTTTAGAGATATATATAATCATTGGTTGTGGATTATTACTAGGAAATGGAAGGAGAGTGGTTTTGTCTTAATCTTAATTGTTTTTTTTTTTATTCGATAGCAGCCGTTTGTCAAACGCCTAAGTCGTGCAAGTGCTCCTCCACTATAAGTTATACTGCTACATATTTAAAGATAAAATATGAATTTATAAAGTGGATATAGTTTGATTTGAAAGAATTTTATTAAAACCGAAAGTGTTCAATCGGCATGAGGTTGTTATACAATCCTTTTGGTATTTTAGTGATTAATTTGTGGATATATCCTTCAAAATAGAATGTAAATATTGGTAACTGGTTGAAATGTTAAATAATAATTAATAGCTTAATAATCTGTTTTTGAAACACATTTACCATCATATTCCTAAATCTATATTTTCCTTCGCAAACGAAACTTAAAGTATCGATAACAAAAATTAATAAAATTTTCGGCTACTTCTAATATCATTGGACCATATTTTCTTTGGTAATTAATAAGTTAATATTGTCTAGAATTATATTTCAAATGGTTTGGAATCGATCATGCTATCCATCTATATTAAAGAAGTTGATGACTCAAACAAAGTACATATTTCATCCAAAAGCAATTAAACAACATTCATATTTTACTAATTTAGTCAAACAAATATGAGAATCCATTCTACGACCTTCCAATGAACTAAACGCCGATTAAAACAAGCAAAAAAATCCATTTTGTATTGTCATGGCCTCTTTATATTATTAATTTTATATGTTCTTTATATTTTTTTTGGAATCATAACTTAACATACTTCCTATTTTACTTTTAAATCTATAGTTTTTCGTCTTCAACGAGATTTGAATCACTATATATATATTTTTTTTAATAAAAGTACCAATCCGACAACACATGATACAACTAGACCAAAATCCATTTGATAACATTGTTCATCGAAAGTAAATCAGGTTGGATTCACTTGTTTTCTAGGTTTTAAATCCCAACTCTTTCCTAGCTATCTTTACTAAATGAAATTCATAAACATGTGACTAGTTATCAAACATTATACTATATAATTAAAACCCGTAATTTTTTGTGTTATGTGTACGTTTTTTTTTGTGACGCGGGTTTTTGTGGATCTGTTTTGGTGCTTGTCGGATCTTTGTGGATCCGGATTGTCAATATGTCGGTCTTTCGCTTTCTTCGTTTCCAGAATCATCTCTTCTCCCACCGCTTCACCTTCATCCTCTCCGACTCCCCCTTCTCCGCCACCACTGCTACATCACAACTTTTCCAAACATAAACTTGTCACACAAAATAATTCATTTGTTGTATACGAGGGATATACATTAATGATTGATTGTATTATAATTATAATTAACTCGAGACATGTTGAGCTCAGTTTCTATTATATTGTCAGTAAGATGTTTGTGATTTTAGTGTCACCAAGTCATTTTATGTAATTGCAACTAATATGTGAGCTAAGAGGCTATTTAGTTTGTACTCTAATATATGTTCAGGTATGTGCGGAGTGCACGCATGTATAAGATCGAATAAATAGCCGGTTCGATGACAAGTCGGGGTCCGGGGGCAGCGCCCCCGGGTTTGGGGTTTCCAAAGGGGTAGCGCCCCTTTGGCGGGGTCTAGGGGCAGCGCCCCTAGCAGGGTTCTAGGGGAAAAGCCCCTAGCTGGGGTACATATTGGATAACCGTATTTCTTGAGGGTGATTATGGTAAAACTGACTAATTTCGTCAGTTTTGGAAACCATCGATTTCTCATTAATCCGTGACTTGTTCCCAAAGAAACTGATGACGGCAACCCTAAATCCCATGACAGTTAACTCTAGACAAAACCCTATCACTCGTTTATTATAAATACGGCTCTCCTCTTTGAGGTCAGATACACATTTTAGCTCTCGTTTTTGTTGGATTAGGTGTCTAAGCCATGACTTATAATTGTATTTATCTTGTTAATTGAAGCAAAGTCCATTTGGGTTGCCCTCATAGCTGGAGGTTAGGATAGAGTTCAGTAGAGTAAAAGGTTGATTTATTAATTGTTTAATAAATCAATAGAATTAATTAAATGGCTTATTAATATATTTAAGTGTTAACATATTAATCAGAAACTATAATAATTAATTAGAAATTAATCTGGAATTAATTGGATTAATTTAGTGATTAATTTAATTAATTAAAAGTGCAGGGACTGGCTTTGTAATAATTCAATAGTTGAATAAAAGGCTAGCCATTGGAAGCCTCAAGTTGGGCGAAATTATGGAGGCCATCTCCATAATTTTGAAACCCTAGTTAGGGTTTTTAGAGGCTTGCCCAAATGGATAACAGGCTTGTCCATTAAGGGGCTTCTCTAGGGTTTCTGCTGTAGCCTCTAGGAGGCTATATAAGGAACCCTCTGGAGGCTCAATACCTGCGCCATTTTTCACCAAGGATTACTCTGCTGGACTGTCTTCTCCATTGCTTAGGTGTGACACCATTTGAGGCAGGACACTTGTGCTGCTAGCTTCAAGGATCATAAGATCAAAAGGTTGGTTTCCTTAGATTTGATCTTTAAAAATAATTGTTGGCCTTAGGTTTTAGTTTATTATCTTCATAGAAGAAAACATAGATCTTTCTAGGGTTGCATGTGAACCATAAGAAATTATTTGTTCATTGTTTGCTAGAAAACCCTTCAGTGGTATCAGAGCATAGGCTTGTTTTCTTGTGTTTGATATAAACTGCATGAACTGTTTGTGCCTAAGGGTTTTGTGCGAAAATTAAACCCTTGGAAAAGGCCATTTTCGTAGCCTAGGCTAGGGTTTCCTAACCCTAGCCGCCACCCTTGGTCCCCCCTTGATTTGCTTGCCTTTTATAAGTGAAAGGTTTTCTGCAACCATGAACTAAATAACCTAAGTTCACATGCAACCTATAAGGATCTATGTTTTCTTCTAATTGAACATATAACAAAACCTAAAGGCCATAAGAAAATTAACTAAAAGAATAAAATTCGAGAAACCAACCTTTTAGAAGAATTTTCTGGAAGCTGAGCAGCAAAAGTATCCTGCCTCAAATGAGATCACACCCAAGCCGAGAGGATTATGGATCGAGATTCCAGAGAGAAACAATAGAATGAGCAACTGATAATGAGGCCTAGGGTTCCCTATTTACAGGGAACCAAAGGGTAAAGCTAGAAACCCTAGCCGCAGCCCATTTTCCGGATTATGTGTACGCGCGCCGCGGCCTTTACATTGGCGCGCCGCGCGCCGCAATTCAACTATTGAATTCGTGCGGATATGTACGCGCGTCGCAGCCTTTACATTTGCGCGCCGCGCGCCGCAATTCAACTATTGAATTTGTACGACTTTAATCCCTGACCTCCTGATTAATCCAATTAATGTCACAGAAATTAATCCAATTAATTTCTGATTAATTATTAATCAAACAATATTATTTCTAATTAATATATTATCTCCATAATATATTAACAAATAATATCTTGATTTATTAGTCATATAATAAATCAACCATCTCTCTCTACTTAACTTTCCAACAAACCTCCGGCCATGAGGGCAATCCAAATGGACTGTGCTACTATTAATCAGGTAAATACTAATTATTAGTCATGGCTTAGACACCTAATCCAACAGTCTCCCACTTGGATAAGTCTATGACTATAATTACCAATTTAACCTCTAATTAACCAGCACTTTTAGCTTCCTAGAAACCGCTGCCAAACTCTGATCTAATCAGTTCTGTCCATAGATAAGTGATCAGATGATCCTCCGTCCAACAAGATATTTTCAGACTCAAGACATGGATAAAATCAATCCGGTCTGATTCACTGTTCCTCGATATCCGATTTGCATATGACTCTTAGACTACCAATTTAGTCCCGGTTGGCCAACCATTTTAGTCAACTTCAAATTCATCGAGAGGCCTACAGATATCTGTTCCCCGTTAGGGTCAAGGGACGAATAAGCTTCGACTCATATACTTATGTCTTTTACCAGACAAATCACTCACAACAATACGTTTTATAACACCGAGTTACCGATGCGTTTTCGTATTATCAATGAACAACCGTCTAATAAATCATAACTCATATGTCTTAGCTTAAAGATCAAAAGATATTATCGTCTCAACATTGCTCGTGATGAAATCCATGAAGCAATCTATTGAGCGCGGGTTTATCCAATACTCAAATCTCCATTTCCAAGTACTCACGAATGGTGCAGCAATCCAATTGCAATGTCTAACTCCTTAGACAATCTATTACCAATTCATGACAGTCTTACTTCACATTTACTCCCAAAAAGTGTAATCGACTGTGGATATTTGAATAATCCAATTATTCAGGAAGTAAAACATGCAAAATAAAATACAATGATAAAGTATTGACAAAAGTAGTAAACCATTACTCATTAATAAATCTCTATTATTAAATCACAAGAGTCAAATACAATACATTGTTACAAGTTTCGAAACCTATCTAATTTACATAAACTTTATATCATCTCTTAATCCAATGCTCCTAGCATGCTGATTATGCTTAATCCTACTCAGAGCCTTTGTTAAGGGATCTGCAGGATTATCTTCCGATGATACCCTCTTTACCACGAGGTGACCTTCTTCTACCTTATGCCTTATGTAGTGGTACTTTCTGTCGATATGCCTGGACTTTCCATGGTCTCGCGGTTCCTTTGTCAAAGCGACCGCACCTTCGTTATCGCAGAACAGTTCCACGGGCTCCTGAATACTCGGGACTACTCCAAGGTCACCGATGAAGTTCTTCAGCCAAGCCGCTTCCTTAGACGCTTCACTTGCTGCTATATACTCTGATTCACAAGTAGAATCAGCCACCGTATCTTGCTTGGAACTTTTCCAAGTTACTGCTCCTCCGTTCAGAAGGAATACCCAGCCAGACTGAGACCGACCACTGTCTCTATCCGTCTGAAAACTGGCATCCGTATATCCTTCAACTCTCAATGTATCACTGCCTCCAAGGACCAACACCATGTCCTTTGTCCTTCGCAGATACTTGAGTATATTCTTTACAGCTATCCAATGCGCCCTTCCAGGGTTACCCTGGTACCGACTGACCATGCTTAAAGCAAAAGCCACGTCAGGGCGAGTACACGTCATAGCGTACATGATCGATCCTACAGCCGAAGCGTAAGGTACCCGACTCATTTCAGCTATTTCTTCGTCTGTACTCGGACTTTGAGTCTTACTCAATTTTGCATTACTTTGGATAGGTAGCTCTCCCTTCTTGGAATTTTCCATACTAAACCTTTTCAGTACCTTTTCCAAATATGTACCCTGACTAAGTCCAATTAGTCTCTTCTTCCTATCTCTCAATATTCTTATCCCGAGAATATAGGCAGCCTCTCCTAGGTCCTTCATGGCGAAACATTTCCTAAGCCAATCCTTGACATCTTGCAAGGTTGGAATATCGTTTCCCATGAGCAGTATGTCATCGACATACAGCACCAGAAAGGTGACTATACTCCCACTAGCCTTGACATATACGCAGGACTCATCCTCGCTCCTAGAGAAACCAAACTCTTTGACTTTCTCATGGAAACAAAGATTCCAGCTGCGAGAAGCTTGCTTCAATCCGTAGATTGATCTCTCAAGCTTACACACCTTATTAGGATACTTTGCATCGACAAAACCCTCTGGCTGATTCATGTAAACATCCTCAGTCAACTTCCCATTAAGGAAAGTGGTTTTGACGTCCATCTGCCAAATTTCATAGTCATGAAATGCAGCTATGGCTAGCATAATCCTAATAGACTTTATCTTGGCTACTGGTGAGAAGGTCTCGTCATAGTCAACCCCTGGGGTTTGAGTAAAGCCCTTCGCAACCAGTCTTGCCTTGAAAGTGTGTACTTTTCCGTCCATGTCGGTCTTCTTCTTGAAGATCCATTTGCACCTGACTGTCTTTCGACCCGGTACATTGTCAACCAAGTTCCAAACTTGATTGTCATACATGGACTTGATCTCGCTATCCATGGCCTCTTTCCACTTGGCAGACTCAGGGCCCGCCACTGCTTCCTGGTAGTTAGCTGGTTCATCCAAATTTATCAGTGTCCTATCACTGACAAACGTGTCCCCATCCGAAGTTATATGGAACCCATAAAACTCGGGTGGCATGCTAACCCTACCGGAACGCCTAAGAGGTAAGGATACATCTGTCGGACCAACAGGAACTTCTTCCTCATGTTGGTTGCTAGTTTCTCCTAAGGTTGCGTCATCTGATGACTCTTGAATTTCTTCCAGATCAATGGTACTCCCACTGTCCTCTTTGAATATGAGCTCTCTCTCTCGAAAGACCGCTCGTCTAGCTACAAAGACCACGTCCTCGCTTGGTCTGTAGAATAGATATCCAAAGGACTGTTTGGGATAACCAAGGAAGAAACACCTTTCGCTTCTTTCTGCGAGTTTGTCTTGAGTCTCTCGTCTAACGAAAGCCTCACAACCCCAGACTTTGATATGTGCCAACGAGGGAACTTTCCCCGTCCACATCTCATGAGGTGTTTTAGCAACCTTCTTAGTTGGGACAAGATTGAGGATGTGGGCGGCAGTCTCTAAGGCATACCCCCAGAAGTGAATGGGAAGTGCAGCTCGACTCATCATGGAACGAACCATGTCCAACAGGGTTCGGTTGCGCCTCTCTGCAACACCATTCAACTGTGGTGTCCTGGGAGGTGTCAACTGCAAAACTATTCCGCATTCCTTTAGATAGTCTAGGAACTCGATACTTAGATACTCTCCGCCTCTGTCGGACCTGAGCATCTTTATCTTCCTGCCTAATTGATTCTCTACTTCGTTCTTAAACTCTTTGAACTTTTCAAAGGTGTCCGACTTGTGCTTGATCAAGTAGATATAACCGTATCTACTAAAATCGTCGATAAAGGTCACGTAGAACCGCGTGCCATCCTTTGTGGTTGATCTGAATGGACCACACACATCCGTGTGAATGATGTCCAGCAGACCCTCACCTCTTTCAAAAGACCCTTTGAAAGGTGATTTAGTCATCTTGCCCAACAGACAAGATTCGCATACATCATCCGACCTTAGGTCGAATGATTCCAACACTCCATCCTTTTGGAGTTGGGCGATGCGTTTCTTGCTGATGTGCCCGAGCCGACTATGCCACAGACATGCCTTTTCTACACCACTAGTAGAATCAATATAATTTACACTATGTCCTAAATTGTCAACACATTCAACAGTTTCATACACACCATCACAAGGATAAGCAGTAAAAATCAAAATACCATTTTTGAAAACAGAAATCGAACCAATTTTATTATCAAAAGAAAATTGAAATCCTTGTCTGAACAATGCGTGAAATGAAATAATGTTTCTTGCCATTTCTGGCGAATAGCAACAATTTAATAATTCTAAACTAACATCACTACTAAGCACTAAACTGTAAACGCCGATCTTGGTAACAGGGGACGATCTCCTATTGCCCATGATCAAGTTCAGTCTACCGTGCTCCACCTCCCTGCTTTCCTTTAGGCCCTGCAGATCAGAACAAATGTGAAAACCACATCCTGTATCAAGGACCCAAGAATTAGAAGATGGTGAGTTTTTAGAGATAGTGTATATACCTGCTGTCGATGGCTTTACTTTCCCATCCTTGACATCCTGCAAGTATTTGGGGCATCTTCTCTTCCAATGGCCCTTCTCTTTGCAGTAAAAACAGTTGGCTTCATCAGGGTTGGCCACACAAGGAATCTGGGAAGTCTTGGTTCTCGAGCCATTACTGGATGACCCGACCTGAACCTTTTCCCTCCAATTTTGCTTAGGAGGGCCCTTCCTTTTCTTTCCTTTGCCACTTCCGATGGCTAGGACGGGCTGATTAACCGAGGGTACACTTTTACCCTTCATCCCGTCCTCAGCTACTCGAAGCATGCGATGCAACTCAGTCATATTAGCCTGATTGTTGTTCAAATGATAGGCCAGCCTGAACTGGTCATAAGAACTCGGTAACGAGTTAAGCACTATGTCAACGGCCAACTGTTCCGGTACAGGCATCGCAAGCTTTCTAAGCCGCTCCACGTAACCTTGCATTCTTTGCACATGAGTGCAGATGGACTCTCCATCTTTAGGTTTGCTGTTCGTGAAGTCCTTGACCACCTCGCACCTCTCGATGCGCTCTTGCTTGTGGAACTTTTCCGCAAGCTCCTGGTGCATCTCAAAAGGCCAGTAGTCTTCGTATATTCTCTGCAATTCTGGGTTCATTGTGGCGATCATGATGCAGGCCACTTTGGTCGCATCATCAGAATGTTTTTGGTACAAGGCAATTTCCTCGGGAGTAGCAGTTTCAGGGTCAATATCGACAAGCTCGGTTTCGAGGACATACTCCTTGTTCTCGTACCTCAGAGCCATCTTGATATTTCTAATCCAGTCATTGTAGTTTGTCCCGTTTAATTGAACCTTGGAACATAATGAGAGGATTGAGGGAACACTAGAGTTTGAGTGGGGAGCGGATTGATCAGCAGAAGACATCTATAAAAGAAGGTAAGTTTAATTAGATACTTGTCGGTCCTTATAATAACCCAATATAAAATAAGGCTAGGATCCAACTATAACAATTTGCAACATAGAAGAGGGATGCCGTAATCTATAAGCAAATTTTATAAAGGTAGGCGAATGACGATTCAGCCAATTCCACTGCGGAAAAATAATCTTATTATAAATGGAATTCCTAGTTTCTTTTTAGATATATTGAACTGTTCAATAGCATGTTTAATCTCGGATATGTCCCACCGTTTGTGACTGGGATGCCGAGGATCACAAACCGGGTGTGAATAACCATGCAAATTAGCTCGGTACTCTCGGGGTCCATTATCATCTCAAATTGATGTGCCGGTAAACCACACACGCTCCATCAACAATGATAACACCCGAGACACCCATTGCCACTCTTTATGAACCCCCATTGGTGTGCCGGTAAACCACACACGCTCCACCAACGTTTCATAAAGTGCAATGTGCAATTTCATGGGGTAGCATCAAATTCACATTTTTCTTAAAGTAACTAGATTGGGATTTTATGTAAAGGTTCTAGTACTTTGATCATTATACTTTTAATGGTTATGTGGTCCTATCAAAACTGTTCGGCTAACGACCCTCCACTGATCAGGCGAGCGGTGGGTGAGAGTGTTCACCCATTAGACTGCCATTTTATAGGTAGCCTCCTTATACCCACTTTATAGACCAGCTTCGTGAATGAGGCCTACTATTGAATTGGCTGACCAATTTTATCTTATACATATAGTATTAACAATTAATAACATATATAATATGTATTTTAAAACCCTTTAAAATATTCAAGGTTTATCTTTTAATTTTACCAAATTTAACAATTAAATTTTAAATTAAATTAAACCTTAAATTTCGATTTAATCAATTTTAATTACCAATTAATTAAATTAATTAAATCTAAATATTTTAAACATTTTAAAATAATTTTTTGGATTTATTCCATTAATTTCGCCAATTTAAAATTAATTAAATCCCTTTTGAATTATCTTTTAATTAACAATTAATTAAATTAATTCAAATGAAGATAGGTTTATCCAAATTAATCAAATTAATTAAAACCTATCCTAAACCCCCTAAAAAATCGAATTCAAATAATGAGGTTTAAGTTTATCCATTTAATTAACAAATAAAGTTACCAAAAATAGAAAACCTTCCAAAACCCTAATTGAGATTTTCGAAATAGGCAAAGGGGGGATTAGGGTTTCCAAAACCCTAACCCTAGAAATCGATCCTGATATATATAAAGGTTTATAGGCTTTAAACCCTAAAACAGTTATAGCAATTCAACAAGAAAACAAGACAGGCTCTGATACCACTGAAAGGTTTTCTGCAACCATGAACTAAATAACCTAAGTTCACATGCAACCTATAAGGATCTATGTTTTCTTCTAATTGAACATATAACAAAACCTAAAGGCCATAAGAAAATTAACTAAAAGAATAAAATTCGAGAAACCAACCTTTTAGAAGAATTTTCTGGAAGCTGAGCAGCAAAAGTATCCTGCCTCAAATGAGATCACACCCAAGCCGAGAGGATTATGGATCGAGATTCCAGAGAGAAACAATAGAATGAGCAACTGATAATGAGGCCTAGGGTTCCCTATTTATAGGGAACCAAAGGGTAAAGCTAGAAACCCTAGCCGCAGCCCATTTTCCGGATTATGTGTACGCGCGCCGCGGCCTTTACATTGGCGCGCCGCGCGCCGCAATTCAACTATTGAATTCGTGCGGATATGTACGCGCGTCGCAGCCTTTACATTTGCGCGCCGCGCGCCGCAATTCAACTATTGAATTTGTACGACTTTAATCCCTGACCTCCTGATTAATCCAATTAATGTCACAGAAATTAATCCAATTAATTTCTGATTAATTATTAATCAAACAATATTATTTCTAATTAATATATTATCTCCATAATATATTAACAAACAATATCTTGATTTATTAGTCATATAATAAATCAACCATCTCTCTCTACTTAACTTTCCAACAAACCTCCGGCCATGAGGGCAACCCAAATGGACTGTGCTACTATTAATCAGGTAAATACTAATTATTAGTCATGGCTTAGACACCTAATCCAACAATAAGTAGGTTGTTATTTATGGTAATTATTGGATAGTTAAATAACTGGAACCCTTATCTTTGCATGCTGATTTCGTGACCTAGGGATAAGGGTTAGGAAATTAATTTGATTAATTTTTGTGATTCCATTATTAGATTTAATTAATTTAATTAATTGTTAATTAAAAGATAAATTAAATCAGCTTAAAGGATTAATTTAAAATTTTCGAAAAAATAGAATAAATTAGCGAAAATTCTGAATAAATTAATTCTAAAATATTTTAATAAGATTAAAATATATCTTATATATTTATGATTAAAAGTTAATAATTTATATATAAGAAAATTGGTTAGTCTTACCGTTAGTAGGCCTCATTCACAAAACTGTCCTATAAAGAGGGTATAAGGCGACTGCCTATAAAATGGCAGTCTAATGGGTATTGACTCTTACCCACCACTCTCATGGTCAGTCGAATGTCGTTAGCCGAACGGGTTTGATAGAACCGCTAAGCCTCTTAAAAGTATAATGCTATAATTGAAAGTACTAGAACCTTGAACAAAAACCCAATCTAGTTACTTTAGGTTAAAAATGTGAATTGGTGCTAATCCATGAAATTGCACATTGCAATTTGTGAAACATTGGTAGAGCGTGTGTGGTTAACCGGCACACCAATAGGGGTTCACAAAGACTTGCAATGGGTTTCTCGATTTTGTCATTATTAACGGAGCGTGTGTGGTTAACCGGCACGTTAATTAGAGATGGCAATTGACTTCGAGAGTACCGAGCGAATTTGCATGGTTATTCACACCCGGTTTGTGATTCTCGGCATCCCAATCACAAATAGTGGGGCACATCCGAGACTAAACATGCCATTGAATAGTTCAATGTGTCTCAACAGATCTAAGAATTTCATAAGATGAAATTGATAAGTGTATTATCTACCTTAATGACCATTATGTTGTGATTACGGCATCCCTCTTCACACCATAGTTGGGGCACTTTGGGTCCTAGCCTTAATATATAATATATTGGGTAATTATTTAAAAGGATTATTGAACTAATAAATTCTGTTTATTGTAGATGTCTGAATCAAGTGTCTATTCTCCTCCCTTTCCTCCTTCACCCATTTCTGAGAGCATCAGAAAGCACCTGCTGAATATGGAAAGGCTGACTGGCCTTAACTATATGGAATGGCTTTGCAATTGGAGACGGGTTCTCGTCATTGCTGGCAAGCCTCATCTCACCGAGTATCCGATCCCGGTTCCATCGGAACAAGTCATCATAAAGAGTTCTTATGATGAGCGTAACTTCTTAGTTGATGAATCCAAAAAGATTCGTGACCTCATGCTATTGACCAATGACCCCGGGCTCTGCAAGGATTTTGAATCCTTGGGGCCATATGAGTTAATGCAATCGGTTGAGGAAAAGTTCCAAAACGCAGTTGAAGAGGAACGAGGTAGGATCTTCAAAAGACTTGCAGAGTGTAAGTTAAAAGAAGGAAGTAGCATCAATTCACATGTTCTTCATATTGAAGCATACATAGGCGAATTGTACAAACTTGGTTATTCCATGAGTCAGGAGTCGAGTGTTAACACTCTACTCGCTTCACTGACCAGTAAGTACGATCTGTTCATTCAGACGTATAGAAAGGAAGACCAGAAAAAGACCTTAATGGAAATGCATCCACTATTGACTTTATACGAGTCACTCTTGGACAGGCATAGCTCCAATGGTTCAGCTACTTCTGGATTAAGTCCAGTGAAAAGACGCAGCAAGAAACGATCCAGATCGTCTGGACAAGTCCTAAACTGGGAATCCACAGAATCGGATACAGTCGCGGAAAGATTGGAAGACGCTCCAAGGTCAAAATCTTTTGAAAGCTCAGGTATATCTAAAAACCTCAAAACTCTTGTTCCATAATTCCTTGATGCGTAATGTGATAGTCACATTTTGGTTTGTATGCAGGGAATCAGTAGGGTACGGGACATTGGTGCATAGGAGCACATATGGATTGGATTTCCGGCTCATGCAGTTTTGAAGTTTAGTTAGATATTGAAATATTGTTATTTGCTTTTCAGATGCGTATGACATTGTCTATCATATAGTACATTGTTCAAGGATTTTGTTTTTTTAATAAAATTGTCGTTTAATTTCTTTTAACATCTGTTGTTTGAAATTATCCTTGAAATGTTGTATGATTCTGTTGAATGCATGATTGATGATAACTTGAATATTGAATGCATCCAAAGTGTTTGGATTTTAGGAATTGTGTCCTTTTATGACTGTTAAGATAAATGTCATAAGAATCAATTCAACCAAAGGTCCAGTTGGACAGGACCTTAGAATCACTTGACTTAGAGTCACTTGATGAGTTGAGTTCTTAATGTGTAAAAAATGAATCAACCAAAGATCCAGTTGGACAGGACTTTGGAATCATTCGACTTAGAGTCAGATGATGATTAAGCTCTTTATAAAGCACAAATGGCAAGAAATGAATCACCCAAAGATCCAGAGGATAGGATTTTGGAATCAGTTGACTTAGAGTCAACTGAAGATTGCAAGTCTTGAACAAAATTAACAAAGTCATAAGTTACATAGAAATGTAAAAGAGATTGAGATTAGGAGCAACGAACACATCAGTTGCCGTGTATTGCTCGAATCTACAAATAGAACACAATTGTTTGTACTTCGCAATATTTGTCATTCCGTATGACGAATATGGCTTCGCTTATCAGAATAAGTGATTGGATTGAAACCTTGAACAGTTCAAGGACTTCAAAGGAAGTACAAAATCCACGGAACCTGAGTGACAACATAAACTGGGAAAATGTTTCACAGTTATTTTCTTCCGAGAACATTAATAGTTATAATGTATCTTAGGGAAGATGATGGAGCATTGGTCGAAACAGTTCGATCCTCGATGTATGAGATACATTGCCAATTAGTTTCCAATAAATTGAATATTATACCAGTCAGACCATATAAACCATATTCCGACCACATCCTTCGACTAAGTAGGTTTTACAGACACTGTCTGAAATGTAAAGTTGGGATTATCCCACTTGTACATTAAAAGTCCAGGGTCTTGTAGTGTTCGTCCGAACCTCATGACTAGCCTGAACCTAATCAGAAATGTCGTTTCACTGGTTATCTCGCTGTACCTGGAAGAGAAAGAGCTCTTTTAGAAAGAACTCATGTTCTAAGGAAACAGTGGGAGTTGGGACAGTCCTAAATGAGTTCAGGATTAGCCAAGTGAAATAACCTTTAGTCATCACTAGGCTTAGAGCAGAAATCAGATTTCTATTTTAATACTGACATAATCTTCTCTTGACCAGTAGTATTGATCACCTTCATAATTAGTTATGATCGGGGTGACATACCGAATAGTGGTAAAACACTATAGTTGGTATGGATTTACAATCCGACTACTTGGAAGCATTGCTGGGCCCGGTTGCTGCCAATTAAGAGAACCTTAGGACGAGATACCGTCCATGGACAGTTTGATTGATTTTACAACTGGTCTTAAAAATAGTGGGAGTAATCATCAAAAGAAACCAACATGGACAGAAACGTACTGACAACGCCTAGTAATATCAAGTATTTTAGGCGTTGTTGAGCCGTGTTTTAGTTAATTTATCATTATTAATTGGCTAATATCACTTACTTTTGTGTCAAAGTGCTTGGAAATGTTTTTAGTGTAAATGCAGGGGTTTTAATGTAATTATGGAGAAGTTGTGGAGCGAAAAAGGCAAAAAGTTGGACCTGACAGAAATAGAGGCGCTATCTCTTGAGATAGAGCCGCTATCGACAATAGAGCCGCTATTTCTTGAGATAGCGCCGCTATCTCGCGACCGGATAAAATCTTCGTTTTTGAATTTTAAATTCCGAGATTGCGGGATAAGGCAACACGCGCGTCGCGGATTTAGCTTGGCCGCGACGCGGAAACCCTAATTTCGCACTATTATAAATACCGGAGTCCCGTCCGACTTTTCACTCATCCCGGGACGCGAAGGAGGGATCCGAAGGCACTATTTCGTCAGTTTTTCAGTGGGAATCAACATTTTGGTTAGTTATTTAGTTTTTCTCTTATTTTATCAACTCGGTATCGAGGTATTCCGCAATCGGGATTTCCATCGATTACTCGATGTTTGTTGAGATTCATAGCTTCTGATTTCAGTAGAATAATTGATAGTTTAAATCTGATATTTGAGTGTTTGGATATTGGTTTGATGTTTGATTTGGATTTATAAAAGTTAATCATTCAGTTTATGGTTTATTTGCAATTTTCGGTATTTTGGATGTTTGAATGCTTGTTGATGTGTTTGGAACTATTTGTTGCTTCTAGATTTTGGACTTAGTTTCTGATTTCAGTAAGTAACATTAGTCTAGGATTTGGTTTGGTTTAGTTAGTTCATGTTTGAGTTAGGTTTTGGCATTGGTCTTGGAATTGTGTTTTTAGTTGATTTTTGGAAAAGTAGAAACAATACCGCTGGCTGTAGAGTGACACTACAGTTGGTATACTATCGTCTTGTCCTAACCACGTAACTCCTGCGGATCGACCCTGACTACCGCTATACTAGTGTGTGTTAGGTTTTCTCTTATTTTTAACCGCACGACGACCGAGGCGTGTCAAATTTTGGCGCCGTTGCCGGGGAGTTGTGCGCTTAGGATAGACGATCAGTAGGGTTGTTTCTTTTGATGTTTGATTTTAGTTTGTTGAATTTTGGTATGTGTACGTCTTCATAATGGGCGATTACATGTACCCTGATCAGTATTATGAATATTATGAAAAACCGGCCGACACCTATTACGAGGATGATTGCTACAATGGATCATTCAATGACAATAGATGGCGGACCGAGGAGTCATCTCAGCCTGAAAATCCTGCAATTTGGGCCCAACTTTGGGTACTCATGGATAACACCTACCAAGTGCAGAAGGACCAGGCTGATGCTCTCGTAAGATTGCAAGCTTCTTTAGATCAATTAGAGAAAAGTTGGGAATCGACACCACCCTCGCCAGAACCTGAGGCGAGTGATATTTATACCAATGATAATGTGTGTGAACTTGCATCACCCGAATATGTGATGGAAGGGCATGCACCGTGGGAAAGTCAAGAGACCACTAAGAGGGTCGAAAATGTAGTTGAGGAAAAGGTTGTAGGTGACAATGCTACCTCTGACTCAACAACTTTTGATGTTTTTGATATTTTTGAAAATGTTGATAATGTCGAGCTAGTGATGAGTGAATCCATACCATCACCAGACGATTTGATTGATGAGGATGTTGTGGAGGAGGCTGTAAGTGACAGTACAGACCCCAGCCCAACGATCCCCGAAATTGTTGAAGTTATTGATACTATTGGGGAAGGGGGTGTAGATGACAATACTACCCCCAACCCTATAATTTTTGAAAATTTTGAGAAATTTGAAAACAAGGATCTGGTGATGGGTGACTTTATACCACCACCAGATGAAACTAGTCGCTCACTTTTGGTTCCGATCCACCTATTGGACGATGATCAAGAAGTTGATGCGGACGAATTGATTTTTGAAAATAATAAACATGATGTTATCACCACTCATGATCCGTTCATGAATGGAAAATTAGATGTAATCAATACCATCGACGAGGACATTTGGAAGCATCCCGATATGTTGCCTTCCGATCCCATTCGATTGGAAAACCTTTATTGGTACTGCATGCCAAAACCACAAACTGCAAATGACACGCAATATGTAAACAAGGACTTTGCAAAACAATTACTGGGAGCGGCCCTGGACGCGCTTCATGCTAAGCCGGTGATATTGAAGAGACACCAAAGGAAGGACCGAGCTTGGAGGTTTAAATCTATTTCTAAGCATTCGAGCGAAATAATCAGAAAACAGCAACCGGGCAGCATCAGAGGAACCGGCAAACCATTTGACCCGGGGAAATTGGAGTATGGAATCAACGAAGGGACGGTGGTAACTGAAATTCAGTGGAGAAAAATGGCGTACAATCCACCGTAGACACACAAAGACGGT
This sequence comes from Cichorium intybus, assembly GCA_023525715.1. Classification (NCBI taxonomy): domain Eukaryota; kingdom Viridiplantae; phylum Streptophyta; class Magnoliopsida; order Asterales; family Asteraceae; genus Cichorium; species Cichorium intybus. Next base: position 132,892,578 of record CM042009.1, read on the forward strand.
CCAGCTAAAAGACCGAGCAAAGAAGCGCTTTCGGGAGGCAACCCGATTTTCGATAAGTATTTTCTTTTATTTTTATTTTTATTTTTGGTCAAAATACCATTGAGGATGATTATTGTTGAGTGTAATACTGTATGTCCTAAGTGAGGGGTGAGGGTGAGTAAATAGAAAGAAAACAAAGAAAATTCGGGAGTCGCGCCGCCAACATCACCAACCCGCGACGCGGACCAGGGAGAGACCCTATGTACAGGGGCTTTTCACGCATACTTGCGACGCGACACAACTTTATTTGGTGCCGCGGACCTTCAACCTTGATTGATGGACACTGGATCTCATAGCGTCTATGCGTCGCGGCCTTGACACTCCGGCGTCGCGGGAACGAGGAATCAGCAAGGACATCAACTCGCAATGTATTATCTTCTTTTGTGTTTTGCAACTTTTATATTTTTAATGTGTTTTGTTAGTGTCAAGAGTATCCAGCCAAACCATGATTGCTGTACCAACTGATGGAGTTGCATAACGCAAGTGTGGGGTCACCGTACCCCTACACTCGTGTATGCCGGCGTGTTTACTGCTGCGCCCGACTCCCGGATTTCATCGTGAATGACGTGAACAATCGACCCTGTTACTGTATGATCCCGACAATCGAGCAATTCGCCGTTTCAAAAAGGGATAACTCTTTCTCCCTAGTTCTAAATATTTTTTTGTACAACGGGGACGTTGTACGGTTTTAAGTGTGGGGTGTGGACGGTCGAAAGAGTTTATTTTTGAAATTTTTGCGGGAAATGAGTCAATTTTCAAAATTTTAGCAATATTTTTCAAAATTTTTAATAAATTGTAATTTTGAAACGAATGGTTTGTGATTGTTTATAGCATTAGTATTTTTCGAGAAATACTATGTAGTTGTTACCATGCTATTAGTTTAGTCAAACAAGTTGAGTTTTAGGAGTTAGACGATTAGAGTGTTTTAGGATTGGAATTTAGGAAGGAAATGTCAATCTGTGGCCTTTGTTGTTCGAGCCGGTAGGTCCGAAAAGGGTGGCCTCGAAGAGGCATTTATGCACCTTACCACCTAAGATCGTCTGGTCTGGGATGGTATTTCTGAAAGCTCGCTACACGGACAACATCGAAAGTCATGGACATTTCCTTAATGGCCTTTAGAATCTGAATAAGTAAGTACACTTCATTGTGGACAGAAAATTTGTAATCAAGGGTTCTCTAGAAAGCCATGAATTCCAAAGAACACTCTGATTAGGTTTTCATGAACTATTTCACTCTAAGTCATAAGGCAATAAACTTTGAAACTGAACACAGTCAAAAATTATTTGAGTCTTAGTTAGAATTTATTAAAAACTCTCTATCTAGAGGACAAGCAAGGCACAAGTGTGGGGTGTTTGACAACGCCTAGTAATATCAAGTATTTTAGGCGTTGTTGAGCCGTGTTTTAGTTAATTTATCATTATTAATTGGCTAATATCACTTACTTTTGTGTCAAAGTGCTTGGAAATATTTTTAGTGTAAATGCAGGGGTTTTAGTGTAATTCTGGAGAAGTTGTGGAGCGAAAAAGGCAAAAAGTTGGACCTGACAGAAATAGAGGCGCTATCTCTTGAGATAGAGCCGCTATCGACAATAGAGCCGCTATTTCTTGAGATAGCGCCGCTATCTCGCGACCGGATAAAATCTTCGTTTTTGAATTTTAAATTCCGAGATTGCGGGATAAGGCAACACGCGCGTCGCGGATTTAGCTTGGCCGCGACGCGGAAACCCTAATTTCGCACTATTATAAATACCGGAGTCCCGTCCGACTTTTCACTCATCCCGGGACGCGAAGGAGGGATCCGAAGGCACTATTTCGTCAGTTTTTCAGTGGGAATCAACATTTTGGTTAGTTATTTAGTTTTTCTCTTATTTTATCAACTCGGTATCGAGGTATTCCGCAATCGGGATTTCCATCGATTACTCGATGTTTGTTGAGATTCATAGCTTCTGATTTCAGTAGAATAATTGATAGTTTAGATCTGATATTTGAGTGTTTGGATATTGGTTTGATGTTTGATTTGGATTTATAAAAGTTAATCATTCGGTTTATGGTTTATTTGCAATTTTCGGTATTTTGGATGTTTGAATGCTTGTTGATGTGTTTGGAACTATTTGTTGCTTCTAGATTTTGGACTTAGTTTCTGATTTCAGTAAGTAACATTAGTCTAGGATTTGGTTTGGTTTAGTTAGTTCATGTTTGAGTTAGGTTTTGGCATTGGTCTTGGAATTGTGTTTTTAGTTGATTTTTGGAAAAGTAGAAACAATACCGCTGGCTGTAGAGTGACACTACAGTTGGTATACTATCGTCTTGTCCTAACCACGTAACTCCTGCGGATCGACCCTGACTACCGCTATACTAGTGTGTGTTAGGTTTTCTCTTATTTTTGACCGCACGACGACCGAGGCGTGTCACGTACCTTCAGAACATCTGGTTAAGTGAGACGATACTCAGAGTCAAGTAATTGACTCCGAGAGAAGCACTCTCAATAGAAGATGAAATCCAAAAGGATACTGCATAATGTAAGTCGTTAGTGGAGCGCGTGTGGATCACCGGCACACTAATGGGGACTCACAAAGAGTATGCCAGTATAAAGGTATGTGGGCCTGGGATTACGCCATGGGTATCTCGCAAGAAAGGATATTCAGATTCTCAAAATATGCCAAAGGATTGGATTTTGAGAAAGGGCTGAAAGATATCTATTAAGATGTCAGAAAGGTTTGGATTCTCAAAATGTGCCATAAGCTCTGGATTTTGTGAATAGTCCATAACCGTGTCAAAGCCAGTGGGAGTGTTGCTGTCTCCATATGTGTGTTACATAATGTTTATGGGAAACGTCTCTTTTCATTACAAAGTGTAATGACTTGGTGTTAAGAGACGAACCGCTATGAAAGACTTAATAAAGATACGGCATGCTCAGGTGGTTACAAACGTCTATGAGATAGATCGAAACTCTGCCAAGATGATCTTGATGAGACTCAAGATGCATAGCTCAGGAAAGGAGTTTCCTGCCATTGCAAAGTGTGATGATTTGGCATAAGAGATATAAAAGGTGCAACATACTCACATAATCTATTGACATATATCAGATAGATGATGTCATCAGTATAGACCTGGCCATAGTAAGCATGATCTTGATAAGATTCAAGATGCATAGAAAAGAGTCTCCGAAAGTAAATAGTTATTGAAAGTCATGACACAAGGATTATAGTAAGCCTAAGATTCCAAAAGGGTTTGGAATAAGATTAGATCGAATCCCACGAGCTTCTTGGATCGATCAAAAGTGTCATAAATATGTCCAGATAACTTAATGCTTAGAGCATAGTAAGTCAGATTCAGGATATGACCTGGCTGGGTAAGTCAGATAACTTAATGCTTAGAGCATAGTAAGTCAGATGCTTAGAGCATAGTAAGTCAGACAAGAGTTTCAAATAAGGACTTAATGGTTAAAGAGTTTCGTTGGTATCCCGATGGAGCGCGTGTGGGTCACCGGCACATCGTAAAACCTCGAAATAGTCTTAGGGTGCAGTCATGTGGATTAAAGATCCCAAGAACCATGGAAAGTCATAGTATACTGAAGGGAGATGTAAGTGAGAATGACAATATATGACCAAATTGAGATATCATCGGATATATGCCCGATTGGATAAAGTGTATCAATGTGAGACATTCGGATACATAAAAAGAGTGAAAGGTCATATAGACATAGATACATAACTGTTGGATTAGGTGTCTAAGCCATGACTTTACAACTATATTTATCTTATTGATTGAAGCAAAGTCCATTTGGGTTGCCCTCATAGCTGGAGGTCAGGATAGAGTTCAGTAGAGTAAAAGGTTGATTTATTGATTGTGTAATAAATCAATAGAATTAATTAAATGGTTTATTAATATATTTAAGTGTTAATATATTAATTAGAAACTATAATAATTAATTGAGATTTAATCAAGAATTAATTGGATTTAATTTAGTGATTAAATTAATTAATTAAAAGTGCAGGGACTGGTTTTGTAATTATTCAATAGTTGAATAAAAGGCTGGCCAGTGGATAGGGGTTAAAGGTGGCGAGATTTGTGGTGTCACCACAAGGATCTCGAAACCCTAATTAGGGTTAAGGAAAGCCTTGTCCAAATGGTCAGCAGGCTTGCCCATTTGGAGGCTCCTTAGGGTTTCAGCTGTAACCCTTGGAGGCTATAAAAGGAGGCACCTGGCCACCCTAAAACCTGCGCCATTTACATCAAGATAAACTCTGCTGAACTGTCTTCTCCATTGCTGTGGGTATGACTTGCATCTGAGGCAGGACACTTGTGCTGCTAGCTTCAAGAACAAGATTCAAAGGTTGGTAATTCTTGTTTTAATCTTTAGAATTTATTGTTGGCCTTTAGGTTATAGTTTATTATCTTCATAGAAGAAAACATAGATCTTTCTAGGGTTGCATGTGAACCATAGGATTATTTGTGTTCATTGTTTGCTAGAAAACCCTTCAGTGGTATCAGAGCGTAGGCTGTTTTCTTGTGATTGATATAAACTGCATAAATTGTTTGTGTCATGAGTGTTTTTGCGAAAAACACTCCTTGGAATGGTTTTTGGTCGAAATCTAGGCTAGGGTTTCCTAACCCTAGCCGCCACCCTTTGTTTCCCCTTTGATTTGCTTGCCTTGTTTAGTTGGTTGTTATTTTTGGTAGTTTACTAAATTGAATAACTGGAACCCTAATTGCCTTGCATGCAAATTTCGACCAACTAGGGTTATTAGATAGAAAATTAATTTGATTAATTTATAATATCTATCTTAGATTTAATTAATTTAATTAATTGTTAATTAAAAGATAAATTAAATCAGCTCAAAGGATTAATTTAAAATTTTCGAAAAATTAGAATAAATTAGCGAAAATTCTGAATAAATTAATTCTAAAATATTTTAATAAGATTAAAATATATCTTATATATTTATGATTAAAAGTTAATTATTTATATATAAGAAAATTGGTTAGTCTTACCGCAAGTAGGCCTCATTCACAAAACTGTCCTATAAAGAGGGTATAAGGCGACTGACTATAAAATGTTAGTCTAATGGGTATCCACTCTTACCCACCGCTCTCCTGGCCAGTCGAGTGTCGTTAGCCGAACGGGTTTGATAGAACCGTTAAGCCTCTTAAAAGTATAATGCTATAATTGAAAGTACTAGAACCTTGAACAAAACCCAATCTAGTTACTTTAGGATAAAAAATGTGAATTTGATGCTAACCCATGAAATTGCACATTGCACTTTATGAAACGTTGGTGGAGCGTGTGTGGGTTACCGGCACACCAATGGGGGTTCATAAAGAGTGGCAATGGGTTTCTCGGGTGTTATCATTGTTGATGGAGCGTGTGTGGTTAACCGGCACATCAATTTGAGATGATAATGGACCCCGAGAGTACCAAGCTAATTTGCATGGTTATTCACACCCGGTTTGTGATCCTCGGCATCCCAGTCACAAACGGTGGGGCATATCCGAGATTAAACATGCCATTGAATAGTTCAATGAGTCTCAGAGATCTAGGAATTTCATAAGACTGAAATTGATAAAAGTTATCTACCTTAATGACCACTGTGTTGTGACTACGGCATCCCTCTTCACAGCATAGTTGGGGTATTTTGGGTCCTAGCCTTGTTAAATAATAAATTGGGTAATTATTTAAAAGGATTAATTAAACGAATAAATTCAAATTTTATATATGTCTGAAGAAAGTGTCTTTCTCCTTCTTCTCCTCCTTCACCCATTTCTGAGAGCTTCAGAAAGCACCTATTTAGTATGGTAAGGCTGACTGGCCTGAACTATGTGATACGGTTTTGCAATTAGAGAATAGTTCTTAGTTTTGCTGGGGAACCATATCAAACTGAGTGTCCGCTCCCAAACATGGCATCACACCACAGCTTGTGAGCATGACTCCTTGACTATTGAATCCAAGGAAGTTCGTTGCCTTATGCTATTAATCATTAACCCCGAGTTCCGCAGGGATTTAGAATTCCAGGGGTCTGATAAGTTAGCACAGCTAGTTGAGGAAAGGTTCCGAGAACTGGTTGAAAAAGGAGAACGAACTAGGATCTTCAAAGAGCTTGAAGATGCAAGCTAGAAGGAAGTAGCACCAGTTTGCGTGTTCCCGAGATTGAGGGATACATAGGCGAACAGTATAAAACTGGTTTCCCTTTGGGATCGGGAGTTAAGCATTAGCTCAACTCGCTGATCTGTTCGTCCAGATGAACAGAAAGGGTAACCGGATAAGACAATCGTGGAAGTGCATTCAATGTCGACTCTATATGAATCGTTCATGGAGAAGCATAGTTCCATTAATTCAGCTGCTTCAGGATTGAGTCCAGTATTAAGGTGCATCAAGAAATGATCCAGATCGTCTGGACCGATTGTTCGATGTTTCAAACTGGGAATCCATAAGGTGGGACACAGTCACAGAAAGATTGGAAAAATGCTCTAAAGCCAAACTGTTTGGCAGACTCAGTAATATCTTAAAACTCAGAATACCTGATCCTCATTTCCTTGATACAGGATGTGTTTCTCACATTTGCTCTGTATGCACGGACTCTGTAGGATGCGGGATGTTGTCGCACAGGAGCATATTCAGATTAGATATGGAGCTCGTGCATTTTTGGAGTTAAGCTAGATATCTGTTCTTGTTATTGGTTTATAGATACATTTAACATAGATTCGCATTGTACATTGTTCTGAGGATAATTCTGGTTTAATGAAATTTTTTCTTAAAAATGGTTGTTTTAATTGTCCTCGAAATGTTGTGTGAATGTGTTGATGACGTAAATGGTAATAACTTGAATGTTGAAACATCCAATGGGATTGGACTTATATATTGTGTTCTTTATGATTGTTAAAGTGAATTTTATGAGAATCACTTCAACCAAAGGTCCAGTTGGACAGGACTTTGGAATCATTTGACTTAAAGTCACGTGATGAATTGAGTGCTTAATAAAATTAATTGTGGCAAGAAAGGAATCGCCCAAAGATCCAATGGATAGGATTTTGGAATCAGCTGACTTGGAGTCAGGTGATGATTGTATGTCTTGAACAATATTAACAAAGTCATAAAGTTACATAGAGATGTAAAGGTATTAAGATTTTGAGCAACAAACACATAAGTTACTGTGTATTGCTCGAATATTTGAACAGAACACGATTAGTTATGCTTCATGATATTTGCCAAATGGTTTGACAAATATGGCTTCGCTTATCGGAATAAGCGATTGATTGGAACCTTGAAGTGTTCAAAGATTTCAAAGGAAGCATAAAATCAACAGAACCTGAGTAACAACATAGACTGAGAAAATGTTTCACAGTTTATCCTCTTCCAAGAACACTAATGGTTATAATGTGTCTAAGGGAAGATGATGGAGCATTGATCGAAATAGTTTTGATCCTCGGTGTATAAGATACACTGGATACATTTCCGACTAATTTTTCAATGAATTGAACATTCAACCAGTCAGACCGCAGAAGCCATATTCCGACCACATCTTAGACTAAGTAGGTTATGTCGACACTGTCTGAAATGTAAAGCTGGGATCATCCCACTAGTACATAGAAAGTCCAGGGTCATGTAGCATTCGTCTGAATCTCATGACAAGCCTGAAACTGATCAGCAATGTCGTTTTTCATTGGCCACTCCAGTTATCCTTTGAAAGAAGAGTACTTTTAGAAAGAACTCAAGTTCTAAGGAAACAGTGGGAGTAAGAATAATTCTGAACGAGTTCAGGAATTAGCCAAGTGAAACAACCTTTAGTCACCACTGGGACTTGACCAGGAATTAGATTCCTGTTAAACCTGACATACCCTCTCTTCGCTTGACCAGTAGTTGTTGTCACCATCATAAGGAGTTATGATCCGGGTGATATACCGAGTAGTGGTAAAACACTAAAGATGGTACGGATAAGTAATCCGACTGCTAGAAGCATTGGTGAGCCCAGTTGCTGCCAAATAAGAGAACCTTACCGCGAGACACAGTCTATGTGACAGTTTGATTGATCTTTACAACTGGTCTAGGAACCAGTGGGAGTAATTGAATCATCAAAAGAAGGGAACATAGAAATGTACTTACAGAACATCTGGTTGAATGAGTCATCACTTGGAGTCAAGCAACTGATTCTGAGAGAAGCACTCTCAATAGAAGATGTAATCCGAGAGGATTCTGCGTGGCATAGTGTGAGTCGTTAGTGGAGCGTGTGTGGTTTACCGGCACACTAATATGGACTCACATAGAGCATGCCATTACGAAAGGTACATGGCCCCGAGATTCGTCCCATGGGCATCTCGCAAGAAAGGATATTCGGATTCTCAAAATAGGCCAAAAGGTTTGGATTTTGTGAATAGCCTGAAAGATTTCCTTTAATATGTCGGAAAGGTTTGGATTTCGGTTTCGCAAAATGTGCCATAAGTTTTGGATTTTGTGAATAGTCCGAAAGAGTCATATAACGGTGTCAAAGCCAGTGGGAGTATCGTTGTTATCTGCTATCATTGTATGAGGGTTACATACTGGTTCTAGGAAACGTCTCTTATCATTACAAAGTGTAATGACTTGGTGTTAAGAAACGGTTCGCTATGAAAGACTTTAAGAGATACAACATACTCAGGTGGTTGTGAACATCTATTAGATAGATCAGAATTCTGCCAATATGATCTTGATGAGATTCAAGATGCATAACCCCAGGAATGGAGTTTCCTGTCATTGCAAAGTGTAATGAATTGGCATGAAGGAAACAAAGAAGGTGCAGCATGCTCACGTAGTTCATAGACATCTATCAGATAGATGAGACTGACAGTATTGACTTAGCCGTTGAGAATATGATCTTGATGGGATTCAAGATGCATAAGAAAGAGTCACCGAAAGGAAATGGTTTCCGGAAATCATGACACAAGGATTATTGGTAATCTTAGGATTCCGAAAGGGCTTGGAATAAGATTACATCAGGTTCCTCGAGCCTCTTGGACAAATCAGAAGTGTTATGAACATATCCTGATGACTTAATGCTTAGAGCATTGTATGTTGGATTCAGGATATTGCCTGGCTGAAAATACTGAATGGATTTTTGAACAGACGTGAGAAATCATTGGGAAATGATTAGGGTGATTGATTTGAAAGGTTTTTCAAATCGGTAATTGTTTACACCAAAACGTGGTGCTATAGGACTTCATGGTTAAAGAATTTCGTTGGTTTCTGATGGAGGGCGTGTGGTTCACCGGCACATCATGACACCTCGAAATTGTCTTAGGGTGTAGTCATGTAGACTAAAGACCCGAGAACCATGGGCAGTCACAGTACACATCACCGGAATGGAGTTGTGAGAGAAAATGACAGAATGACAAAATGACAAATTGAGATATCATCGGAAGAGTATCCGATAGGATCATCTGCAATAAAGTGTATAAGTGTTAGACACTTGGATACATAGAAAGAGTGAAAAGGTCATAGACATAGATATAAAAGGCTTGAATTGAGAGTTTAAAAGAGAATAAGAAACCGATAATAGTTATGATAAATCCGACTTGGTGATTACCTCGTGGAGACTTGGTAATTAGCAGGAGTAGCTGCCAGTCAGATTTTATGTTTCGCTTTTGCATGTTTACTTCCTGAATAATTGGATTATTCAAACATCCACAGTCGTTCATACTCTTAGGGAGTAAGTATGAAGGAAGACTGTCATGAATTGGTTTGTAGATTGTCTAAGGAGTTAGACATAGCAATAAGATTGCTGCAACGTTCATGAGTACTTGGAAATGGAGATTTGAGTATTGGATAAACCCGCGCTCAATGGATTGCTTCATGGATTATATCACGAGCAATGTTGAGACGATAATATCTTTTGGTCTTAAAGTGGAGAGATATGAGTTATAATTTGCAAGGCGGTTGTTCATTGATAGTACGAAAACGCATCGGTAACTCGATATTATAAAACGTGCTGTTGTGAGTGATTTGTCGGGTAAAAGATATAACATATTAGTCAAAGCTTATTCGTCCCTTGACCCAGACGGGAAACAGATATCTGTTGGCCACTCGATGATTTTGAAGTTGACTGAAGCGCTGGCCAGCCAGGACTGAATTGATTCGTTCAATTAGAAGTCTAAAAGTCATAAGCAAAATCGGAAATCGGGAAACAGTGTGTCAGACAGAGATTGATCTCAATCCATGTCTCATGTCTGAAAATATCTTGTTGGACGGAGGATCATCTGATCACTTATCTTTGGACGGAACTGACTAGGTCAGAGTTCGGCAGCAGTTTCTAGGAAGCTGCAGGTTGTTTATTAATCAGAAGATAAATTAAAGTCATAGACTTATCCAAGTGGGAGACTGTTGGATTAGGTGTCTAAGCCATGACTTTACAACTATATTTATCTTATTGATTGAAGCAAAGTCCATTTGGGTTGCCCTCATAGCTGGAGGTCAGGATAGAGTTCAGTAGAGTAAAAGGTTGATTTATTGATTGTGTAATAAATCAATAGAATTAATTAAATGGTTTATTAATATATTTAAGTGTTAATATATTAATTAGAAACTATAATAATTAATTGAGATTTAATCAAGAATTAATTGGATTTAATTTAGTGATTAAATTAATTAATTAAAAGTGCAGGGACTGGTTTTGTAATTATTCAATAGTTGAATAAAAGGCTGGCCAGTGGATAGGGGTTAAAGGTGGCGAGATTTGTGGTGTCACCACAAGGATCTCGAAACCCTAATTAGGGTTAAGGAAAGCCTTGTCCAAATGGTCAGCAGGCTTGCCCATTTGGAGGCTCCTTAGGGTTTCAGCTGTAACCCTTGGAGGCTATAAAAGGAGGCACCTGGCCACCCTAAAACCTGCGCCATTTACATCAAGATAAACTCTGCTGAACTGTCTTCTCCATTGCTGTGGGTATGACTTGCATCTGAGGCAGGACACTTGTGCTGCTAGCTTCAAGAACAAGATTCAAAGGTTGGTAATTCTTGTTTTAATCTTTAGAATTTATTGTTGGCCTTTAGGTTATAGTTTATTATCTTCATAGAAGAAAACATAGATCTTTCTAGGGTTGCATGTGAACCATAGGATTATTTGTGTTCATTGTTTGCTAGAAAACCCTTCAATAACATGAATTAAAAGTTTAATAGGAATCTAGAAACCGATAATAGTTTATGAAGAATCCGACTTGGTAATTACCTCGTGGAGACTTGGTAATTAGCAAGAGTAGCTTCCGGTCAGATTTTAAGTTTCGTCTTTGCATGTTTCACTTTCCGAATAATTTGATTATTCAAAAGTCCACAGTCGCTCATACTTTTCGGGAGTAAGTATGAACGAAGACTGTGGTGAATTGGTTTGTAGATTGTCTAAGGAGTTAGACATTGCAGTAAGACTGCTACAACATTCACGAGTACTTAGAAATAGAGATTTGAGTATTAGATAAACCCGCGCTCGATAGATTGCTTCATGGATTACATCACGAGCAATGTTGAGACGATAATATCTTATGATCTTAAAGCGGAGACATATGAGTTGACATTTGCAAGTCGGTTGTGCATTGATAATACGTAAACGCATCGGTAACTCGATGTTATAAAACGCATTGTTGTGTACGATTTGATAAGTAAAAGACACAAGCATATGAGTCGAAGCTTATTCGTTCCTTGACCCTGATGGGAAACAGATATCTGTAGGCCGCTCGATGATTTTGAAGTTGACTAAAGTGCTGGCCAGCCTGGACTAAATTGATGTGTTCAATTAGAAGTCCGAAAGTCATACGCAGAATCGGAAATCGGGAAAACAGAGTATCGGACAGAGATTGATCTCAATCCATGTCTCGTGTCTGAAAATATCTTGTTGGACGAAGGATCATATGATCACTTATCTTTGGACAGAACTAACTAAGTCAGAGTTCAGGACAGTTTCTGGGAAACTGATATTAATCAGAAGGTAAACAGACAATTAAAGTCATAGACTTATCCAAGTGAGAGACTGTTGGATTAGGTGTCTAAGCCATGACTTATAATTGTATTTATCTTGTTAATTGAAGCAAAGTCCATTTGGGTTGCCCTCATAGCTAGAGGTTAGGATAGAGTTCAGTAGAGTAAAAGGTTGATTTATTAATTGTTTAATAAATCAATAGAATTAATTAAATGGCTTATTAATATATTTAAATGTTAATATATTAATCAAAAACTATAATAATTAATTAGAAATTAATCTGGAATTAATTGGATTAATTTAGTGATTAATTTAATTAATTAAAAGTGCAGTGACTGGCTTTGTAATTATTCAATAGTTGAATAAAAGGCTAGCCAGTGGAAGCCTCAAGTTGGGCGAAATTATGGAGGCCATCTCCATAATTTCGAAACCCTAGTTAGGGTTTTTAGAGGCTTGCCCAAATGGATAACAAGCTTGTCCATTAAGGGGCTTCTCTAGGGTTTCTGTTGTAGCCTCTTGGAGGCTATATAAGGAACCCTCTGGAGGCTCAATACCTGCGCCATTTTTCACCAAGGATTACTCTGCTGGACTGTCTTCTCCATTGCTTGGGTGTGACACCATTTGAGGCAGGACACTTGTGCTGCTAGCTTTAAGGATCATAAGATCAAAAGGTTGGTTTCCTTAGTTTTGATCTTTAGAAATAATTGTTGGCCTTAGGTTTTAGTTTATTATATTCATAGAAGAAAACATAGATCTTTCTAGGGTTGCATATGAACCATAAGAAATTATTTGTTCATTGTTTGCTAGAAAACCCTTCAGTTTTCTCATACGAACTCAGATTCCATAACAATTTGGCTTACGTTTTCTGTACCTAGATTCGTAAGTGTCCCCTTGGGATTATCCTAGGCTGAATTTCTTGTAACCCGGGCATAGGGTAGTAATATCAGTTTGGAAAGTGTTCACACGATCCAAGGGGTATCCAGATCTCCACTCAAACCCTACCCAATTTCTAACATAGGAGTGAACGTTATTCAGTTTAAACTACAAAATCACCCGAATCAAACCTTATTAAGTCTTTTAGTTTTTGGTTATTCAGAATCTGTTTGATTTCGATTTAGCACAGTTTGACAGTTAGATTTTCGATTTGGAAAAGAATGTTACGTGTAACCCGAAACCTGATTAGGAACTATATATTTATTTTATATATTAATTAAATGTTAAATAATTCATACTATATATTAATTTGTGACTTATAACACATGCATATGTAAGAAAATCGTAGCCATTTGGCCGTTTTTTAATTCAAGAATTGTTAGCTTGTGACTTATGACACATGCATACATAAAATAACAACTTTTTATATGGGTTTCCAATTTAACCAACCTGAACCAACCAAAATTGAAACTCGATTAACCCGTAAACCAACTAAACGACTTTTATACGGTTCAGTTTACACAAGCGGTTTAGTGACCAACCCAAACTCGATTAACCAGTACCGTTTAACCCGTCAAACCAAAAAACCGCCTGATGCTCACCCTATTGTGAGTTCAAGAGGTAGGGAGTACATACTTGTATAAATTGATTGATCCCAAGAGCAAAGGGTCAGGTGGTAGCGCCGATGGTGGGGTTCCAAGGGGCGATGCCCTTGATGGGGTTTCAATGAGCTCTATCGACATGTCTAGTGGGGTCCAAGGCTTTTTTGTGAATTTTTGGCACCAAAACCAACCGACATATCTAATGCCAACAATGCAACTTTTCCAGCCAAAACCAAATGCAATTAATTGCCACATACCTATAATTACAAGCTTGCAGTTTTTTAGAATATCACTTTTCCTTATGATTTTTCACAATTCGTTGTGTTGAAAACGTAGAACAAGTGAGTATTAAGTGTTTCTATATTGGATTTTGCCTGGAATTCAAGAGTGTGATTTATATATTAGCCTAAATCCGATTTTGTGTAGCCCTAAGCTTATAGGGTTAAAATTATAGTTTTTTAAACGTGAAAATACATGATCTTAGAAACTTTTAGGATTTGCTTGATTTCTATTGCCCATGTTTTCTAACAATCAAAATCTATAATTTTTCACGGAATATTAATTGTTACAAAATCTTGAGAGACATAAGTTCCAAGTTTGGAATATTGGATATAATGATTTCAAGCACTAGCAAAAGAATATTCACTTTGTTCTTGCTACTTTGGAGGTTGTTTACGTACTTAATACGTGTGCACTACATTCATTGGAAGATGAAACATTAGAGATTATTAGACACCAAAGAAAAATGGAGAATGATGATTAAATGTGTCATGGACACATCTAAAATGGCATGGCTAATTCCTTATTTTATATTTATCAAAATGTTGAATCTACAAAAGATCTATGGGTTGCCCTGGAATAAAAGTATATCGCTAAGGATGTTTCAAGTAAAAAAGTTATGTTTTAGTAATTTCATCAATTACAAGACGGTGTATTCTTGACATTTGACATAATAATACAATGAACACCTCTACAAACTTGTGTAATTCGAACAACACGAGATGCAAATAGATTAATCCATTTATGTATCAAGAGTGATATGTAAATTCCCTTTTGCGGAAAGACTATAAGCATATGTTAAAGCACAAAAAGGAAGAGTTGTTCATATTACATAATGGTAGCCATTTGCATATTGAGGAATATTTATGAGTTTAAAAAAATGGCAATTGAAAGACATATATTCTTGGTCCATCATCTGCTAATATGGTAGAGGATGGAAAGGATCAGAAAAAAATGAAAGAAACAAAACAGAGAGGGCACCAAACACAGGTCCAAAAAGAGACCAAAGATGGTAGTTAAGTCTAACAAACCAGGTCATATAAAGGGTGACTTCTATATTTGCAAAGGCAAGAATGGAGCAGTGATTTTGGGCAATTAACGAAAGATTAGGGACTAAAAACCCTAAAGAGGCCAAATTCTATGATTTAATTTCTGTTAATAATTTTGTACCATTAATTCTCGAAGAATTTTATACATAGGATGACAATTCTTCATGTTGGATTGACTCTAGGGCAACAAGTCATGTGTATAACGATTGACATTGGCTTAAGACATATGAAATGGTAGAAGACTGATATATATGGGATACAATTCACATGCTCCTATTATTGTTCATGAATTTATACTGTTATAATTCGTGTATGGATGTCTTTTAATCTGTAGAAGGATACGCATGTGTATAAGATTAATAAGAACTTGGTTTTTGGTAATGTTTCTAATAAATATGGGTATAAGCAAGTATCTAAGTTTGATAAGTATATCTTTTCATAACATATGGCGTATTTATGGGATTTGGGTAGTATCATGTTTATGGTAAATATTAATAAAAGTATTGTATATTCTATCTACATGACTTGTTATAATAATTTTCAGTATTCTCTTTGACATGCACGTTTAGGACATTTTCACTATAAACATATGCTCGAAATGTCTAGAAAACGATTAATTCCACCTTTTGACATAAGTATACAGACGTTTAAAACTTGTATGTTATGTAAGATAGTAGAAAACACTTTCTTAATATAGAAATAAACTTTGTTGGGCTTGAACTTATAGTGATTTGCAACTCGTTATTTAGGAAATAATAATTATTTTTTCATGGATATAAATTACTATCCACGATCTATTATGTATACTTATAACATGCTAAGGATGAAGTCCTATATAAATTCAAAATTTACGAAAAATAAGTTGATCTACAACAAAATGACTTGAAAAAAATTGGTGCATCGATAGATGTGGTGAATATTTCGCTCCTACATATTTCCAGTCTGTAGCAATTATAAATGAGACTATGATTATACATACTCTGCAAAAATGGTATATTGAGATAAATAATATATTTTTAAGGGAATGGTTAATTCCATACTTGTCATATTCAGGATTAAGTGATGGTTTTTAGGAAGAATTCATGTGGACAACTTTCTTTTCATTAAATAAAGTTCCAATTGATGGGAACAAAATAATTCCCTATGAACTTTGGTATAAAAAATAAACCAAAGTTTATCAGATATATCAAGCATTCTAAAGCTTATATGTTATTTGTTATACAACCTAGTGATTATGTCTCGTTAATACTCTTATAGAATCTAAATATGAAATATTTAGTGAAAATTGGTTTTCTAATATATACAAACCAAATTATTTGGTTCTTAGTTCAACTTGAACTAATAAAGGAAAGAAGTTGCGACTAATTCAAATTGATCATTTGAGCCAAAGAAAAAGAAAAAGAGAAAGAAAAGCTAAATATTTTGGTCATGATTTCCAACTATACTTGGTTCAGGGTTCTAGAGATGAGGTTTCATCCCAAAAACCTTATTGTTTTAGTATTGATGATAATCCTAATTATTTGATGATATAATGAGACATCAAGGTATTACTTTTTAGAAATAAGAAATTAATAATGGTATGGACTCTATCATGGTAAGTAATATATGGGTCTTATGTGATATTCCATCGAGTTGCAAGTGGATTTTAAAGTAATGATAAAAGTTAAGTAGAAAATTAAAAAAATTCAAGGCTTTATTAGTTATTACATCAAAGGGAATCATTCTTATAAGTTTATGGATCGACGTCATTGAGTAACTCATAGAAAAAATGAGTTAAGTTTGTGTCGGTCTTCGACCTAAGATATATGTGATCTCTAAGTGAGCGTAGTGTTGTATTTAGAAGTATGCCAAAATCCAACCTAAAACATGGTTGTTATGAAGGCTGATATAAAGTATGACATGAAACTCATAAGCAGGAAATATTATTAAAATATGATTTATTCCCCCTAGAGTTTGGAACCTGATGATTGGTTGGGCACTTCCGATGAAATCATATATGATGATGTGTATGACCATACCAATACCAATAATGTTCGAGTTGAAGCCTGATCTTATGTTTCCTTTTTTGCAGATAAGAAAAACCTATGTTGAGCAAATGAGCGATTTAAATCCATTCATTGTGCTCCATAATATAATGACAAAGGAAAATAGGAACGGGAATATTTTCTCCCATCAAAAGTTGATGGTGATTTTTATGGAGACAAGAAGCTCACACATAATTGGGGGCAATGACATGTTACTAGACACTTAGCACAATCTTTACACTTATATTTCTATTGCTTACAAAAGTGGGAGCCTATTATATATTGTATGCAAATGAAAAAAAAAATTATTGTATAACTAATTATATATGTGAGTATGAGGTTACACACTAAAAGCCTTATATATCTAGAACAAACAATAAATATTCATTTGATAATTACTATCATGCAAACTTTAACTAAATAAAGAAAATAAAACAGGTTTATTCCATTTATCTATTAGATCAAATAATTAAATAAAATATTTTTTTTAATTATTAATAAAAGGGTTTCATTAATTCCATTTAAGTTACAGGTTTGGTTTAATTGATGGACCATTAAAATGCCTTGGAAACCTTGTCCATCAAGAAAAACATTTAAGGAAGGATTTGGGTAAACAAGGAAACTAAGCAACAATTGTCAAACCCCTAATCAACAAAGACAAAAAGAAACAAGGAAGATAAAGAGCCTTTATGTTACGATCTAGCAGTCACCTGGATCGGCGTGTGTGGATACATCATATGTAAATTCTGCATAGATTGTGATCTCCTACGAATCAAGGGTATGTACTTGAACACTCTATGGTTGTTTTACTTAGTAAAATTGTGTCTAAATGGATCCATGGTTTGGGGTCGTTAAAATATTGACTTGTCACTTCCATTGTGCAAAATGTTTCTTATAACTGGTATTGATTATTACAAACCCCAACAATAGTTTCATGAGAAACGATGTGACATAAATAACCCTTTCAAAAAGCGTGAATTATTAGCGATAACGTGCTATAGTTAAATGGACGCGAATGTGGTGGTCGTTATTGGGATGGTATCTGTAAGAAGCTTGCAAAGTAGACATTTTCATTTTATAATCCTAAATAAACATGTTTATACTAGCTCGTTTATTTTCTTTTTCTTCTCCATCATCTGTACCAAGCAACCAAAAAGGACGAGGTTGATACTAAATGGTGAAATATGAAGGAATCACTATGTTGTTGAAGCTCCATTGCTTACCTACAGGTCTCCCTTGAATCGTAGTAGAAGGTTTTTCATCGGTATGAATTCCAAGGTTTGCGTAAAATTATCTTGGTAGGAAGTGTAATGGAAACATATTGTACATTGTATTTTTACAGGACAATATGGAAGACTGTAAATATTTCAGTTGAATAGACGAAGAACTTACTTTACAAAGATACACAAATTTACTTCTTGAAATGCATGACAAGCTGAAAGATAGGTAATTAGAATTGAAGGAAGCATGGTTGGAATTGAGGTAGAAGAACATAAACAATAGTTTGAAGTTGGAAGATAAGATGTTGGAACTAAAGGAACTCAACGAAACACAATTGGAGTTGATGAGGAGAAACGAAACATTAGTTCGATGTATGAAGGATAGAAATTTGCAAATGTTATATTATTTAGCGTTATTTTAGCCATTGATAGTGGTTTTTGCAGCATGCATTGTGATATTTTGCATGTTTTTTAAAATACCTATGATGACATTGTCATGATCAGTTGAATATTGGAAAGTTTATTATTTTTATTTTTATTTATTATTATTATTTTTTTTGAACGGCTAAACTATTCTACTATTAATACACCAAGTTAGTTTGTTAGTACACCTTTCAACTTGCTTCCAGTGGGGTTTGAACCCTGACCACTTGGGAGACAAGGAACTCCAGTCAACTCCAGGTACCGTTAAATAATACTAGAGAAAGAATAGATTATCAACGAAGATGATAAAGATTTAATTATACTAGAGAACAAACTAATACTTTACAATTGTTACATAAGAAATCTAACAAACACAAACTAATAGGAGGTGACAACATTTAAGAGGCAATAAATACATACACCTCTCTACCATCTATTAGAGAAGGAACTGTTACATATATTTTTAGTAATTTTACTACATAATATATGTGGTGTCTTAATCATTCTATTCTAAGCACTAAGAAAAACAATAATTTTTTCTACATATTTTTTCCTCGATGTTAACATGATCTCGTTCGAGTATACAAATGCATGATCATTGGATATCCTCTGCAATCGATGGTGCAAGCCTTCTTTACTAGCTAAAAACTCGAAAACCGTAATATCCCTAATTTGCAGATTAATATTTCAGATAAATGAAATTTTAGTAGTTATCTTAACATATAAGCCGAGTTTTATAGTGATTTTATTGAATAACTCACATTTAAATGTTTCGTAATGATGTGTTTCACTATGCAGAGGTATGATTGCCATTTGAAGATATGTCCGTGCCTAACGCGTTTGAAAAGATGCCAACTGAAAAATCCGTCGCTTTCCATCTTTTCCCTCGTCAATTTCTGCGATCTCCACGCTTCTCACTCGCAGTCGCTACCCGCCGTCCCTCTATATATAAACACGTATATGGAGAGTCCACGAGACACATTCAAACCCCGAAAAGTCCCCCTTCTTTCCAAGGACTATCTACAGAGACCCAGCAAATCCATAGCAAGTTGCAAATTTTCGATCATACCCACCAATATTTTGTTGTTTCTTACAAGTATACACCACACCCACCTCCGAATTTCGTTCAAGTAATCACCTTTCTGTGTATTCAAACCTTATTCGATTTTCTCCTTATTCATCGTGGAAAATATCAGTGATTTGAAAGTTTTTGTGGTTATTCGGATTGATTTTTACAAGAGTTTTCTCCGAGTCGGGTGATTCGCACACCAACTGTTCGTTTATATGTCAACACTCACTTCTTCCTTTATCTAAAAGCAAAGCGGCTTGCACAAAGGCCTGGTACATGAATTCTTACTGTAATTAGCTTCTATCATTCAATATCTATTCGTAAAATCCAAAAATGGGAAACGTATGCGTATCATGTTACTCAAAAGATGGATTCTTCCAATCAATCTCACATCCATACTTATGGTCTCGATCACCAGATTTGATCTATTACAAAAACGAACACATCACCAAACAACCACCATCAATAGAAAAAGATCCAAAACCTCCTGTCCCTATTCAAAAAACACCTCCAAATTTAGTAATCATACCAAAAAACAACACCAAACCGCCTCAAGTTTCATATCAAGAAATAAAGATAGACATGAAACAATCCGAAAAACCAACACTAAATCCCAAAAACCAAAACAATGTGAAAAGAATGCTAAGTGCAGGTTTACAAGCCGACAAAGTCTTGAAAACAAAAACCGGCCATTTAAAAGAGTACTACAACTTAGGTCAACAACTTGGACACGGTCAATTCGGTACAACTTTTCTTTGCATAGAGAAAACAACCGGAAAAGAATTCGCGTGCAAATCAATCGCGAAGAGAAAATTATTAACCGATGATGACGTGGAAGATGTTAGAAGGGAAATTGAAATCATGCATCATTTATCGGGAAATTCTAATGTGGTTTCGATTCAAGGGGCGTATGAAGATTCTGTTGCGGTTCATTTAGTTATGGAACTTTGTGCGGGTGGTGAATTATTTGATAGAATTACCAAAAAAGGACATTATTCAGAAAGAAAGGCGGCTAATCTTGTTAGAACTATTGTTGGTGTGATTGAAGCTTGTCATTCTTTAGGAGTAATGCATCGAGATCTTAAACCTGAAAATTTTCTTTTTGTTGATGAACATGAAGATTCGCCTCTTAAAACCATAGATTTTGGATTATCGGTTTTCTTTAAACCAGGTATGCTTTTACATTTTTTAATCATTCATATCGTGTTCTTGAATTTATGTTGGTTATATTTATTTTAACGTTTTTTAAATTATTGTAGGTGAAACTTTTATAGATGTGGTTGGAAGTCCTTATTATGTTGCACCTGAAGTTTTGCTTAAAAATTATGGTCCAGAAGCAGATATTTGGAGTGCTGGTGTGATTCTTTATATTCTTCTTTGTGGGGTACCACCATTTTGGGGAGGTAAGTTTTTTTTTTTAATGAAAAAATGACCATTTTACCCTTTTATGTAGCTGAATAATAATTGATTGTTTACTTGAGAACCGTTATAAATTGAAATTGTAAATGACCACGAGTAAAAAAGAAACTAAAAAAGCTAACGTGATTAATAACTTAAATTAAACATAAATTTATAAAAAATTACCATTTTACCCTCCTCTCACTTTCTTATAAGATCTAATTTACGTTCTTTTTTTCATTACAGAATCTGAAAATGACATATTTGAAGAGGTTTTGGGGGGCAAACTCGACTTTTCCTCAGATCCATGGCCAAATATTTCAGAAAGTGCTAAAGATTTGGTTAGAAAAATGCTCATTAGAGACCCCAAAAGACGAATAACAGCTCATGGTGTTCTTTGTAAGTCTTGTTAATTATTCCTTTCCTATAAAAACAATTAGTATTTATTTAGCCTTCTTATTGAACATTATTTACCATTAGGCCATCCATGGATCAGTGAAGATGGTGTTGCACCAGATAAGCCTCTTGATTCTGCTGTTTTGAGTCGTTTAACTCAGTTTTCTGCCATGAACAAGCTCAAGAAAATGGCTCTTAGGGTAACAATTTTTAATCTTTTTAATAAAAAAAGGCGATAAAAGTATAATCCCACTTTAAAAATGTAATCTTTTTTCCAACCCAATTTATGTTTTTTGTAGGTTATTGCTTCAAAACTCTCGGAAGAAGAAATCGCGGGATTAAAACAAATGTTCAAGATTATAGATACAGATAATAGTGGTTATATTACTTTTGAAGAACTTAAAGCTGGACTCAAACGTTTTGGTTCTAATCTAAAAGAGTCTGAGATTTATGATCTAATGCAATCCGTAAGTATTTCTAATTATTCTTTTGGGAAAGTTATAGAAAAATTATTATTTTTTGGGAAAATATGCAGTTTAACCACTTATACGTTTTTTGAGAGAAAATTGCAAAGAATAGCAACATACTTTACTTTTTCTACCAATATTGGCAATGTACTTTCTTTTATACCTGTAATAGCAATGTACTTACATTTTTTCTACATATTGCTATTATTGGTAAAGAATTGCAAGTACATTGCTATTATGTTTTACAGAAAACATAAGTAAATTGCTATTTTGGGTAAAAATATCTAAGTACATTGCCATAACAGGCAAAAAATAGAGTATATTGTATATATTGGTATAAGTAGTAAAGTGCATTCTTGTTTTCTGAAATTTTCCCTGTTTTTTCCAATTAAACCGTAAAAGTTTCATATAGTTTTCCAAATTAACCGTTTTGACCTTTATATAAGGTAAAAATAACTTGCAAAATTGCTGTTATAACAAAATTACCAGTGATATGTCAAAAGGTTAATTTGGAAAAATTTATGAAGCATTAATGGTTCGATTGGAAATAATAATGTATTAGTTGTTAAACTGCAAAACTGCCTAAAATATAACGTTTTTTTTTTTTTTTTTTTTTTTTTGGGAAATCTCCATTAAAGTCTCAATATTTTGGCTCAGTTTATGAAAAAGTCCCAAATTAGTTTTTATTAACAAAAAAGTCCCAAATTAATTTCTATTAACTAAAAAGGACAGAAACTACATGTTTTATCTTCAAGCAAGTCCTAATATTTCCGCACACTTTACGGAAAAGTCCCAACATTAGCCGGTTTTCTGTCCTTTTTTGTTAATAAAAATTAATTTGGGATTTTTTCATAAACTGAGCCAAAATATTGGGACTTTATTGGAGATTTCCCTTTTTTTTTTTTTTTTGTATTTTAATAATCTTTTTGCCTTTCTTTGTTGCAATTTCCTTGAGTTTTGATCATTTAAATGGAAAATGCAGGCGGATATTGACAATAGTGGTACAATAGACTATGAAGAATTTGTAGCTGCAACATTGCATATGAACAAAGTGGATAGAGAAGATCATTTATTTGCTGCTTTTTCTTATTTTGATAAAGATGGAAGTGGTTATATCACACTTGATGAACTTCAACAAGCTTGTAAAGAATTTGGAGTTGATGATGTTCATTTGGAAGAAGTTATCAAAGAAGCTGACCAGAATAATGTAAGATTTTGATATTTATAATATATGATTATATGAACCAAAATTCATTTTTGGTTATTGTTAATTTGCAGGATGGTCGTATAGATTATAATGAGTTTGTTGCAATGATGCACAATGGAGGTGATATTTTGAGGGAGAAAGAATTGAAGGGTGATTTTGGTATGGTGTTAAGGGAGCCGGTTGCGGTTTGTTGATAATGATATGAATATTTTGTTTATTGATTTTGTATTTAAATGTTAAAGAAATTCATTTAAACTGGCGGATGTTAGATTTTGAAAAGATAAAAGAAAGGGAAAGAGTTGAGTATTTAGTTGTGGGGACTAATGTATGTTGGATTGGGTTGTGATTGATGAAAACTATGTATATACAAAGGTTTTATAATTCATAAATTAAAATTGACAAGTTTTTGATTCTTAGTATAAAGTTATAACTTTTTTCCTAGATGATCGTATTTTGGTATTTCAGAAAATTAGTAATTGTATTTTCATTAAATTACACGTTATCCAAATCCTTTCCAACCTTCCTTCAAATCTGAACTGAGATTTGGATAATTGAATCGTTCAAATGTCAAAAAGCCCCACCTATTTTACTCATTTTAAAATACCATTTGAGTTGAGAATTGTCCACAAAAACCACTTTCGGATTTACAAACTAATTTAAGCCAATAGTCGATTAGTATTACCTAGCCAAATAGTATATTTTTTGACTATAAAGTAGGGACGTGCATGTGTCGACTTGGGTCGGTTTTGACCTAAAACCGAACCCAAACTGATTGCTCAGTTTTCAATAACTTGAACCCAAACCCAAACCGAAATATGATCGGTTTGGTGTCTTCGTTTTCGGGTTTTAAATGGTTCGGTTTCGGGTTTAAACCGAAACCCTTAGTAATGCTTCATTAGTTCTGAGACTTCACTATATAGAGAATCAGGAAGGGGGTGTTTTTTGCACGTGTCGATGTGGGATGGGTTCTTCAAAGCTGGTAATAGAATGTAAGGGATTAAATAACGGGTGGGTTTATCTCCTGGTCGCTGTAAAAACAATACGAAATTGTAAAGGCTGGGAATGGAATACACGACCTCAAGTTTATAGATCAAGAGCCTTAGTTATCCGACCAACTTATTTGTTATGCTTCTGTCGCACAGGATAAATATATAACCAATGTGGACGAAATATATATTTTAACGATTTCATATAAATTGGTTCGGTTCGGTTTTATTCGGTTTTATCATTCCTAAAAACCGAAAGCGAACCCAATTTTTCGGTTTTTAAAAAATACAAACCCAAACTGTCGGTTTTGTTTTGGTTTCGGTTTTTCAATTTTCGGTTTCGGTTTTGCTTACCCCTATTGTAAAGCATAAGCCTTGAATTTCTAGTCACATTTACCTATGTTCGCATTATAAATTTAAGGGTTAATGACTGAGGGTAACGTATTTGTTCACATTTAGGGAACTAAGTTTTTTTCATTCACATTTGACCGTATAATTTGTTAAATTTGTTCAAAAAACACTATTATGATCAGTAGTAGTGGGTTGCTGCTGATGTGGCAGCATACGTGGTCGGGGTAATGGCTTGATAAGGTAACGTACTTTTCCTCGTATTCACATTTAGGCAACTATGTTTTTTCGTTCATATTTAGACAACAATGTTTTTTCGTTCACATTTGACCATTTAACTTGTTAAGTCTCTTCAAAAAAATATCATTATGACCCATGCCCCCTCAACTTTAGTTTTGCTCTGTTAACCTTCAAGTTTTGGAAAACGAGACCACTACTAGAAAAATTCCTTTAATGACACACATTACGTGTCATTAAAAGGTATTGATGACTCACAAATATGTGTTATTGAAGCCACAGTCATAAACAAAAGATGACAAATATTTGCGTGTCATAAATTTACGACACACAATTAGTATGTCATGGTTTTAGGTGTTTTAAAAAAATATTTTTTATAGATTTACTAATATTCAAATTAAATTACATTTTTCTATAACCCAATAAAAGAAATGTCGTTGTCATGTTTTAATGAAGAAATTCAGAATCACCAATCCAAAATGACAGGTCCCTACAAAGAGAAGTCGACATCGGCAACCTTCACAAACCATTAAAAAGCATCAAACCTTACATAAACATACATAAAATCCAAAGGAGAAAAATAACGCTAATTCCCGACATCGACAACCTTCAAATTCCCGACGTCGATCGCCAACACTAACAACCTTCGAGTCTTGGCTTCACCCAGCTCAATATCATACTCGTTGAAGCGATGGAACTTTTAAGTATGTGGAGCCTATTCCGAACCGAAGAAGTCATTATGACCAAAGGAAGATCAGCCCGAAGCAACCAAACTGAGACGAGGAAAGCCAGTGTTGTTAGAGGTTGTGCTTCGTCCGGATCAGTTAACTTTATCTGAGGATGTGAGCTTCGCCTCGGTCAAAGCAGCGATGCGATGCAAAGATCGATCAGATGTAAAGTAGGTATCACGAATCAGGGGTGTTCCCCTTTATCTCTGTCTACTTTAAGATCGTCCGCAAAAAGGTGTCATCCAGACGGAGGAGCAACCTTCGCTCCGGTCCGGACTTTGTAGTAGAATATCCACTTGGATCAGATGTGTAGAGTAGAGATGTCGACCACAGCATGTTCTATTGACTTGTTCGATCAGTCGGTCTAGTGTAGAAAGCAAGGCTAGTAATTTACCATCATTACTCTCAGATAGACCCGTATATATATTGGTCTAACCATGAGTGACGTGTGTATTTAACATTGAGTGTAGTTTATACTTGTAAATTTGCATAGTATTCATTTAATAGAATTCACTCTAGTTCCCAATAGATGTAGCTTGATCTCGTGATCGAGTGAACCACTTAAATCTTCTCGTGTTGATCTTTACTTGTTTGTTCTTCTTGTATTTATTGTTGCAACCATTTCATTGGTTGAGTGCTTACTGTCGAGTGTTCGTTTGGCTGAGTCTTGATCTTGAGAGGTTGAAGTTTTTCGATCTCTCTTGTTGCTTACCCAACAGGAACCCTAGACATTAGGGCCGAAATTGAAGCAATAACAAACCCTAGACGATGAGAATAAAAGAAGCGTGATGAATTGTGAGGGTCAAAATTGTGAGAGAATGACCGACTATCTATAGTTAGGGAAATAAATGGGAATAAATCAAAATGACATACATTTTTATTATATGGCATAGAAGTGTATTCTGTGTTTTTCTTATTTCTGGATTTTGACACTAATAGATGACACACATTTTTGTGTGTCGAAAAAGCTAAAAAACATTACATATATTTACGACATACAATTATGTATGTCGTAAATCCTTCAGCTTACAAAAAAGATGACATTTTTTATGACATGCATTTTTGTATGTCATAAATTTAGTATTTATCATAGTTTGTGTCATTAAATACTTATTTTCTACTTGTCGACGCACGCCACTACAACTTCAGTTTTGCTTTAATTTCAGATCTTAAACAATTAGCTTGTTAACTAATTTTTTTTTGTTAATTGTTTAACATCTGAAATTAAAGCAAAACTGAAGTTGAGGTGTCGTGGGTCATGTTTTCCAAACTCGAGAGTAAACAGAGCCAAACTATGTTGAGAGAGCATGTGCCATAATGATGTTTTTTGAACAGACTTAACAAGTTACATGATCAAATGTGAACGAAAAAACATAGTTGCCTAAATGTGATTGCCTAAATGTGAACAGGAAGAAAAATACGTTACCCTATCAAGTAATTAACCCTGCCACGTTAGCAACAACATACTACAATTTGTCATAATGATGTTTTTTGAACAGACTTAACAAGTTAAATAATCAAATGTGAACGAAAAAAGTATAATTGCCTAAATGTGAATATAGAAAAAAAATAAGTTACCTTCTCATGTTACCTTTTTTTTTATTGCTTCAGTTGCATGCTTCATTTGATGTTTTTGAATAACCTTAGAAAACGAACAGCAGGACCAACATAGGACCGTTCCTGGACCATTTTTGTACACCTTTATATGAGATGACTAATGATTAGAACAAATGGGCCTAGGCAGCCATGAATAATATCATACACTCTTAAAATGTGAACAACCTCAAACATTTCGAAGAAAAACGGCCCAAACTTCATTGCAGGTGCTCAACTTAGATATATGTTTTATAAATAATTTTGTGATGTAAATTGTAAAGCAATTAGAATTCGTCTATCGTAATTATAAAATGAATTGTAACAAAGCATTTTCAAATTGTGGTGTTTGAATGTGTTTTCGTAGTTGAAGTTTTAAAAGTCGGATACCTAATTTTAGGTGGTAAAAAATTCGTATTGTATAAAAAATAATCAATAAAAAATCTTGAATTTTAGACTTTGTAAACTTAATATATAAAATATTGATTTTTCATCAATTATAATAATATTATCAAATATTATATATCATCAAATCTTTTTAAATCATCATATATAATTCTCACAACTTTTTATTTTTCTGATAAAATCAGTATTTTTCAAAAAACTTTTAAGGTATCGCTTAAATGAGTGGTAACCTAATCATTAGTATTATCGCTTAAACAATTAATTTTTGTTAAAGCTGCTTATTATTAAATACGATTATGTGATTCTAAACAATCAAATGATTATAATCAGTACTACTATATACAAACATAAAAAGCTAACTTTTATAATTTAAAAACATAACAATGAAACAAAGAATCATGTCGAAATATTAAAATAAACATTGAGGTGCACGTTGGGACAGCTCGATTCTACGGGGTTGTTGGGGTACAAAACTCATCGATGTGGGACCAATCACATTGCTCCGCTGTGCCACGTTGGCACCATCACAATATTCACCTATTTTCTCCCCATTTTCCGGCCACGTTGTCCAACTCCTCCATCACTCTCATCATACATATATATTCCCATTTTGTCCTTG
This sequence comes from Cichorium intybus, assembly GCA_023525715.1. NCBI lineage: Eukaryota > Viridiplantae > Streptophyta > Magnoliopsida > Asterales > Asteraceae > Cichorium > Cichorium intybus. The sequence goes on from CM042009.1 coordinate 132,920,532, forward strand.
CGGTTCGTCATTCCATCTTTCGGGTCTTAAAATAAAGAAAACCATCGACCCACCACCAACTCATCCATGATCGGGTCCATTTCCCCCTCCTATATCCAAGAATCAAACTACCAACTTCATAACATTTGAATTTCAAGACAGACTTTGTCTTTTTCTTCTTCTTCTTCTTCTTCTTCTTCATCATCATCATTCGAACAATTCATTCTCTGGGCATCGATTGAATCCATAATCAAGGTACACCCTTGTAGTTCACCATGAATGTTTCCTCCTTTCTTTGATGAACCTGTTTGATTGATTCATTCTTTTGACGGTTTCAACTTGTGCGTCTTCTGTACTTTGCAACCGTTTTTTATTCTCACTATTGTTGGATGTTTCCACTTTGTTTGATTGCTTTAATGTTTATCCACTCGTTTAACTTATGATGTTCTTCGAATTTTCTAGTCAGATAAGGGAGTATGTCTGGATTTAGGGTCTAAGTTATTGATGATTTGATCTGGTATTTGTGACTTGTTTAATCTTCTCGTATACTAGCGGTTTCAATAAAATTGAATACGTAAATGATCAATCAGTTTGTGCAAATATACAACTTCGTTATAATTCATCGATTGGTACTGAAAGTTTTGATGTTTTCGAACAGGGATGGAATCTGGACATGGTGTTCCTGAAACCGATGTTCTTAATGTTAACGAAGTTGTTGAGAATGCGGATACGAAAGTAACGGATCCGGAAAACTTGAACAAAGTTGACGAAGATCATGATTCGTCAAAACCAGTCGCGGATGAATCTTCGAAGAATGTTGACGACCCCAAAAATCAAACTTCGGTTAAGAGTACTACCAAAGGGAGTTCTTCGAAGAACAGTAAAGTCGGTAAACATGGCACTAAACATAGACCGATTCTGTCTCAAAGTTTATCTTTACCGGCGAAAATCACCATTGCTCGACACCACACGAAACCACACGTTGTGGGGTTGAAGGACGAACCTTCATCGTCTTCTTCAGTTTCTTCTCGATCGTATACTGTAAATCGAAAACCTTACCGCTCATTGAAACCAAGTGGGTTATCGGAGGTAAATTACGGTACCCGTTTCGTATCTCTGAAAGTTTAGTTTTTTTAGTATTTATTGATTGCTGTTTGTTTCTTCGATTCAGACTAACAAATCAAAAGAAAGTGAAGATTGTCCTCCTGAACAGCCTGTGTAAGTTGAATCGAAAATCAAAACTTGTGTAGACTTACATTTGTTTCACATTTTGAGTTTTTTTTTTTTTTTTTTTTTCGCAATTGCAGATCAGATGATCATAAACCAATCAAAACTGGACCGCCGGTTAAAGACGACGATGATGCCAGTTCAACGGCTTCACCGTATTATTCTTAACTATAACATTTTTTTTTACGATTCATTGTTTGATTTATGATAAATGTTTCTTTTTTGTTAGATTCGCCACCACCCCTGGTGGCCGGCGTCGGAATAGCACGTCCGGGTTTGCTTTCAGGTTAGACGAACGAGCCCAAAGAAGAAAAGAGGTGTAAAATTCGTCATCTAAATTAATCCTCATTTCTTTCATTAATTTCTAACATGAACATTGAATTTAGTAACAAAACTAACGATCACGTATGTCGATCTTTGTTCGCTAGTTCTTCTCAAAGGTGGAAGAGAAAGTTCAAGCAAAAGAAGTAGAAAAAACCAATCAGCAAGCCAAATCGAAGGTCGTGTTCTTGAACTCTTAACGAAAACACGTTAAATCACAAACTAAATTGGGTTTTATAAATTCAGGAAAACCAGGAAGAGGAGATTAAGAAATTGAGGAAGAGCTTGACGTTTAAAGCTTCACCACTGCCAAAATTTTACAAAGAACCCCCTCCGAAAATCGAACTCAAAAAGGTACCGATTAACCTTTCAATTCGTTTGTGTGAATCGAATTGCGAGATTGAATGTATATATATATTTACAGATACCAACTACGCGTCCGAAATCGCCAAAATTGGGAAGAAGCAAGAGTTCTTTGTCTACAATGAGCAAGACGTCGGAACAAATGGCGACTTCTGGAAGCCCACGAGCCGGTAGAGGTCAAACGACGTCGTCTAGGTTCAATCCCACGAACCGTGATAAAGAAACTGGTTCTTCAAAGAAGCCAAACACAAAATTGTCGAAAACTGAAGTTAAAACTGGTAAGTCGAAAGAAAAGGGCTTAAAAGAGGAACAAGTGCAGGAAAACGAAGTTAAGCCTGTAAATCGTTGCGATGTTGAAAGTTGGATAGAAGACAGCGTGGCGCAGGATCCGACGCCTGTGGATGATGTGGCACAGGATGCGACGCCTGTTGACGACGTGGCGCAGGATGGGACGCATGTTGATGACGTGGCGCAGGATGTGAGGCCTGTGGATGACGTGGCTGGGGGTTAAAATTTGCGGTGAATTTGTTGTTGATAAGTAACTGTATATGTAATAGGGGGGGTGGGGTTTCGAAGTTTATTGAGGGTTATTTGAAGTGAATGATTTTGGTGGGATTTACTGTCGAAATGGATCTGTTTGTTTATTTGAATTTAAAGTAGTCGTTTGCACTTTGCAGGAAAAAGAAAGAAAAAGTGATGCATTTCTTGTGGAAAACGTGCATTATTTGGGTGTGACGGATTTGATGGGTAACTGGTTCTAGTCTCGATATATTTTCAATAATCGGATTTTGGTTTAGTCCCGTTTTGTTCAAAACTAGTGTTAATAACGGTGTTCTAGGTTTGGTTTTGTGGGTGGTATTTGTTTAAGTTTTGAAAAAATTGACGCGATCTGATTTATGATTTAAAAAATTTGTTCTATTCTACACCTTTTGCCCTTAATGAGACTAGAACCCTCACAATTTGGGTTGAGGAATACACCTAGGTACCGTTGTCCGTTGGGCTATAAGCCAATTGGTATTTGTTGTTTTAATGACACAATAATTTTCTGTGTTAAGTCTGTTTTGAAAAAAAGACTTTTTGTTTTTTGACAAAAATAATAAAATGCAAAGTAAATTATGGTTTTGGTCTATGTGGTTTACCTCTTTTTTCAATTTTGGTCCAAATTTTTTATTTTCATACCGATGGTCCATATGATTGCAAAAAGTTTGTATTATTGGCCACTGGTCCATATAAAAAGACTAACTCTTTCTAATTTTCTTTTTTCTTTTTTTTTAAGATATTATTAAACTAGTTAATAAAAAAAGAAAAAATGCATCCAACTCCCCCTCCCGTACCTCTCTCTCTCTCTCTCTCTCTCTACACACACACACAAGATTATCTCAACAAATTAGCATATTAGGGATTAAGGTATCTGCTTATCTAACACCAATTGTGGGATAGAAGGAATATACGTAGCAGGATTCGTCTTTTTCCCTAGATTCTGGAATTATTTCAATCCGTATTCGTATTTGTAATTCTACATGGAAATCGAAAAGGGGACCTATGATGTGTTCTTATGAAGATATGCTCAGACTTACCTCGAAGCTGGTCACAAAAGCCAAGATGAAGGCCAAGACTAGAGAAATCACAGCAAGTGAATATTTTGTTTTTTTTGCCCGATACTCTTCTTCTTCATCTTCCCTTCCTCTATAGCTAATTTCAAATATCTCGGTGCTACTTCTACTAAACTAGGGTTTACACCATAAAACCCTTTTTTGCATGCAATTTAGTGACGAAAACATTCAGGAGGTAGCTTAAAGTGCACAAACAACCCCTTGACTTTCTTAGGTGCTGTTTGTTTTTGAAGAGGTAAAATGTCTGCAGTCTGCGGACCACATCTGCAGAGCATCTACAGAGAAGAGGTGGACTAAATGTTTGCAGACTGCAAGAAGAAGACTGTTTGTTTTTTAAAGTCTGCAGGTTGTAAAAATAAACTAAAATTTAAATAAACTGTTTTTTAAGTAAAACTTATGAGTATGTTCAATTTATAATATTAACGAATTTATTGATCAAAGCAAACATTTATTTTTTTAAATAATAAAGAATAAAAATTACGTAACCAAAGTTGGATTTACAAATAGTTTGTAAAGCTAAAAATTTGCGTAAGATTGTGAACCAAAGTTCTAATGTTAAAATATATTTGTATGTTTCAAATAGTTTATAAGTATGATTTACAATAAAAAAACGTCTATTATATGATATTAACGAATTTAAGGATCAAAACAAACATTTCTTTTTTTAAGTTTGTGACATTTTTTTTAAAAAGTTTTACAAATTTATCTTCACTTTGTTTAAAAACATAGAAAAATAAATATTATTTACTTCGAAAAAATAATGTTGATAAAAAAATCGCAACTATTAGTTAAAAAAATCAAAGTGTTTTTAAAAACAAATATGCGTATTTCGTTTTTTTTAAATCGAAAGTGGCCGGCGGGTACGGTTTGGTCGAAGACGCAAGGAAGAGAAAAAGCGAGACCGGTTGGAGGAGAAAACGATATGCGTATTTTTTTTAGGTTAAAATTGTATTAATTTATTACTAGAAGAGCTCTGCAGACCCTTGAAGACATTAGTCCACATCTGCCCCAAAAAGAGGATGCGCAGACCTTTTTAGGTCTGCGGTCTTCGAAAAAACAAACACTCTGCGAATGTCCATGTCTGCGCGCCGTCTGCGTGGCGCAGACAAAAGTGGTCAGGAAGATCTGCAGAGAAAAAACAAACAGCCCCTTAGTGTAATCTACCTTATGGCCCATTTCTTGAAGGATTAACCCAATTTCTTGTTGGGATTCGAGATGGGAAATTGTTGCAGGAATTCAAGAGTTCTAAATTGCTGATCAATTGATTGTGGATGATATCAGGAATACCAAAGCTTGAAGCTTGGATTTTGATTATTTTTGGGACATTTTCATCTCAATCTCTAAGGGTGTGTTTAGTTATGTTTTTCGGAAAAATTTTCCAAGAAAAATGAGAATTTGGAAAACGCGTTTAGTTCGTCAAATTTTTCAAAGTTTTCCAAGAAAATGTAAATTTTTCATTTTTCCAAAATTACAAAAAATTTGGAAAATTTTGGAAAACCAATCATTATTGTTTTCTAAATTTTCCTATTTCCAAAATTTTTCTAAAACATACAAAACAAACACACACTCATTTTCACATACACCCCACAATTACACCTACACCCACCCTACCCTCTACCCGCCCCCACCCACCCACACATCCACCTACACCCATCGATCCCCACCCCCACCCCACCCACCACACCCTACCTACCCCCACCCACCACCCACCCCACCCAACCCTCGCTATCAAAAATTCTTTTTTCTCACTCTCCTCACTCCACCTCCACCTCCACCTACCCCCACCCACCCACTACCACTACCCACCCACCCACCTTCACCCACCCACCCCACCCCCACCCACCCCACCACCACCCACACCCCACCCACCCACCTCCACCCAACCCCCACCCCACCCACCTACACCACCTCCACCCACCCCCACCCACACCCCACCTCCACCTAACCCCACCCACCACCCACCCCTACCTCACTCCACCTCCAACTCCACCAACCCCCACCCACCACCATCCACCCCACCCACCCACCCACTTCCACCACCACCACCCACCCTCACCCCACCCACACCCACTTCCACCTACCCCTACCCACCACTCACCCCACCCAACCCTCACCCACCACCACCCACCCCCACCTCACTTCACCTCCACCTACCCCCACCCCACCCCCCAAACACCCACCCTACCCACTTACCCGCACCCCACCCCACCACCCCAAATCAATAGAAAATGAAAATTGATAGAAAATAGATATCTAAACACGTTTTCTATTTTTCTAAAATAGAAAATGAAAACGGAATCGGTTTTATCTAAACGCGTTTTCTAAATTTTCAATAGAAAACTGAAAATGAAAACTCATTTCGTTTTTCTGAAAATGAAAAATGGAAAACGGAAAACAGTTTTCCGTAACTAAACGCAACCTAAGTGTTTGTAATTAAAGTTTTGATTTTTTTTTAAAACTGATTTGATATTGTATACAAAGAGTTCGTCATTTATTTTCATCATCAATATTTGAATGGAAGTGCTTTTTGCATTAACTGCAAAGTTAATATGTGCAGAAAACATACACACACACACACACGAGAATGGGGGGAGTTGGATGCATTTTTATTTTTTTATTCATTAATTTAATAATATCTTAAAAGAAAAGGGGGAAATTAGAAAGGGTATTTTAGTCTTTTTACATGGACCAGGGATCAATAGTGCAAGTTTTTTGCAACCACAAGGACCATCAGTGTGAAAATAAAAAACTTGGACCAAAATTGTAAAAAGATGTAAACCACAAGGACCAAAATTGTAATATAAATTTTAGGGACCTAAATTTTAATTTACTCTTAAAAGTCACAAAATGAATGATACCTACCCAATCATGATCTCTATGGGTTAAGGGCAGACCTTAGGCCATGAGGTGAGAAGGTCACACTGCACAACCTTATGGTTTCAGTAGTTTAATATGTTTTTTTGTTAAAGTCAGGCAGTACAATCTAACTAGTTTACATGTTCTCTTCACGATTTACGTTCTAACTAGTTTGACTGACTGGGTTGACAAACATTTCATGTAACTTTGGCACCATCTTCTAATGTTTTTTGCTTTGAACTTGTGTTTCCGATGAGGTCCTCTAGTAAGATTGATTTCTCCTTCAAGCCAAAAAAAACCAAGGTGTGAGCACCATTGGTATAGTTGGTTTGAACATGTTTTTCTGGGTTGAGTTTTATTAAACAGATGAGTCTTCCGCTTTTGTTATGGTTTTGATTTGGGTGGTTTTCGGCAAAAAGATAGCATCGGTGAGGTTTCTGGTGAGTGAGATATTAGCAACTTTAGTTTGGTTATGATTTGGTTTAAGCTTTTTTAAATTTTAGTGGAGACATAAGTGTTTTGTGACTGGAGAGGTGGGCTTTTCTAATTTTCATGGGTACGAAGGATGTTTGGGACAGAAAAGGTAACCAACGAATATGGTTGGTGGTGATGGTTGAAGCAGTGGTGTAGCGTTCCAAATTTCGTAATAAAATTTTCATTTTAAAAACGGATCAAATACATAAAAACCGATTGTAAAATATAAACGAACCAATTAAAACTTGGTATTTAAAAACATATAAATTGTGGCTATCAAAAATGTTTACAACATTATCAGCGGAAGACTTGAATGTCAAAACCTCATATGCGATACAGTCGCGCTGTGCTCCAAGCTGAAGGTAGCAAATACCTGAAAACAATTAGGGTGAAAAAGTAAGCACAAAGCTTAGTGAGTTACCCAAAATATCACACGATCCATCACATAAAACACCATCACAAAAGGTCTCCCAGCTTGTCCAGAACAACCTGGCTCTCGGGCTCACCCCGATCCGCCTCGGTTAAGAACTCATGAGCTTGCCCCATCGCGTCCGTCACCGAATCAACTCATTCTTTGATCTTTGGGTGCCAGGTACGACTGGTCATGCATCGTCCTTTTTCATGCAGCAACCCTCGGATCGCTCAATCATTCTTCAGTCGCCAGAACGAATCCAATGACTATCACATACAAGCATAAAATTTTAAGCATACAGCCTAACCCATCGGTTCCTTTTACCAACCATACAGTCAAATAACGTAAGGCACGCCCAGCTAACACATATTACTACACACAGTAATTAAGACTACCTACGCATGCAACTTCACCCACAGTATAGTGAAAAGGCTCACCTGATCCGCCAAGCTAGACAACACTCCACACGTGCAACCTCAGATCCCGACAACACGAGCTTCCTAATAAGGATAAACTTCACTTAGCAAATCCTAAACCTAAACAGGATAAAGCTCCAAGATCGGTACCCCGAATCTCTCAAGTTTGACCAAAAGTCAAAATGATGAAAAATTTAACGGTCAAAGTCAACCCTCACTTAGCGCTGCTATCACCTAAGGATAGCGTCGCTAAGTCTAACTGACGCGAAAACCCAAACTCACAGGGATAGTGTCGCTATCTCTATAGATAGTGGGGCTATCTATGCTGTTCAGCCCAAAACTTCCTAAAACTATTAATCCAATAAGCCAAGGTCTTAAACCTTCCACGACCCTTCCAAACAGTCACTAGGTCCATAAAAAATCTAAATTTCCCATCCAAACATGACCATGCATGCAAATGGTCAAGATCTAGGTCCAAATGAGCAAAATCTCAACTTAAACTCTCAAGGGAGCTTCGCTTACCCCCAAACTCAGTCTAGAACTTCCAAAGAAGGCTCAAAGGACATAAAGTTCTAAACTTTATCCATTCCAACCAAGGACAAAACCATAAAGGGACCATTACTCCATTTTAACCATAAAATCCAACTTAAACCATAAGAAGAAACATTAAATCATAAAAAGTGAGAGGTTACACTTACAAAGGTCCGGAAAACAGAGTCTTTGATGATTCCCACTTGAAGAATACCTTCTAGGCTTTGGAAGGTTCATGGTGGTGCTAGAATGTTTATCTTAATTGTGGACCATTAAAGGCTTTGGAAGTCGTGTCCAACAAGTTAAGTAAATAAGGAAGAGATTAGGGCATTAGAAGAGATTAAGAAACACTTGCCAAAAATATATTCTATTCCTAACCCTAGAAAAATTCCCTTGCTCTTCTTCTCATATTGAGTTCGACACAAGCAATAGACAAAGTTAAGAAAAATGAGCCTTTGTGTAAGACCATAAACCTGAAATATCCAAGCTCATAACTTAAAATATTTAAGTTTTAGGAAATTGGGGAGAGTTGTAATACCTACACATAGCGACATTATGTGTAGGCATTAGTGACGCTATGTATATGTCACACCCCCGATCGAGGCGGCGGAACATGCCGGGCTGTGCGACTAAGTTCTTGGATCACAGGCAATTGAATATACAGTACAAGTACAACAATAAACCAAAGGATAGTTGTATTTTATCTTGAAGTTTGAATACATGGTTCTTACAAATAATAATAGTAGAGTACATGAAATGCCTTAACAGATATAACAAAACTAGGTTGCCTGAAATCCGTGAAGATTTCCATCTTCTGAAAGTCTCATTGATTTCCTGAGAATACATGTAGTTTTGAGGGTCAACACAAGGTTGGTGAGAGTTACAGGTTTTCTGCTAAACACGACACTGATACTTTTAAAATAACTAAAAGTATTCCTTTTGTAAGTATAACCATACTTGTAAATGGGTTTGTAAAGAGTTGCTGAAAATCGTAAGTAATACCATACTTATAAATGAATTGTATAGAGTTTTTGGAAACCATAAGTAATACCATACTTATAAATGATATGTACATTTATGAGAAAACCATCAATGCTTATAGTTGAGTCTTATAACCGAGCTATTCGACTGAAATGTACCCCCCTACAACGCTTTATGGATGTTGTAGTAATGAAAAAGATAAGTGTCACCTACATCGATTTGCAAGTCGAAGTTGTAGCTAACAACCATAGGTGGGGGTGTCAACCCGTATAGATCTATACATATGTATCTCGCTCTGCTTGATTAACGGTTATAGTAGTGTGGGGTCTAGGTATTTCTACTTAGTTATGAATAGTGTCTCACTATCTAAGCCATTGATAAATGTAGGATAGACAAGTCTCATCCCAAAATGGTTTTTGTTATAAAAGCCAAGTATGTTGATAAGTATATACGTAATAGTGTACAGTACTCGCTTATTGAAAACATTTTATAAAGTTATAATAACATTTATAAAACTTGATATGAAATTGGTAAATGTTTATATTGCACATGTATTCTCCCCCATAATATATAAAAACATAGACAAAGGGGCTGTAACACTCACTTATTGAAAACATTTTATAAAGCTATAATAACATTTATAAAACTTGATATGAAATTGGTAAATGTTTATATTGCACATGTATTCTCCCCCATAATATACAAAAACATAGACAAAGGGGCCGTAACACTCACATTTGAAGCGTGAATTCAGTTTAGATATAAGAACGATCGTGTTTGAGAAGCACCGCGAAATAACACCACAAAACAACAAGGTTTTGTGCGGCGAAGTGATGGTGCGACGGTAGTGGAGCGATGGCCAATGGTGGTTGTGTTCTTGGCCAAAAGGAGAGTAATTGGAGAAAGAAAGAAAAAGCTAGAAGATTTGGTGAATTGGTGAAGAAAAATGAGATGCAAAGCCTCTTATTTATAGTCTCATGGAGTAGTTGGGGTTGGTGAAAGTGATGTCGTGGATGACATAATTCGTGCGCAAGTTCCCGATGTATAATAATTTTTTCGAGACCGGAGAATTGTTGAGCCGAGTGCACTGATTCTAGAAACCTAAACAGATAATTTTTTCGAGTTGCAGAACATCGGGAAATCGCGTTTAAATATTGCGTTCATTTATCCGCAGTATCCGATTAGTTGACTTTTATAAATATTTTTACTAAAAATATTTCGAGTATGGAATCCAATAATAGACCATAGTCTGAGTCCAATAATGTTCTCGGAATTTCCATATGAGGTGCGCAAGTGCCTCAACGGATCGAAACGATTTATGTAGTTAAATAAAATCAGTGTTACACTGGTTTGTTTTGGCTTGTTTTCTTATAACAGTCGTAACTTTTGCATATGAGCTCCATTTTGAATGTTATTTATATTTTCGGAATCAGGAAAACATGTACTCTGAGGTTAGATTGCTTGTTTTGTTTCACAAATGGTTAATACTTATTTTCAGTTTTTCAGACGTATTAACTAGGGTTTCAGTTTGTGCTTGAGATATTCCATTATAGGAAGTAAGATTTTATCTCATATCTTATTTTAATTGTAATGAATCTATATATTTTCCAAAATATGCTTTAAAGTTTAAAGGTAAGGTTACAAAGAGGTTTGCGGTGAATTGACTATTTATAGTTCTAGACCTAAATTTCCGGGATGTCACAGTGTAGCTATTAGCGACACTATGTGTAGGTATTAGCATTGCTAAGGTCTGAGTCTGGTGTTGGGTTTGCACGTTTTGCAGTTAGCGACGCTAACTCAAGAGTTAGTGACGCTAACTGCTGATTTTGGGCAAAAACCGTAGATTTTGAAGCTTGGGCCATATATAAGGGTGGGAAACCCTAGGACAGCTACCATTTGACATTTTTCAGCCCCAAGGTCGTCATTTTCTCTCTAGATCCTTTGGAGTGACTTTTGGTGTTCTTGATCATTTTAGAAGGATTTTTGGAGTATAAGAGGTGGTGTGGTGGTGCATGGTGGTGCTAGAAGCTATCCTACAAGGTTGAATCATCTAGATCCGCATTTCTTGACCGTTTAACTTTAAATCTTGCTCCTTTTTACTTTATTATGGTTCTTCTTGTGATTTAAGTGGGATTTTATGGGTTAAAATGGTGTAACGGTCCCTTTTTGGTGTTGTCCATGGTTGGGAAGGATAAAGTTCAGAACTTTATGCCTTTGAGTTCTCATTTGGAGCCTTTTAGGTTGGTTTGGAGAGTAAGTCAAGCTCTCTTTGTTGGTTTTATTAAGTTTTGACCATTTTGGACCAAGATCTTGACCATTTGCATGCATGGTCATGTTTAGATGGTAAATTTAGGATTTTAATAGACCTAGGGACGGTTTGGAAGGTTTCTGGAAGGTTTAAGACCTTGGCTGAATGGATTAAGAGCTTAATGGATTTTTGAGACTGCTCTTAGTTAGCGATGCTATCTTGGGGAGATAGCGGGGTGAACTGGCTATTGACCATTGACTTTGACTGTTGACTTTTTGACCAGTCAAACATGAGGGTTTGGGGTACCGGTCTTAGAGGTTTATCTTGTTTGGTGTTTAGGAAGTTCTAAGTGGAGTTTATCCTTGTTAAGATATTTGTATTGTCGGGATTTGAGGGCACTCGCGTGGAGTGTTGTCTAGCTTGAGGTTACGGATCAAGTGAGTCTTCTCACTATACTACGGGTGACGTTACATGCGTAAGTAACTTTAATTATTGTGTGTAGTAATGTGTTTTTGTGTACTTTATGTGTTTGCCAACGAAAGTCGATGACTGCCGGCTTGCGGGCTGATGACTGTAGGCTTACGGGCCGATGATTTCCGACGGATCGGGGCAAGCCCGAGAGTCGCAGGGCAGTGGATCTCTTTCGGGTTATCTGTAATGTTGTGTTCTTTGTGATGGATCCTGTGGTATTTTGGGGAACTCACTAAGTTTTGTACATACTCTTTCACCCTAACTGTTTTTCAGATATTTGCTGGCTTGAGCTTGGAGCATGGTGCAACTGTACCGCATTTGAAGATTTGGTATTTAAGTCTTCCGCTGGATAATGTTATAAACGTTTTGATAAATAAGATTTTGTATGTTTTAAATATAAAGTTTTAATTAGATGACTTTTATTTTATAAATCGTTTTGTGTATTTGACCTGTTTTAAAACGAAAAATTTTACTCTGGATTTTTAGGCATCACACTTTGATCAAGCTAAGATCCAACATTCGTATGTACTGGCTTGCGTTGATACATTGTAGATACAATTAGCTTAGATTGTAATCTCCTATGCGGCTACGCTTCAACGGTATTGACACGCCTAGGTCGTTATGCGGTCAAAAATAATAAAAATAACCTCACAGACTCACTAGTATAGCGGTAGCAAGGGTCGATCCAAGGGAGTTTGGTGGTCAAGATAGGACGATAGCTTACCAACTGTAGTGCCACGCTACAGCCAGATGGACTAGTTCTACTTTTCCAAAAACCAACTAAAAACACAATTCCAAAACCAATTTCAAAAACTAAATCAATCATGAAGTAAATTAAACCAAACCAAATCGTAGACTAAGGTTAGTTACTGAAATCAGAAACTAAGTTCAAAATCCAGAAGCAAACAAACAATCCAATCAAACCAAACAAGCATCCAAATACAATTAATACTAAAAAGTGCAAATAAACCATAAACCGAATGATTACTTCAATTAAAAACAAAACCAGAGATCCAAGGTACTAAAATCCAAAAATAATAAACCTAGACTAAAGCTACTGGTCTGAACAATCCAGAAACTATAGACTAGAAGTTAAAGTAACTAAACTAATAATGAACTAAAAGTGAAAACATAAGAAATACCAAAAGTGTTGCTGAAAATCCGAATCCTTGAATCAAAGAAGCCTTAAGTCCACCTTAGGGGTCGTTCTTCACCTGTGAAATTCGACCTAATGACCTCTATTTATACTTGTAAAATCTGAGAATCTGCGGCGCGCAAGGCTTGGAACCGCGACGCGCGTGTTGCCTTATCCCCGTTTTTTCGCTATTTGAATTTCTGGTCACCGCCTCATCGTTGACGTCGCACGACGCGCGTGCTTCCTTTCCCACGACGCGCGTACGAATTCGACTGAATTAGTGCTTAACCCAAACTTCTTCCATTTTGTCCGCTTTTAGTCCATGTTTTCAACATTTTCTTGCACACAAGCACTAGCACAAAAAGTGAGAAATACCAATACAACTATGATATAAATTCACCAAGAATAGGCCCTAACAACAACTAAAATACTTGATATTGATAGGCGTTGTCAAACACCCCACGCTTGTGCCTTGCTTGTCCCCAAGCAAGAAAGTTTTTAACAGATTTTAACTAAGACTCAAACAATTTTTGAATGTGTTCAATTTCAAAGCTTATTGTTTCCAGAATTAGATTGAAAATAATTTTTGCAAACATGACCAGAATACCTTTTGGAATTCATGACTTTCGAAAGAACCCTTGATTACAAATTTTCTATCCACGAGAGAGTGTACGTACTCATTCAGATTCTAAAGGCCATTAAAGAATTGTCCAGAACATTCGATGTTGTCCGTGTAACGAGCTTTCAGAAATACCATCCCAAACCAGACGATCTTAGGTGGTAAGGTGCATAAGTGCCTCTTCGAGGCCACCCGTTTCAGACCTGCCGGCTCGAACAACAAAGACCACTGATTGACAGTTCCCTCCTAAATTCCAATCCTAAAATATCTCATTCTTCTAACTTCTAAAACTCAACTTATTTGACTAAACAGATAGCATGATAACAACTAAACAGTATCTCTTGAAAAATATCAATGCTATAACATTCAAAAGCTATTGTTTTAAAATTACAGTTTATTAAAATTTTTGAAAAATTGCTAAAAATTTTGAAAATTGGTCATTTCCAACAAAAATTTCAAAAATAAACTCTTTCGACCGTCCACACCCCACACTTAAAACCGTACAATGTCCCCGTTGTACATAAAATAGATTCAGAATAAGGGAGAAAGAGTTACCCCCTTAGGAACGGCGAATTTCTTGTTGGAACTTGATTGTCACAAGATACAAAAAACACGAACATGTCACGATTCAGATTCCACACTTGCTTGAAACAACTCCTCAGTAGATCTCCATTGGTATTCACATGCAAACACTCACAAACATATTAAATGCAAACAAACAAACATATAAAAGGAATACAAAAGATAGTAATAAGTTCTGTACAATGTCTCAAAAGATAGTAAGGAAAATACATCAATCATCGTGCTGGGTCCCAGATGGACCAGCCTCATCATCGTGGTCACTCGGAGGGTATGCTGCTATGTCCTTGATATGCAACTGGAGCATGATCAGCCTCTGTGTCTCAGCCATCCAACGGTGGTGATCCTCAACGCGTGTCATTCTCCTGTCCAGATCCCTCACAGCAGCTAGCACGTCTGCGAGCTGTGGTGGTGGCTGGGCCTGAGGTGGCGGATGAACTGGTGGGTCAACTCTCCGTCGCTGGGTAGGTCGGTGTAGGGGCAGCTCCTCCTGGGGGCCCTCTGCCGCCTCCATCGGCATCCTCTCAATAATGCCCACGCACGACTGGTGTCCTCATGTTCTGCAAGTAGCGGACCGATGTCCGCAAGGGTGGTGTCGCTGCCATGCTCGCCATGACCTGGGCCGTCAAGATACCATAAGATCAGGCCAAGCGGGTGATGAAGTGCCCGCCGGCCATGGGACTGCTGGAAGATACACCCGCTGCCCGGGTCGTTAGTGAAACTGCCAGTGCATACGGCAGGTTGAGAAACCTGCTGGAATCGGAGAGAACCCACATGTAGGTCATGTCCTTCCCAGAAACCTTCACACATCCCCTCCGCTGCATGATGGAGGTGGATATGATACGGTGCATCAAACGGTGTATTGGGTCGCGGAGCTGGCTCTCCTTGGCCGACCCGGCCTCGAACATCTCATTGGACATTACTGCCCAAATGACCACGTTAGCCTCCCGCTGAGGCTGTCCCCTGAAGCAGGAACGCAGGAAAGGTGCAAAGTGAATGCTCCTCGTCTCCTCCTCAGTGTAAATCTCGGTGCGTCTAGCGAACTCTCGGAGGTTACACTCCCGACTCTCCCCTCCCAGCCTGAATCTATTCAGCTGAGATCGCGCCTCCTGTGATGCTTGCGCGTATTGGCAAGTCGAAAGGAACTTGAGCACAAGCTCCTTGTAGACCGCATCGTCCGCCGTAGCCATGAGCTTGTCCCAGCCCCGACAAATAAAAGTATGTGTCCCGTCGGTCTAGGTGCGGTGAATGAAGGGCAGAAGCTCAGCCTAAAGCCCCGACTGAGTCAGTATCGCCCGATCCAGATGAGTTGCAGCAAGGACTGGTCGGGAGCAGAGCTCATCGAGTCAAGCCTCATATCGTCGAGTCCCATCCAACATCTCTGGAAACCGAAGGAATTGATGATCTGGTCTGAACTCCATCTGCACAAAAGAATCACAACAAAAATATTCGCAAAATCAGTCCCGACACGTCGCACAGACACGCGCGACGCGACTCAAGAACACGGGGCGTCGCGTCGTACGTTTGGTGCAAATTTTTTTCCAAAACTCCACGAATTCACCTGTTAAACTCAATCCAAAGCAACTACAAGGTACCCTAACTATCAACTAACCCCCTAGGGTGCGGATTTTGCAAATGCAACACCCTACGAGTCGGCATTGCTGATTTTCTAAGTTTTATACTTTTGATGAAATCACTCAATTTCGCATGCTAAATAGATGTAATAACTTGCACAAATGAGTTCAAATGACATACCTCGATAGTAGAAACTAGAAACACGAGAAAAATACGTGAAAATTCATGAGTTGATCGTTGCTCTGTTGCGCGACGTGAGTTTGTGTGTGTGTGTGCGATGAGTGAGTTCGTACCTTATAAGTCGGTTTCTGTCCGATCAAATTCCGCGACGCGCGTAAAGCTAAGCTGCGGCGTGCGTGTCTCAATTCAACCCCTATACATCAGGTTACATTGCGAATGTGCGGCGCGCTTTTGTGCCAGCCGCATCGTCCAAAGTTCTTCGTTTGACCCCACACTTGCCTCGTACCACGAATTCCTGCAATGACGATGATGATATTTCCTAATTACTTCTAAAAACACTATACCTAACCTAATATGGATGGGTTGCCTCCCTACAAGCGCTAAGTTTAACGTCTTCAGCCAGACGTGTTTTGCGGCTACGGTAGGTCATATGCCATTTGACTCCACTAATTTTCAGTCACCACCGTCCCTTCGTTGACTCCGTACTCCAATTTCTTTCCTGGATCAAACGGCTTGACGGTTCCTCTGCTGCTGGCCAGTTGCCGTTTTCTCATTATTTCACGCGAATGCTTGGAAGTTGCTTTAAACCTCCAAGCTCGATCCTTCCTTCGGTATCTCTTCAAGGTCACAGGTTTGATATGGAGCGTGCCCAATGCCGCTCTCAGTAATTGTTTTGTGAATCTTACTTTGCTTACGTCTCATGTGCTATCTGCAGTTTGCGATTTTGGCCTGCAGTACCAATAAAGATTTTCCAATCGAATGGGATCGGAAGGCAACATATCGGGATGCTTCCATATGTCCTCATCGATGGTATTAATCACATCTAATTTTTCATTCATGAATGGGTCATGAGTGGTGAGAAAATCAAGTTTCTTGTTTTTGAAAACCACAGCGTCATCATCATCATCTTGGTCATCGTCCAACAGGTGGATCGGCGCCAAGAGTGAGCGACTAGCATTTTCCGGTGATGGTACAGATTCACTCATCACCAGATGTTTACTTTCAAAATGTTCAGAATTTTCAAAAATTACAGGGTCGGGGGTAGTATTGTCATCTATGCCCCCTCCCTCAAAATGTTCAGAATTTTCAAAAATTGCAGGGTCGGGGGTAGTAATTTCAACAATTTCGGGAATTGTTGGGCTGGGGTCTGTACTGTCACTTACAGCCCCCTCCTCCACTTCCTCTTTGACCAAATTGTCTGGTGATGGTATAGATTCACTCATCACCCGATCAACATTTTTAATATTTTCAAAAACATCAAAAGCTGTTGAGTCAGGGGTAGCATTGTCACCTACAACCTCTTCTTCAACAACATTTTTGACCCTCTCAATGGTCTCTTGACTTTCCCATGGTGCATGCCCATCCATCACATGTTCAAGTGTTGCAGGTTCACATACATTATCATTGGTATCAAAATCACTCGCCTCGGGTTCTGGCACGGGTGATGGACATCCCATATTTTCCTCCAACTGATCTAATGAACCTTGCAATCTTACAAGAGCATTGGCCTGATCCTTCTGCATTTGGTATGTATTAACCATGAGTTCCAAGAGTTGGACCCAAATTGCAGAACTTTCAGGTTGAGATGGCTCCTCGGTCCGCCATCCATTTTCATTGAATGATCCATTGTTGCAATCATCCTCGTAATGGTTGTCGGCCGGATTTTCAAAATACTCGTAGTGATCCGGGTATATGTAATCGCCCATTACACATACACAAAATCACAAAACTAAAATCAAACATCAAAAGAGAAAAATACCACTAATCGTCTATCCTAAGCGCACAACTCCCCGGCAACGGCGCCAAAATTTGACACGCCTAGGTCATTATGCGGTCAAAAATAAGAAAAATAACCTCACAGACTCACTAGTTTAACGGTAGCAAGGGTCGATCCATGGGAGTTTGGTGGTCAAGATAAGACGATAGCATACCAACTGTAGTCTCATGCTACAGCCAGAGGGACTAGTTCTACTTTTCCAAAAACCAACTAAAAACACAATTCCAAAACCAATTCCAAAAACTAAATCAATCATGAAGTAAATTAAACCAAACCAAATACTAGACTAAGGTTACTTACTCGAATCAGAAACTAAGTTCAAAATCCATAAAACAATCTAATCAAACCAAAAAAGCATCCAAACACAATTAATACTAAAAAGTGCAAATAAACCATAAACCGAATGATTACTTCATTTAAAAACAAAACCAGAGATCCAAGGTACTGAAATCCGAAAATAATAAACCTAGACTAAAGCTACTGGTCTGAACAATCTAGAAAAATAGACTAGAAGCTAAACTAACTAAACTAATAATGAACTAAAAGTGAAAACATAAGAAATACCAAAAGTGTTGCTGAAAATATGAATCCTTGAGTCAAAGAAGCCTTTTGTCCACCTTAGGGATCGTTCTTCGCCTGTGAAATTCGACCTAATGACCTCTATTTATACTTGTAAAATCTGAGAATCCGCGGCGCGCAAGGCTTGGAACCGCGACGCGCGTGTTGCCTTATCCCGTTTTTTGCTATTTGAATTTCTGGTCACTGCCTCATCGTTGACGTGGCGCGATGCGTGTGCTTCCTTTCCAACGGCGCGCATACGAATTCGACTGAATTAGTGTTTAACCCAAACTTCTTCCATTTTTTCCACTTTTAGTCCCTGTTTTCAACATTTTCTTGTACACAAGCACTAGCATAAAAAGTGAGAAATACCAATACAACTATGATATAAATTCACCAAGAATAGGCCTAACAATGACTAAAATACTTGATATTGATAGACGTTGTCAGGTATAAGTTTCTAACCTAGTGTATGTTTGTTTTGACTGATAAAAATATGCCTAATTGGATCCATGGTTTAGGATTGATCATAACTTTTTAATCTGTTAATGCTTCCATTGTTGTATCATAGCCCCTGTTAGATGCTTTTTTCATTTTGTAATTGTTATGTTTTGATTGTTGATCATAAATCTTCAAGATCGAGAGAACAGTCAAAATACAACAATTGTTAAAATTTTGCTTTGAGAGTTTAATGGTTTGCAAACAAATTCATTTAGGAAAATATTTGTCTAAGCAAACCATTAATGTGATCATCAATTTCAATGTTAAGCCCAAAATTAGATTTGCTGATGTTCTTGGTTGTTTATGGTCGTAAATTGTGATGTGTTGGTTCATGTAATTTATAATCATTTTTGTAATCATTTAGGTTGTAAAATTTGTAAGATTTTCTAATTGTAATATGATGGCTACAACAAAACTCTAATATATCCGACCAAACAAAAGATCAATCAAGACCCGTCCACTCAACACACAAGAGTTTTGGGCCTAATATGGACAAAGACGGAGGATGGGCCTTTTTCCACCTCGACCTTCCACCATCATCTTGCTAACCGATAAGCTACGATGGTGGGCGGTGCTCATCACCGAAGGTGTAATGGTGACAAAAACCAGTAGCAACGGCATCAACAACGGGATAGACAATGATAGCAGTTGCGAACTCCAACAGCAATGCTGCCATCGACTGCTTGACCGCGATTACATTATTTTTCATGTTTTTTGGTTATGTTTTTAATTAATTTCATGAACATGTTTTATATTAGTTATTGATGACTCAAGAAATAATCTCATAGCAATGGTATTATGCAACACATTTTAATTATTTTGTTATATATTAAACTGCATGTTTGTTGCTTTTATTTTGTTCCAATTGAAACAAAATTGTTTTAAACGATTACTTAAAACACATATTTAAAAAAGGATATTTTGAAATTAAATTGAAGTTTTTAAAATACATTTTATGCATGCAACGTATTTTGTGACACCGAATTTTGTTAATAAGCGGTGAGATAATTTTTTTCAAAATTATCATAAATTTAAAGCATGCAATCCAAGAGATAGAACAACTTATATGTATATTTTGTACCCTGTTCACACCTAATTCATAAGCCACCTAAGGTGTTTTTCTCCATCATTAGCAGTCTTAAGCGAGAAAATCACATGTTCTAGATTGGAGGCTTTAATTGGCACCCTTAGACAGTCCTAAGCATGGAGCCAGGATGATACTTAAAAATGTCGTTGTTTGTTAAAAACTCATAAAGATTCAATAGTCAAATGAGAGTGAACTTTTGTAAATGTTACTTAACAATATGTTTGGTTATGATGCTTATAACAAAAACATAATCAGACATAAACAGCGGAAGCAAAACAAACAAACAAGACTCGCATGAGAGTGAAATTGTGTAAATGTTACTTACCAATCAGTTGGGTTATGATGTTTTTAACTAAAACATAACCAGACATAAAAGGTTGAAGCAAAACAAACAAAGCATCATAAAACATATAGGATCTATGTTTATTAACTTTAAGCAACTAAGATTACACTACAAGAAGGATAAGCAATTTAACACCATTTGTGATGTCAGGAAGAGTCAAGAGAATCCAAATGACAGTTCTTCTGAGTAAAAATTCTTTTCTTGAGCACCAAAGCAAACACACACTATGTGTGAGTGTGTGTTTCTTTGTTCTCGACAACTACAATAAAACTCACGAGGGAGAGAGGGAGAGGGAAAGAGAAAGAGTGTGTGGAATTGACTCTTATCTTTATCCAAATTTGAATTTTAAATTAATAATTGAATATGAATTAAACATCAATTAAATATTTATTAATATATGCTAATTATCCAACCATATATTAATTACATAATAAGCTCATCAACCTTTCTAATTTCTAAATGAGTCATCATACTTATGATGGATTAACAAATTAATCTCTCTTAAATCTTTTTTTTGAACATTGATTGCACTTTGTGTGTAATCTAATACGCCTATGCATTTCAATAGTATCACTAAATTGTTGTGTCAATGAGATATCTCTAACAGACTCTCACTTGCACATGAAATAACAATTGTATTACAATACTCGTTATGCCCATGTATCTCCCAATTTATTACCAACATAGGGTATGTCATCCCATGACAAGTATTGTACTCAAAACCTAGAAGGTATAAAATAGCCTAAGTACGATATCTAATATCCTTTTGTTCTAGATATCTGCATGAATGTGAGAATAGAGGATCGTCAATCTCAAACGTTCAAAATATGATTATTGATATATACTCGTGGTGACCACAAAGAAGACTACACAATTGATCAAATATCAATTCACTTCGTGCATGACGGTGAATTATAGTGTCAACACCAGATCATCAACGGGCCCATAAATATCAATTCCCTAAATATGGCAGAAGCAGCAAATAAACATTGACTACTTAGACCTCATGTAATACCATATTATTAATTTATATAGATTTTGTGTTAATCTTAGTATAATTAAGATTAAATAAGTTGTTATGTGAGTTAAGATGGTTAAAAACCCAATTGAATGAAGTTTGGACTTGTAAAATGTCAAATCAGAGCTACACGGGTCGTGTAAGACCACACGGGTCGTGTAGAAAGGTTTAAGAACCAAACAATATCCTTTTCAGGTCTACACGGGTCGTGTACCTTCACACGGGTCGTGTAACTCTTGTTCAAAAATTACCGAGGCGAGTTTGGGTCTCACACGGGTCGTGTGAGGCTACACGGGTCGTGTGGGTCTGTGCATTTCAGGATGGCTTGCTGTAGGTCTCACACGGGTCGTGTGAGCCTACACGGGTCGTGTCACGCATCAGGGGTGTTTTAAAATACGGGTTTTCCTTCATTTGGGTCATTTCCAATTCAATCAAAACCCTCTTTAAACCCTAGAAATCAAATTCTAAGCCATCCAAGTCGAGATTTAAGCCTATTAATCACGAATTGAAGCTAGGGATTTGTACTTAGAGTTTGAAAGGTAACTTCCCTTGAATTTGGCTTTGTTTCAACCGTGGAATACTTGTGTTGGAGTGATTCTAGGTGGTCTTGAGGACCACCTGCGAAATTGATAAAGTTAGAGTTCAATTAATAGTGTAGCAAGTTTATAAGAGTCTAAATTCTAGCTTTGAAGTTGGTGGTTTGTGTTTTTAGGGTTTTAAACCCTAGATTCTTAAACCCTAGATTCTTGAACTCGAAAATATGCTCTAAATTAGCTCATGTGTTGTTAGTAGGTTGTTATTGTAAGTTATATGGAGTCTTTGATGTGATTGTTGTGGAGTTTTAACGGTTGATTTGGTAAGAAACCGCATAAATTGAGAGTCATGAGTAAATAGTGTATGATGTTCATAGATTGTGATCTTGTTAGTTATAAATTCTTGATCTAATGAGTTAGATGTGGTTAAATTGTTTTGAGAATATTGAAGTATGACATGAGGTGTTGTTTTGAGCAGATACACAGAGAAGGGAAGGAGATACACGCGGCACGGGTAGACCACTGACTGAACAGACATCAGGTGAGTAGTTATAATTCAATATAAATAGTTTGGTTATAACTAAATTGACTTATTGCACATCTTAATTGGTTGAGATAACCAATTAACATGAATTAAACAAGATTGAGAATTTCTTGTTAATGTGATTGCTGAGCTTGATTGAGTATACCAAATGACTGAGATAGTCATTGAAATAGAGATCAGTGTTTTGAATTATGGAAATTATGATAATTATTAGATTGATTTCTAAACTCTGATAATTTTTCTCACTGAGCTTAATTAGCTCATGTAAATAGTTATATGTTGTGTTATAGGTGACAGAGGTAAGAAGATTGCTGAGGGATGATTCATCTGGACATGGGACTTGACTTTTGAACTAGTTGTAGACTATAATACACTTTTGTATAGTTTTGTAGACAGTCTTTTGTAACCCAGTTCTTGGGACGTGTTTGTTACATACTTGTTCTTTTGATATGTACTTGTACTTCTGTTGCTTAACTTTGATTACACCATAAACCCTTGTGGTTATTTTGAGTGATTATTGGTGTAATCTAGAGATAAGAAACTGGGTGTTACACCTCACCCACCCATCATGTTACACATTTACACCTACGTATTCCATGTGTGGTTTACAGTTATAAATAATGTTGGAGAATTTCAAGGTATACTAGATTGCATATTAAGATACAATGTACCTCCGTTTTAAAGATACTAGATTTTAATATCTTATAGTTACTAGTGACATGATCCGTGAAGTAATATTTTAAGTGTGGGTTACTCCAATATTTGATCTCTATCAAGTACGTGTAAGTGCACTTGCATCTCTTTATTATATCTATTTCTAGGGATAGTCAACTGACACTTCACATCAGTCTTAATTCATTTCTTCCTTATACAAAGAATGACCAACAGTGGAGTGTTTGAATATACTAGTATTTAGGAAGCGAGTAAACATTCAAATGGAACTCAACAATGTACTTAATAAATATAACTGCTCTCTATCTTATAGTATGATCTCTATCAAAATAGTCATTATTTTAATTAGAGTACATGTTTTATCATACCCTTAATATTAAATTCTATTAAAGTACACTCAGGACAAATCGTTTTGAAAATCCAGTACATAGAGACCTTAGTATGAGAATCATGATTGGTCCAATACAGAGGCTTAGTGAACGGATAGGCTAAATACGCATCCGATGTACCTCTACTAATGATATTCTCTTTAAAATCACAAATACATACTGCAAACAAGAATCTTCTCGTTCAGTTTGGAATCTTGTCTTAGTGTAACTCTTTACCCTAAACTCTTGCTCACCACTCTTCGATCAAGAACATTCAGATTCCCTTTCTATAACTTTTTAGAATGCTTCTGTTTTCTATCCAATGGCCATTATCAAAGTTGGCCTGATATCAATTCCTCATGCTCAAAGCATACAACATATCAGACTTGTATGTAGCTTAACATACATGATCGATCCCACAGTTGAAACATACGAGACTCATTTTTCTATATATATATATATATATATATATATATATATATATATATATATATATATATATATATATATATATCTATATATATATATATATATATATATATATATATATATGATGACTTAATTCAGTTTGGTTTCAATACCCCTCTGTATGGATATTTAAGTCCAATATGCAACTACCTCTTTCATATCTTTCATAGAAAGGCATTCCTGAGTCAAGCTCTCTGCAAAGTTGGGACACTATCTTTTATAAACATCACAAGGAATACTAAAGTGCTTCCATTAGTTTTGACATATTTATATGCTTTATCTTTTGCTTTTGATGAATACAAACGGTTGGACTTTCTTATAAAAATAAAGACCCAACATCGAGATGCCTAATTGAGTTCATTAGTGGCCCTCTTAATCTTACACGTGTTATTATGGTGCTTGGCAAGTACTAAACCATGAAGCATATGTATTAATAAACTAGTTATATAGTAATTTAATAAATATGCAAAATGGAATGTAATTGTGAACTAATGAAAATAACCACTCCTAGAATATATTATACACATAATAATAAATTTATCATTTAAAGCTTTATATTGTTTTAGTTCCAAAACATCAAAACAACTAAAGTAGATGCATTTAGACAAATCCGTTCTAATGCAACTCTACTAACAATAATGTATCCTTTCAACAACCTTGTGATAGTTCTCGAGTATATATTGTATGCACTTGTGTCATTACATTGAGACTTCTTATGAACACCTTAATACATATAGCCTCCTTTTGCAGCTCCATCGATGCAATATACTTAGCCTATATTGTCGAATCAACTATGATATCCTGATTGGAACTCTTTCAAGTCATCGCTTCTTAGTTTAGTAAGAACACGAACCCTTACTACAAACAAGAATCTTCCATATCAGTTTGGAAGATTGCATCAGTGTAACCCTTTACTATAAGCTCTTCCTTACCTCCATATATAAAGAACATGTCTTTTTTCTCTTCAAATTCTTGAGAATGGTCTTGACTATCATCTAATAGGCTTCCCCATGATTGGCATGATATTGACTCGCCATGCTCTAAGGAATATGACACATCATGCCATGTGTAAAGAGTAGATTATCAACCCGACAACTAAAGCATATAGGACCCGTTTTATTCATCTCCATACCAGAACCATAACATTGAGCTTTGTTCAATACCAAAACGGTGTATTTGGTTTAGAAAGCTTAATGAGTAACATTAAGGTTAAACAACTATAAGAAATATATAAAAGAAAACCATATATATATATATATATATATATATATATATATATATATATATATATATATATATATATATATATATATATATATATATATATATATATATATATATATATATATATATATATATATATATATATGTGTGTGTGTGTGTGTGTGTATATATATCAAAATCCCTTTTTCTTCAAGACAACAATAAATATTCAAAACTTCAATAGTTGGGAAAAACATTGCAAATAGTTAAAGTACACTCTTACTAACTTCAAAAATTCATAGATCATAAAAAGGCAAACAATGTATATAATATAAATCACAAGCCCTCAATAACTCATAAGGTTATGTCCCTCATTATTAGGGCACTCATAAGGATCCCCAAGGAAGACATTGACCCAAGGAATTTCGATACAATTAGCACAAACACATTACAACACGTGGATGCCTCAGCTCAGCACTTTATAATATTAGGTTACATATAGCTATCACATATGAAACATGTGAAGAGTCTTCAAAACCCACCATACATGTAGATGTTCTAGAATGCCATGCATAACTTCTATACTTTAAAGGTTGGATATCAAAATCGTCAAAAGTGTTTGGACCATACTAGTATCAAAATCCACCCAATATATGGATACACATGCTCATGGTCGATTTGAAACCCGAATAAACATTAGTAAATATTTGAATGACATCCCCAATTCAAATCTCTTTATCCTAAACACTTGTTTGTGAATGAATGTGACAAAAAATGCATATAGTACTTCTAGCAAGTATAAACATAGCACGTTAACTAAGAAAAACTTTAAAGTACATTGTCATATTGAGGAAATTAAGGTAATGTATACACATTAACTGTGTTGGATAATCTCCAACAAGTTCTTATAAGTAAATGAATGATGATAGGAGCTTTAATGGAGCTTTTGAGTTCATCGTTAAGAAAATACCCCATGAACGCATCAAGTTACGATTTATTAATGGTTTTAGAATATAAATATGATTTTTAATCATGTTTTGTCATCTTAAATAATAATCATAAATAGAAATCTACTATAGAAGTCATGAATAGTGTTTTGAAGCTATAATAAAAGTTTAGGATGATGATTGTAAGATCAAATTAAGAACAAAGGCTAACAATGAGACATAAGTGTATGAGTATTCAATCAGTCGAATGATTGTATTCAGAGTAAAAAGATAGTGCTCCAAGTCTTTTTTAATGACGAGCAACTATAAGGATCATTACAATGAATAAACCGACTGTTCTAAAGTACGTACTAAATATCTAGGGCTGATGGTGTTTATATACTAAGATCTAATTGGATAAACACTTAATCCAATTAGTTACAGATAAGTATAAAAACTCTAGACATTATCTACTATAAAAGATAAGTACAAAATATAAAAGTCCTCAGATAGGCACGTAGACTTCGTATCATCAACCGCTTCGTATCAACCTCCCACTTCGCATACATCAAAACTTCGGACAGGAACATATGTACTTCGGATATCAAAATATCATCACAATCAGAATCCTAACAATGATCTTTTAAATTAATGAATCAATCATGTTAATTATGCTATATAATAAAAAATATATATAAGTCTTTCACAAGTATTGGAATGTTATATAATAAACCTAAGTCATTATAATTGGAATTATAATGGTTAAAGTCAAGTTGAAAAAGTTAAATGGAGATTTTTGAGGTTTTTTGAAATGGTGTAAAACACACTTTGCATGGTCTTACAAGTTTATTTGTCAGGTCATGTAATCTGATGCACAATCTTACAATCCATTATATTGTTCGTCCAATTGCTACATGCGGTAATCTTTTGAGTTGAATTTACTTATAAAGAATGTAAGCCTTATACTAGTTTGTATTAACTCTTAGGTGATAAAAGTACACATTTGTGATGTAAGAGGGTTCTAAGTAGTGATGTTTCCATGAATTATGAGATTCTGTTTTGATTTCTCGGTTGACATAAAGGTGAATTTATTACCTATGGATACATGTCCTTACCTTATTTTGATTATTTAATGTCCCCTTTTACATGAAATATTCTATGTTACCATTATATGACTACTATAAATTTTTTGTGTAATCATGAAATGAATTTTCATAATTGGTTTTTGTAAATGGGGAACTTTTTGGTATTTTAGAAAGATATTTGGACATGTATATATGCATCCACTTAGGATGTGTTGGCTTGTGTGGCCACTTTGATTTGGCATCCTAAATATTTTGTAGAATGTATGCATTCTAGACACATGCATGTGTGCATTTGCTAAACTACATGTGGCCTAGTGTAATGGCTCACCATACCTAGTTAATAGAATGAGCAAAAGTTGTGTAGTTTATATGCTAATCAATCATTAGCTCGGATTTTAGCCATCATTGAGAGATTATGTCTTTGAGATTGACTTGGAAATTGAGAGTAGTTGCATGTTGCATGTTGCATTTGCATAGTTTGAGTTTGTGGGTTTATATTTGTTGAGTTTAAGATTATATGGCAAATGCTTATATTTGGAATGCTTTCTCACCAAAACTTTGGACTTGATTAATATATATTTTTTTAATGTTTTCTGGGATTTGACATTGACTTTGGATTTTTGCTTTTATCTAATTCCTTTGTAGAGTTGCCCCGGATAATACTCAATAGGCTTTCTAAGACTAACCATTTATTTTGACATGTATCCAAATTAGATGAACGGAAAAGGACAAACGGTAGAGATGATTGAATAGCCTAGAAGTCTTTTGATTGTAAGTACATTATTTATTCCTTGTTTTGTATTAATTGTCTCATCCTCGTTTAACTAAAGATGATGTTTTAAGACGTTTGAGATCTATATTTTATAATTAAAGTCTTTTGAAATCAAACTTTTATTATTATAAAAGTTATTAAAAATAGCATAAGCACGGATGTTTCATATCAATAGAGTTCAAAGATTTATTAAAAAATCAAATTGCATCCAACTTAACATCGTTAATAATATCAATCGATTACTTAAGTAAATGATCATCATCTTTATTCATCAAAGCTCCAAAACACCAAAAATTATAGTTGAGCATGAGTTGCTTTGGATCGGTTTTGAGGTAAAAACCAAATCCAAACCGACAAGTTTGGTTTTAGTCTTTTGAATCCCATTGGGTTCGGTTGAGTATGGATTCGATTTTTGGTTTCTGTGCTTGAGTTTTCGGTCACAACCCATTGGTTTTGAGTTTAAACCCATTTCCCAACAATTCTAAAGTCAAAAACATATTCCAGTAAAATTTAACAACAAAGCAAAACACAAAAATTAGCCAAACATTTTAAATTTAAAAAAAAACCACCAAGTTTACAACCAAAACACCATCAAAGTTTGGTCGTTTCAGTTTTAATGGGCCAATGAGTTTTGGGTTTACTCATTTTCTAGCAAGTCTAGAGTATTGGGTCGGTTCGATTTCAATGAGTCAGGGGTACTAGGTACTATGAAACCGAACCCAAACCGATTTTTTTGGTTTTAAAAAATCTGAACCCAAAACCAACGGTTTGAGTTTTGTTTCGGTTTTTCGGGGTAAGTTCTATCGGTTTTGCTCACCCTACAAAAAATACCATGACCACTACTATAGTGGACCTTCTCCAGTGATTTGAATGTAAAACACTTGATACCCCACTAAAACCATAATTTATCACTAAACCCATTAACAATTTTGAATTTTGATGCATACAAAGGTGATCCACCATTTCTAGAGTTCAACATGAAAAATTAATAACATAATTGAAATGCCATCATCTCAAATAAAAACAAACATTTATACTGTCTTGCCACATTAAGTGGAGCAACATAGATACCGTGACTACAAAGAAAAAGTAATAAATTGTTTCCATTCACTCCTCGATCACACATCAACCTATCAAAAATTGAATCTATAACCTCGTACACATCACTTGTACAAAATGATTTATGTATTTGATTTCCCAAAGAATCACTTCTACTAGTAATAGTAATTACACCATTCCGTTCATAAAAACAACACCCCAAAAATCAAGTTTAAATTTTAGAATATCATAAAATAAAATAAAAAACCCAAACTTTCTTCTTGTGTGGGAAACTTCCTTGAATGCAAAATCCAGCATTCATCCACTATAACTATATCATCACTCCATCTTGTTCTATTTTCATCCCTCTTTATGCATTTTCTTGAAATTTATATATTTCATTTATAAATCAACGTTACAGCTTGTAAATTGGGAATCTTGTCCAAACGCACTAGCAATCGTACATCCCACTTCCAATAATTTCCCTGCATTTTAAAATAATTAAATGCAATTATAAAGACAAAAGAATTCCAATTTTAGCATAATTACAAAATATTCACCCATTTCAAGAATGGTCTACCAAAAAAATTGATGCTTAACAGAGAAAAGGACACTAGGACAGTTATTCCACAAACTCTTTGATAATGTACAACTTTTACAGCAGAAGGTACAAAATAATCGTCACTAAATGATCTTAGTCATGAAGTGCAAGTATCAGTACACATGGTACAACATGATGAAGCATGAGTACAGTTCATACACAGGCTGTTGCAGAAAGAAGGATTCCAGCAATATAAACTTAATTCATATATTCAAAATGTTAATTTGTAAAATGCCAATTATTTGTCACGCAAAAATGATAAATCTTAACATAAATTGAGCAAAATTATATCGAAATCTAGAACTTTTGAATCGTTGATTTAGGGTTTAAGTCAAACTGTTTGAGTACAGCAATTGGAATTTGGAAGATAATTTCTAAATGTTACACAAATTACCGAATCATGTAAACATTAATTTGTTTGATAGTTTGTTTCTGATCATCATCAATTCTAACATGAATTTGGCAACAAGAGCATTAATTAATGGGAATCAGAAGTAAAAAGCACACCTCTTTTTTGCTCGGCGACGATCTTCTTCGTCGGCGGTGGTGTTGCGACCTTGCTGGCCGGCTTTTCAACAATCTGCTCCGATGGAAACAAAACCCCATCAATACCCTGCACCGATATTCTGCCGTCGGTGTAAATATCGGGGTCAAACAAATACGCTGACTCTTCCCCTTGCCCGAATTTTACTGACCCATCGGCCTCCTCCGCCACCACCTTATGCGGCAGCCGTAAAGTATCATACTGGACCTTACCGAACCGCCGTACGGAATTGTACATACTCTCTTCAGTTTGATACTCCGGTATTAAATGGTAGTACATTATCTGTTCCGGTGCACCGGGGTCACTTAACTGATCTGTCGTCAGTTTAGCCATGGCTTCATCGTTGGGGGCCAACACCGTTAAAACATAACCCTCTGACACTAGCTTACCCATCTCCGTCGCTAACGATGTTAAATTTACCAATATGTCTGCTAATTCGTTGTAGCCACCGTAATGGAGGAGTGTTTGGATGAAGTCTTTCACCTGGGTTTCGCCGTCGAAGTGGTGGCGGGGTCCTCCGGGACCTGGTGCTGGTGCCGGAGCTAGGGACGGGCCTGGAGCCATCGCGTCGTATACCGGCAGTGCTGGTGGAGCACCAGCGGGAACTGGAGTAGCCGGTTTCTTCAACCGGTTGGTTCTTGGATCCACTACCGGAGCACCTTCGGGTAAAACCGCTGAGATAGAACTCAAGCTTCTCCTCCGGTTAAACTCCTCTTGTACCAATCGGGGCACCAGTAACCGCTCAATCCCGTGAATCAACCCGTCCGGCCGGATGACATCATCTGGCCGGATTACTTTAGCTAAACCTACCACTATTTTCTCGCCGGAATTTTCTCGGGTCAACGGCAAATGATTCTCAGCTTCCTCAACACACAGTGTTTGATACGCTACTGATGCCAAATCCTCCTCAGGCCACTCCTTCGACCCGACCCGAGACGGAATGATATGATACAGCAACAGATTCTGTAGAGATTTGAGATTCCCGGGTTCAAGCAAGAACCGTTTGAACTCAGGATCTAAATGTCTCTCCAAGGCTTCATTGCTCGGCGCAAAAATGGTGATGTTGTGACGAGAAACAGCTTCCTCAAGGGTTTGTAGCAGAAGCGCTTTCTCAACGAGCTCGGACAGCTCAGTGTAGTGCGAATCCAGAAGCGCAACAAGAACCGAGTTGGAGTTGATCTGTGATGAACTAGATTTGGAGTTCTGATGCGGTATCTCAGTTGCATTAATGGCTGCAGGTGGTATGAGATAAAATATGAAAAACAAGATCCCCAATGCACCATAGATCTGAGAATCCATGGCGCTGAACTGTGAAAGTATCAAGATTGAAGACAATTTTGAGATGGGGGGAAATGTGTGTGTAATCTTTCTTTTATTTCTAGAGATGACAAAATGTGATTTGGGGATTGTGGCACAGTTAATGGAGTTGTTTCTCTCTCCGGGCCTTGGCTATGGCGGAATGAAGAAGGCAGGTGGGGAGAGAGAGAGTGAGTGTATATGAAACGGCAAGATGTGGCGTCGTTTTGTTGTGTTAGGAGGGGAAAAGGAGTGGAGGAGACAAAGGCCCGTGAACTAATAACATGTTATAGCGGTTGCAAAACAGCTACTGCCACCCACTTGTAACTCTACGTTACATACTAATGTAATATTTTCTTTAATTAGTTGTAAATTTTATATCATATTTCCCGATTTTGATTAAATTATATATATTTGTTTAAAATAATTATTCTTTTTTACTAAAATATGTGTTAAAACCAAGAATGTACGGTATGGAGAGTGTGAATACAATACACATGTATAATGTATTGAAGTACTAATAGAAAAGTTAGAGTAACTTTTAAGTTTTAAGCAACTTTAGTAATGGTTGACCGTTTATGACCTTGAAATAAAGCAAATGTGGTTGGAAAATAACATGCCTATGGAGAGATTTAAGGAAAACGTACTTGGTCTAACACAATTTGATAATAGGTTTTAATTTGTTGTTGAAAGTTCGATAAGGCTTTTAAGGATTAACATGTTGGTTTTTATTGGTCTTCCATTTATATTTTCTGGTGTGTTTTGGGTTTCTTTATTTAATAAGCAATTTTAAGGATGTTAATTGGTGTTTTGAGGTTTTTGTGGGGCTTCATCTTTCTCTTGTTCAATTTGTTGCAAGTTTTGATTTTGGGGGAATTTGGATCTATATGTCAACATCGGACAGCATCATCCATCCATTCCAAGTCAATAGTCAACTTTGCATTTATCTTCCATTGATTATAACTACAAGTATTCTCAAGTTATGAGCCGACGAAGAAAGGTTTAAACATGTCGAGCCAAACTTGAGACAATTTGTTTTGTAGTGTCTAGAGACTATATATATAGGCCACATTATGAAGGTTGAGTTTTTCTTTAAACGAGTCCCGTTATCTTCAATCCATCACTAAATCTTATTTTTTTTAAAGCATTGTATTTCGGTTATGGTTAGCAAGTCGTAGTAGTTGCGAAGCTAACTTATTTTTTAAGTTATTTTAGGTTGTAATATTTGACAAGTCTATAGTAGCTTATAAACCATCTTTTAAAAAAACTACTTAAACCGTCATTTCAACGAACGTATGGAACTTTTTTTAGTAGACTCTTAAACATACCAATAATTAATCATAAAAAATGTATTTTTTCTACGTATATTTTTATGTTGTTTTAATTTTTCAGCTAGCTTATCTGTTTGTTTTTTAATAAGTGTCATTTTTTATCAACTAACATCAACCTTATGACCAAGAGGAGTGATTACCACTCACACTAAGATGTACCACCACATAAGCGCCACATCAGAAAACCCCCCACTAAGGCTATGTTTGGCATGTCACACCTAGTTTATAAGCTGGCTTTTTTCAAGTTTTTTTTTTTCATTTTACATGTTTGGTATACTAAAAACTAGATTATAAACTAGCATATAATCTAGTATTTTAAAATGCTAGTATGAGTAATATCTAAATTAGCTTTTTCAAAATCTTCCAAATTTACCCTTCAAAATATAACTGGATATGGATGTACCCTTCAAATATACAATTAGTTTTTACCAAACGTCGTTTATTATCAGCTAGCTTTTCAGCTGCAGTTAGTTTTTTAGTTCGTCGTTAGCTTTCTAGCTACCCGCTAGTTTTTCAGTTAGTTTGTCAAACGTAATCTAACTCTTTACCCTTTAAATCTTGTAAATGGTCACCACTCACCATACCTCACTTATATACATATAAATTTGAAGTTACGATTAAATGTCAATCACAAGTATTGTGTGATCGTGTGACCAATTTTAGAGCATTAGATGAAAAGAGTGAATGGTTAAGATGATGATGACATGATCGTAATTAATTGGAAAAAATATTTTTTTAATTAAATAAAATCAGTAAGGGTAAATTAGTCAAATTTACCCATAACAAATTTTGGAATGTGCGGATATTTAGGGATAGAATTTAATCAATCATTTGGAATATGTTTTTTGTTTTAAATTCTGCATTATGTTAATTCTTTCTGTATATTCTTTAAGAATATGGTATAATTAACGTCATCCATTTATCTTTGAGAATAAGCATTACATTCGTTCTTTAAAAATCATGAATTTAGGTGAAACGTATTTTATTCTCTAGAACTAGATTGCATTATTATAATTCTCATTCTTGAAAAATAATACACAAATAAAAGCACATTAACTACTATTCTTAAAGAATAATATTAACATTATTGAAAAATAAACAACATTCTTGAAGAATAACAATTTTATTAAAGGTTTATAGCTCAAATTCATGAAAGAAAAAAGTAAGTTATTAAAGAATAATGTATTCTTGAAGAATAGAAACAAACGATCTTGAAGAATAAATAAAGAAAAGTTTGTCTTTCGTCCCATCTTTTCAGGTTAACACCATATCTCATCCGTCTTGATACATGGACCATCTTGATTTTTTCTGAAGAGTAACATAGTTACAAGTACATATTTGACATTCTCGAAGAATAATTTAAAATTTTTAAAGCTTGAGACATGCATTATAAGTGTGTAATTGAGATTCTTGAAGAATAATGTAACTGTTTTGATATTTTAAAAAACATTCTTAAAGAATAAGACAATAAAATAAAATAAGAATGTAGAAAATCTAACATTTTCAAAAGAATTAAATAAATTATAACTGTGTATTTGAAAGAATAACAACAAAAACAAGGAAGAATCTAGTAATTTTTAACCATTCTTAAAAAAGTTACACTTCATGCTTGAAAGAATAATAACATTCTTGCAAGAATAAAAACATTCTCTAAAGGTAACAAAAGACAAGCACGAAGATGGCTGATACGCCTAGGTCGTCGTGCGGTCAAAAATAAGAAAATAAAACCTCATAAACACTAGCACAGTGGTAGTAAGGGTCGATCCACGAGAGTTTGATGGTCAAGACAAGACGATAGCTTACCAACTGTAGTGTCACACTACAGCCAGAGGAACTAACTTCTACTTTGCCAAAACACATAGAAATCTCAAATCCAAAATCAAAACCAAACATAAACTAGATGAAACTAAACCAACTCCTAACAATAGATTGCTTACTGAAATCAGAAGGTATATTCAGAATCCAGAAACAATAAACACAAACCAAAAGCATTCAAAGCATCCAAACATAAATAAAGGTAAAAAGTGTAATAAAACATGAACCGAATAATTAACTATATTAAACTCCAATTCAGAAGATCCAAAACAGTAGAATACGAAATTAAGAAGCTTTAACCTACTGTTGCTGGCTGTCACTATCCAGAATCACCAAGCTAAGAGCTAAAAACAACTAAACTAATATTGAAAATAAAGTGAAAACATAAAAATACCACAAAGGGTTGCTGAAATCTCGAAACTTGAGTCAAAGTCGCCGTAAGTCCACCTTAGGGTCTGATCTTCGCCTCCAAAATTCGACCTAAAAGCCTCTATTTATAGTTGTGGAAAAGTAGAACCCGCGACGCGTAAGGTCTCTAGCCGCGTCGCGCGTAGAGCCTTAACCCCGTTTTTTCGTCATTTGAATTTTTTTCACCGCCTTACTTTTGACGTGGCGCGTCGCGCATGGCTTCATTCCACGGCACGCGTGTTTATTTGACTGAATTTGTCTTTATCTTCAAAACTTCTTCAATTGTCCGCATTTAGCCCCTGATTGTAACATTTCTTTGCAAACAATCACTAACACAAAAAGTGAGAAATACCAATGCATATATGATATATTTTCACCAAGAATAGGGCCTAACAACAACTAAAATACTTGATATTACTAGGCGTTGTTAAACAACCCACACTTGTGCCTTGCTTGTCCCCAAGCAAGAGAGTTTTTAACAGATTTCAACTAAAACTCAAACAATTTTTGAACGAGTTTAATTTCAAAGCTTATTGTCCCCAGAGTTAGATTGAAATAGTTTTTGCAAACATAACCAGAATATCCTTTGGAATTCATGACTTTCTAAGGAACTCTTGATTACAAATTTTCCAGTGTTGTAGAAATCGGTCTTGGCGGCCGATTAATCGGCGATTAATCATTTGGCAGTCTTCAACCGATTACGACTAGGCCTAATCGGCCAGCTTGACGGTTTGCTGCAAAAATCGGTCTTGGCAGCCAATTAATCGGTCTTAGCGGTCATTTTTTAATTTTTTAATTTTTTTAATTAGTTTTTAATTTATTTTATTTTTAAATAATGACACAAACACTCTCTAGTAACTCAATAAAACTAAAAATAATCAATATTAAAGCATAAAAATAAACAATGTATAATTTTTGATTTGTACCTCGGAATAAAATGTATCAAACTTTGCTATTTTGTTATATATATATATATATATATATATATATATATATATATATATATATATATATATATATATATATATATATATATATATATATATATATATATATATATATATATATATATATATATATATATATATATATATATATATATATATATATGTAAATGAGTTCCCTTATAGTTTGGGGTCTCCGATTAATTCCCGACTAATCCCCGATTAATCCGATTAATCCCTTAACTCCACTCGACCGCCAAGCTACCGTCAAACGATTTTTACAACCTTGAAATTTTCTGTCCACGGTGAAGTGTACGTACTCATTCAGATTCTAAAGGCCATCAAAGAACTATCCATGACTTTCGATGTTGTCCGTGTAACGAGCTTTCAGAAATATCATCCCAAACCAGACAATCTTAGGTGGTAAGGTGCATAAGTGCCTTTTTCGAGGCCACCTTTTCGGACCTACCGGCTCGAACAACAAACGTCATTGATTGACAGTCCCTTCCTAAATTTCAATCCTAAAATATTCCAATCTTCTAACTCCTAAAACTCAACTTATTTGACTAAACAGATATCATGATAACAACTAAATAGTACAAAATTATTTCAAAACAAGGGAGAAAGAGTTACCCCTTAGACGGTTGACTGCTTGATGGAACTTGGTTGTCACAGAAACAAAATACACGAACATCTCAAGCTTCAGATTCCAGGAGTTATGGCGTAACAGTAAACACGTCGGTGAGCATAGCAAGTGAAGGGGCACAATGACCCCACACTTTCATGAAACAACTCCTCCTCAGATTCCCCATTTGGTATTTACATGCACACTCACAAACACATTAAATGCAAAAAGACAAAACAAACACTAAACAAACTACAACAAAAAGCATGTTTCTGATTGCCACGGCGCGCTATTGAGATACACGTGACGCAGTAATTACGAGATGGTCAAGTTACCGTCATGTTGGAAATGACCACGACACGTCCTATAAGAGTGTCGTGGCGCGATAATTTCAGAACTTTTGGTCAAATTCAAACAATCATAAAACCTTTTCCAGATCAATTTTACCCAAAATACTTGACTTTTATTATTGCCCATAGGCTTATTTATCATCTCAAACACGAATTCCTAAGTTTATTGACTAAAAATCCTAAAATTTTACCTAGCCTAAAAAATGAAAAAAAAAACGGAAAACAATAATTACAAAGAGGAACCCCCTTTTTCAATTGTAGGTAGTATCATCTTCTTCATCCTCTTCCTCATAATCCATCGGTTCTTCCTCCTCTTCCTCTATCAATGGCGGTTGAGGTCTCGGTATGGGATGTAAGACCCATTTTCATTTTGAGGTGCTTACTAAGGTAAGTAAAGTTATTACCTTATAATTAGTATGGTTCTAGCTTTGAGTTATTAAGAGTTGTGTGGCAATCTTTTATAATTACCTTTGAGTGATGAGTTGTTTGATTTGGGAGAAGAGGTTAAAACCTTTCTTATGTACTAATCTTGGTGTGATTAAGATTAGTTAAGTTGATGTATGAGTTTGGGTGATTAGAAACCCATTTGGAAGAAGTTTGAGCCTTAAAAATGCCAAAAATGGCTTACACGGGTCATGTAAATATTACACGGGTCGTGTAATACACGGTAATTTTGTGTTTGCTGGTTACTGTAGCATTACACGGGCGTGTTAAATTTTACACGTCCGTGTTACGCGTGCAGAGCCTTTTAAAGTGCAGAAAACCCATTTCGAGGAATAACATTTCATTTTCGATTTTGAGAGCTTCAAATGGCGATTTTGAGTGAAACGAAGCCTGGAGGTTCGTGGGGAAGCATATAGAAGCATGAATCTAACCCCGTAAACGTGTTCTTGCTTCCTAATTCGTCGAGGTGAGTATCTCTCGGTTTTGGGGGTTTCAAACCCTAGTTTTCAATTTTTGTGATTTAGCTACAAATTGTTATATATGATGTTAGTAGGTTGTTAGTGGATGCCTTTAGAGTAATTGGTGTGATTATTGTAGAGTTTCTACGGTTGAATGAGTAGAACCGTGGATTTGGAGGTTTCGGTAAATATAGAGTTGATATTAACCGTTTGTACTCCTTTTTCCTGCTTTTGATTTATACATCTTTTGAGTTAGATGTCGTTGAGATGATCGTGGATGTTTGAGAATTGATTCATACTGTGGTGGTATAACCGAGTCTAGTGAACAGGAGCCCGGTACGTGTAACTTGGGGATTTCATATACTAAATTGATATCAAGTGAGTACTTTCTAGTACTTGAGTAGAGTTACACTTGTTTTACACAGAGTATATATATTTATTTATATATTTCTATGTGTTATGTTGATTTCATGAGACTAAGTGGTAGAGTGATATTGTTATGGTGGATAATAAATGATGAGTTGAGTATAAAAACTGATTAATA
This sequence comes from Cichorium intybus, assembly GCA_023525715.1. Lineage (NCBI taxonomy): Eukaryota > Viridiplantae > Streptophyta > Magnoliopsida > Asterales > Asteraceae > Cichorium > Cichorium intybus. The sequence continues at coordinate 132,958,765 of CM042009.1, forward strand.
GAGAAGAGTAGATGTTAGCGTGACTGAGGTAATGCGTTATTGCATTTGATTATTTTAAGAATGAGGATTGTAGTAATTGAGTTCATATATGATTGTGCTATGTTGTGGTTATGGTTGTAACCTTTGATTGAGCAAACCATTATAAATAAGTAACAGTGGCCGAGTCAAAAATACATATTGATCGTATAATTAGAGTAATTGTTGATATGGTTGTGTTATATAGTTTCGTGTGGAATGGTATCGCTATGAGGGCTATTGAGTTTAGTAGATTGTTAAAAATGAGTATATATGAAATTGCAATCGAGTTTACGAGTATTACTGATTGTGGTATTTGTGATTGAGATGATGTTACTAAAAATTAGCTAGTGTTTGTAAAGCTAATATGTTGCAGGTTCTGAGTTAAGAGAAGATGGATCTTGCTAATGAAAATAGCAAGAGAGGAAGATAAGGATGTTTATTGAGAAAGATTCGCGAAATATGATTTAGATTACTCACTAAGCTTTATAAGCTTACACTTGAGTGTTATGTTGTTTTGCAGGTATCTGTAGCTGTGATAGGGGAAGGCATGTGACAAAGAGAAATGGACAAGTTTAGAGCCCGTCCTTTAGTTGTAATAGATTTATTTGTAATGCCTGGTATGTAACGTGAGGACCTTTGTTGTATTAAGTTCTTGATAACATCTTGTTTTCTATGGTTTAGTACAACTATGCCCATTTTTGATGTATAATTTGTTGAAAATTTTTGGGTGTACTTTGTATGAGAAACCGGGCGTTACATGGGAGTCTTGGAGCCGTTGAGGAAATTGACGACACATTTAGAAAGCCATAAAAGCTGAGTCTGCGTGTTCTGTGTACGTCGGTCAATGTCCCTTATTGTCATTGCTTGAACGTTGTGCTCTAACTTTTGGCTATGCAGGGTCCGATGAACTGCCTTCACCTCATCAGCCAAATATCTCGAATCCATAGTCGCGGGGGAGAGGCTTCGTGGCAAGCTGACCGTTGCCCGTGGTCTCTTTCTTGACGTTGATGGCTCGTCACGCAGGGCCAGAAATGGTGACCGATCAACAGATGTAACGCCATCATCGATATAGATGATGTCCCGTGAAATAGTGGTCGGTGGGCTGAAGACGGCTGGAGGAATGACCTCCAACTGGCGGACGTTGTGTGGTGACAACAGCCCGTAAGAACGCGCCAAACGCGTCACGAAATGCCACCACCAAGCGCAATGTACTTCAGCGGTGCATCCGTAAGTTGCTTGAAATAATCAACGATAAAATACAGAATGTTACAAGTCTGAAGCTTCCTTGTCAAAGCCCCCATGAGATGCAACTCACGTGGTAGAACCCGATCAGCGTCAGCACGTGGCCATAGCATCGTCGAAATCAACCGGTGTAGCATCCGGTGCGACGGTAAATGCATCAAACCCTCCCGGATAGTGTTCTCGTGATACCGAGCGGATGAGATGGTACCCCAATAGTCGGCGTACGAGAAGGATTCGTCCGGGGCGTAGTTGGCGCTTCTATGAAACGGCCCGAACCCAGTGCCTTCCTATTCCTCTTAGTGTAAAGTCTAATCCGGTACCCGAACTCCCTGAGACTGCAGCTTCGGTTGTTATTCCCCAGCCGAAAGGTGATCATGTCCTCGGTATCCATGCCCAGTGGCTGATGATCAAAGTGGTAGCTCGCGAGGAATTGCAGAAATACCTCGCGGTAAACTGGCTCATCCATCTGAAATGCATTCTCGACAGCCCGGCACGTGTAGTACAGCTCATTTGCCTCATACCCTCCTTGAACCAACCAGTTCTCCATTTGCTCTAGGATACCGGATTCCCGGGTCAACTCCCAATTGACCGTTTGTGCAGGAAGTATCCTTTTGCGTTGATAAATGGTCCGGCGGTTGTAAAACTTGTAGCTGTCAACCCTTGAAACTTGTGTAGCCAATGAGTTCCAATCGATAGATTCAAAACTTCTTGAAGAAGACATTTTCTTCTGCAAAATTCAGCAAAAACCCGAAAATTAGTTATTGTTCAGCGTCATCTGCGACGCGGCAATGAGAGACCACGTCGCGCCACATGAATGTTCATACCCCGCGGCGCACCGTGTGAACTACCGCGTCGCGGCGTATGAAACTCAAAAAAGAATCAACGATTTAACACTATTACAGACCAATTTCGCAAATCTAACTACTGAGCTTTATCGCATACAGTGTTTTAAACTAATTGGCATCATTAATTTGGTCCTAGAATCACTACATTGCACTACACTATTGATTTCCTTACTTTTCAAGAACTTAAAGAGAATAGGAAGAAATTCAGAGTACTTACTTGCTTTGCTGTTTAGAAGAACGATGAAGATGCTATTACAAGTTGCAGAAGTTCGATTTACAGTAAGAAACTGAAAGAGTTTTGCAATTCTGATTTTATACAGCCTAGGGGTATTGGGTTTTGTTTAAAACTCTGTTTTAGTGATTATCTCCAAGTTTGAAATCAGATAAGGCCGCGGCGCGGGAAGCTTTTATCCGCGTCGCGAGGATGTGAATCAAGCTTATCGACAATCGCAAAACACAATTACACGCGGCGCGGACTCAAGGACCCCGCATCGCGGTTTTGTAAAATTCCCCAAATGACCCCACACTTGTTATTGTCTTACTGTGATCAATTAAATACAATTAAAACTTAAAACAATGCAACTTATACATATGACGATCGGGTTTCCTCCCGACAAGCGCTAAGTTTAACGTCTTCAGCCGGACGTGCACTTACCTCGCTATTGAACATATTATGGAATGTTGGTGACAAACTCGACTGTCTCTACCTCTAGCTTCTGGAAAGTGCCCGAAGTGACATAAGGTTTTAGCCTATGCCTGTTGACTTTAAATGGTGGTCCTCCTTTAAGATCTCGAATTTCAACCGCACCGTATTCCGTGACGCTAACGACTTCATATGGTACATTCTATTTGCTCCTTAGCTTTCCGGGAAACATTTTTAGCCTTGAATTGTAGAGCCACACCTTTTGTCCTGCCACGAAAGTCTTCAGTCTGAGTTTAGCATCATGATACCGCTTCATTTTTTATTTGTATGTAGCCGCGTTTTCATATGCTTCATCCCGTAATTCTTCCAGTTCAGAAAGTTGCAGTTTTCGCTCTTTCCCAGCTGCATCATAATCCATGTTGACCTGCTTGATTGCCAACAGTGCTAGATTGACTAGCTCCATGGCAAGTGACATCCCTTCCCATAAACCAGCCGATATGGTGTAGTTCCAATCGGTATTTTAAAGGCAGTTCTGTATGCCCAAAGTGCATAATCTAATCGTTGTGACCAATCCTTCATGTCCGTCTTGACTGTCTTCTGAAGGATTTCCTTAATCTGCCGGTTAGAAACTTCCACCTGGCCGCTCGTCTGTGGATGATATGGTGTGGCAATTCGATGATTCACCCCGTAGTGCTTCAATAGCTGTCCAAACTTGAAATTCTTGAAATGCAACCCACCATCACTGATGATTATCCGTGGAACTCCATGTCGAGTGAAGATGTTCTTCTTAATGAATTTGCACACCACGTGATGATCATTCGTGCGGGTCGCCTCTGCCTCGATCTATTTGGAAACGTAATCAACAGCGACCAAGATATAGACATACCCATGTGAAGTGGGGAACGGTCCCATAAAGTCGATTCCCCATACATCGAAGATGTCTACCACTAATATCGGGTTCAAAGGCATTTGATCCCTTTTTGAAATATTTCCCAGCTGCTGACAATTAATACACTCCTTGGCGGTCTTGTATGCATCTTTGAATATCGTTGGCCAGTACAATCCGGGCTCCAAAATCTTGTATCCTTTCTTTTTCAAGCTAAAATGCCCACCACAAGCTGAGGCATGGCAGTGATCTAACACCTCCGGAATTTCACTATCAGGGACGCAGCATAGAATGATTTGATCCTCCCCAACCTTGAATAGGTCGGGATCGTCCCAAATAAACCTTTTAGCATATGTGCGAAACTGTTTTTGCCTTTGCTTCATCCAGTGTGCCGGCATTACTCCCGTGGCCAGAAAATTAACGTAGTTTGCATACCATGGTGCACCATTAAGCTCTAACAGCTGCTCATCAGGAAATGTGTCTTTTATACCTGCTTCCAATCCTTCTACTGGCAATATCGAGAGGTGATCAGCTACCACGTTTTCCGTACCTTTCTTATCTTTGATCTCCACATCAAATTCTTGAAGCAACAGTATCCATCTTATCAACCTTGGCTTTGACTCTTTCTTTGCAAGCAAATGGCAAACAGCACTGTGGTCAGTGTAGACCACCACCTTCGATCCCCAAATGTAAGATCTAAACTTGTCCAGAGCGAAAACTATGGCAAGCAATTCCTTTTCTGTTGTGGTATAATTCAACTGAGCTTTAGAGAAGGTCTTACTAGTGTAACATATAACTACTGGCTTTTTATCGATCCTTTGGCCTAACACCGCACCAGCGGCGTAATCGCTTGCATCACACATGACTTCAAAGGGTTGGGTCCAGTCGGGAGGTTTCAGAATAGGAGCTTTGACCAGTTTATTTTTAAGATGTTGAATGCTTTGACACATTCTTCATCAAAAATAAATGGTGCATCCTTCAACAAAAGACCACAAAGAGGTTTGGAGATGGTGCTAAAGTCTTTGATGAATCTTCTGTAAAATCCTGCATGACATAAGAATGATCTCACCCCTTTCACTGATGTCGGAGGCGGCAGTGTAGAAATTACCTTGACCTTTGCTCGATCCACTTCAAATCCTCTCTCGAAAACTATGTGACCTAAAACAATTCCTTCCCTAACCATAAAATGACTTTTCTCCCAACTAAGCATTAAATTCGATTCCACACATCTTTCCAATACTTTTTCTAACTGATTTAAACACGCATCGAATGAGGAACCAAAAATCGAAAAATCGTCCATGAAAATTTCCAGTCCATCACCAATCATATCCGAGAATATTGCCATCATACACCTTTGGACCGTTGCTGGAGCATTGCACAGGCCGAATGGCATCCTTCGGAATGCGAAAGAACCATAGGGGCAAGTAAACGTTGTTTTAGCCCGGTCCTCCGGATGAATAGCAATATGGTTGTAGCCTGAGTACCCGTCCAGGAAACAATAATATTTCTGTCCGGCTAACTTTTCCACAATTTGATCGATGAATGGCAACGGGAAATGGTCCTTAGAGGTTGCAGCATTAAGCTTTCGATAATCAATACACACTCTCCATCTAGTCACGGGTCTCGTGGATACCTTATCGCCATCCTTGGTATCCACCACAGTAATTCCAGATTTCTTCGGCACAGTTTGCGTCGGACTGACCCACTCGCTGTAGGAGATTGGATATATGATTCCCGCATCCAACCATTTCAACACTTCTTTCTTCACGACCTCTTTCAAATTCGGATTCAATCTACGTTGCGTGTCCTAGCAGGCTTGGCTCCTTCCTCAGTGATGATACGATGCATATATGTAGTTGGACTAATCCCCTTCAAATCCGCAATTGTCCAACCAATGGCTTCCTTATGTTTGGACAAAACTTCAAGCAAAGCCTTCTCCTGCTCCATTGTCAAGTCAGCTGCCAAGATTACCGACAAAGTTTCCTTTTCTCCTAAGAATGCATACTTTAGATGAGATGGTAACGGTTTCAACTCCAAGGTTGGTGGCTCCTGTAAAGACGGCTTCAATGTTTTTGGAATCTCCATTGGCAGCTTCTCGATTTACGCACATTCCTCGTGCTTTACACCTTTGTCCTTCCCTTCTACCTCTTCTTGATTTTCCTGCTCAGCATCTCTCTCTTCGGGAATGTCCACTGCTTCTTGTTGCAATACTTCAGGCGTGTATTGTTGCACCAATTCGTTTATGATATCCACCTGATAGCGTTCTTCTTCATCCATTGTACTTCCTTTTGCATTGAAGATGTTGATCTTAGTCTGTTGATGCCCAAAAGATATTCCCATCTCTCCTGTACGACAATCAATATTCGCATTGGTTGTAGCCAAGAATGGTCGCCCAAGAATGATTGTAGGTTGCTCCCCATTGGCGGCCTGACGAGTATCCAGAACTAAGAAATCTGCTGGGTAATAAAAATTTCCCACTTTGATGATAACATCCGAAAGAATTCCCCTCGGAATCTTTGTAGACTTATCGGCAAGCTGTAAGATCACATCCGTAGGTCTCAAGGTACCGAACTCATGCTTGTCAAAGAGTTGCCCATGCAAAATATTCACACTCTTCTGCTGGTGGAGCAACAACTTTATTGTCCACCTTCTTTCCACTTCTGAGCGTAATGACTTCATTCACTTGCATCTTTGGTGTTTACACCTTCTCTTGCTCCCTCTCCTTTTCCAACTTAGTTAGCTAATTCCCTAATCTTAAAATTTCTTGAGTATTGGCGTCTTCAGCTTCCTTGAGTTTGAGCAACATTTCATAAATCTCCTTCGTGCCAATGTTTGTATTTCCTACTTGCGGTGCTGGTTGCACATTCTGCTATCTCACTGGTGGTTGCCTTGCATCCCTCTACTGATTGTTTCTGAAACGTCGTGGCGTATTATGAAACTGACCATACCCATGCACCTGGCTAATTTCCTCATGTGTCATCGAACACTCACTGTGGTTATGACTTACCTCACCACATGTATTACAAATGACTTGCCCATGTAATACATAAGCTCCTTTTTCTTTCTGAAATCTCGTGAGCATCTGATTGAACTTCTTAGTAACAGCACTCAACTCACTTAGAATTTCTTTCTTCCACTTGTTTTTGGCCTCTATGTTTGCCACATACACCGTGTTGTCCTTCATGGATCCACTAACCTTTGAACCTAAATTTAACTGCTCCAGAAATCTCCACACATCTTCTGGCTCTTGCCACATAAATGTTCCACTCGATGAAGCATTGATCATCGTTTGATGCGTTTCATTCACCCCCTCAAAAAATAATTTCACCAGCTGCCACTTTGGAATTTCATAATGTGGACAAGAACACATCAATTCCTTTAAACGCTCAAAAGCCTCGTGAAATGCCTCCCCCGGCTTCTGTTGAAAATTTTGAATGGCTCATCTTATCTCGGTGGTCTTACTAGCTAGGTATAACTCTTGCAAAAACTTGGCCTTCAGTTGATCCCAAGTAGTGATACTATTAGGGGGTAAAGATGTGAACCAGTATTTGACTTTGTCCTTTAGGGTAAAAGGGAATAATCTTAACCTAAAAATATCTCTATTGGTATTCCTAGGAGTGTTGGCATTGGCTATGGCTAAAAATTCATATAAGTGATTATATGGATCATCAGTCTTGTATCCTCTAAATTGTGTTAACACTCCTATCAATTGAGGCATAATCTCTATTTGAATATCTACATTTTCAGGAATATAAATGGGCGACGCATCATCATACTCCCGAGGTTGGAAGTGTGACGCAACCGATTGCCCTCTCGGTTGTGCAAAATATAAGGGTGGAACAAAGTTACCGTTGAGATAATCATTGTTATTGTAATATTGTTGCCCTTGTGGTTGTTTCGGTTGTTTCATTCTCCTTGGAGGTCCCAGACCTTGGTTCCATTGTTGCTGCTGCTGAGGAATCCATCCTTCATCCTCCTCGTCATATCCTTGCTCGACCTCTTGGTAATGATATTGCTATGGTGGAGGTTGTGGTTGCACATGCTGTTGGGTTTGTTGTGGTAAGGTTTGAAAAACAGGTTGTGGTTTAAAGATGGGTTGTTGGTACGGTGGTTGTAATGGTTGTGATTGTTGCGGTTGAGAAATGGTTGCTTGCTGATGTGGCGGTGGGTTGCCATCTCGGGTCGGTGCTCCCCAAGCCAACGCAGCAGAAAAAGGATTGGTTGTGGTTTGTCCTAAAGGTGGAACTAAAGGCGGAGTGTATAGGGGTGTAAACGAGCCGAGTCGAGCCGAGTATTGCCAAGCTCGTGGCTCGGCTCGACTAAAATACTCGAGCTCGAAGCTCGACTCGAACTCGACTCGAGCCTTGATTTCAAGCTCGAACTCGAGCTCGTGAAATACTCGACAAACTCGAGCTCGGCTCGGCTCGGCTCGACTAAAGTTTAAAAAAATAAAAAATCACCAAATTGAGTGAAATCTTGAATGCAGTACACTTGCAAGTATTTATCCAAGGTAACAAAAACCACAAATGTCCAACATACCAAAAAAACAAACATTCTTCAATGCTAACAACCATTCAACCATCTATGTCCTAGTTTGTACGTACTTCCAAAATACCAAAAAGAAACATTTTTCAATTCAAAACAACTTCTAAGACATCAAAACAAAACAGCAAAAAAACCAAGTCCAAATCAACACCAAAAACAGCAATGTACTTCCAAATCAGCACCAAAAACAGCAATGTACTTCTAAATCAGCACCAAAAACAGCAATGTACTTCCAAATCAGCACCAAAACAGCCGCACCTGTTCCAACAATAGAAAAAAAAAAAAACACGTCCAATTCAGCATAAAAACAGCAAAAACTCAGCAAAAACTCAAACCAATTTATCAACCAAAAAAACTCAGCAAAAACTTAAACCAATTGTACAATTGGAGTTCAAAGAGGTTACCGTATTAGGGCTGGAGATTCGACGGAGAGTAGAGGCAGCGGACAGCAGATTAGGCGAAGAAGAAGCTGCGGTGGATAGCAAAAGCAGTGGAGAAGAAGCTGCAGCTTGGAAGCTGAAATAGAATCACTTATAATATGTTTACTAAAGTTTACCCTTGCAGTTGGAATCCATAGAGATTAGAGAATATACTCAACTAAAATTGATATCTTCTAGACACACCATGAGCCACATGACCAATAGTACCGGTTAAAAACAGACAAAATAACCATTTCAGGAAACATAAGGTCTTAATACATAAGAATATCAGAATCGTGAACACCCAACCTGCATCAAATAACAACTGAACACCCAACCTGCATCAAATCAAAAATTGAGAACTGAGTTCAAGAATCCAACTTGTGAACTCGACTTTCAACAATCCGTAGTCAACAGTGACGTCCTCGACTTCAACAATCTGTAGTCAACCTACATCAAATCACAAACCGCTGCTACATGCAGATTATATCGATGGATTGTCGATCCCATGTCGATGATATCAAATGAAAGTCAAATAAAACAACAAAAAATCTGTGTGTCGATCCTGAGTCAAATAAAACTATCGTTGAAGATCCAAAAATCAAACTTGTAATCACCGAAGATCCAAAATTCGAACTTGTTCTGTTTGTTTACAGGAGTTGTAACTGACTTGTTCAGTAAAACAGATTTATGAGACTTGCATATGACTACAAACATCAGATCGACTAGTAAATCGATTTAAAGGACTTGCAATTGAGAAACATACCAAGGTTCTGCAGAGAGACGAAAAGTTATATAAAATTAAACTTGTGTCCTTATGTACAAACCCCTCACGATTCACGAACCTGTGGAAGCGAACCGATGGAGGATGGACGATGGTGAACGAAGATCGGACTTCGGAGAATGGAGACGACGAGAGTCGCTTGTGCGGCTGTGCCTTGTGTGGTGTGTCTGTGAGCGTACAAGAAAGGGAATAAGGATTATTAGGGTTAGCCGATTTTAGGTTTAGGAATTGTAAATATTAAGTTAATTATGTAATATATATAAAAAGGGTAAAAATGTAATTTCATATATACTCGGATAAGCTCGCGAGCCTCACGAGCCTAGTAATTTACTGCTCGAGCTCGGCTCGAAAAGGTACTCGAGTAGCTCGAGCTCGACCTCGGCTCGCTTAAAGTCGAGTCGATCCCGAGTATTTTCCGAGTCGATCACGGGTATCTCGCGAGTTGGCTTGTCTCGTTTACACCCCTAGGAGTGCATGATGGTATCGATGCGGGGGCTGAAACCGCACCACCAGTAGCATTCGTGCTACCGAAGTGAAATTCCAACATTGGGGGTATAAATGGAATTCCCCCTGTTACCTCGCCCACAAGCTCATGGGTAACATCCTCTATACTAACACTACTAGGACTGATTCTATCTAGACGCCTACGCACACGATTCTTGCGCACGGTTCTTTCGATTTCAGAGTCAAAAAGCAAGGGTGATGTGTGCCCACCCCGACGGGTACGCATGCACTAGTGCAAAACGCCCGCCAAAACCAAAACAGAAAATACTTACTAACTAAAATATCAAAACTAAAACTAAAAATCAGAAAACACCTCCCTACAGATCGTCTTATCCTATGCTCACAACTCCCGGCAATGGCGCCAAAATTTGACACGCCTAGGTCGTCGTGCGGTCAAAAATAAGAAAATAAAACCTCACAAACACTAGCACAGTGGTAGTAAGGGTCGATCCACGGGAGTTTGGTGGTCAAGACAAGACGATAGCTTACCAACTGTAGTGTCACGCTACAGCTAGAGGGACTAACTTCTACTTTCCCAAAACACACAGAAATCTCAAATCCAAAATCAAAACCAAACATAAACTAGATGAAACTAAACCTACTCCTAACAATAGATTGCTTACTGAAATCAGAAGGTATATTCAGAATCCAGAAACAATAAACACAAACCAAAAGCATTCAAAGCATCCAAACATAAATAAAGGTAAAAAGTGCAATAAAACATGAACCGAATGATTAACTATATTAAACTCTAATTCAGAAGATCCAAAACAGTAGAATACGAAATTAAGAATCTTTAACCTACTGCTACTGGTTGTCACTATCCAGAAACACCAAGCTAAGAGCTAAAACAACTAAACTAATATTGAAAATAAAGTGAAAACATAAAAATACCACAAAGGGTTGCTGAAATCTCGAAACTTGAGTCAATGTCGTCGTAAGTCCACCTTAGGGTCTGATCTTCGCCTCCAAAATTCAACCTAAAAGCCTCTATTTATAGTTGTGGAAAAGTAGAACCCGCGACGCGTAAGGTCTCTAGCCGCGTCGCGCATAGAGCATTAACCCCGTTTTTTTGTCATTTGAATTTTCTTCACCGCCGTACTTTTGACGTGGTGCGCCGCGCATGGCTTCATTCTGCGGCGCGCGTGTTTATTCAACTGAATTTGTCTTTATCTTCAAAACTTCTTCAATTGTCCGCATTTAGCCCCTGATTGTAACATTTTTTTGCAAACAAGCACTAACACAAAAAGTGAGAAATACCAATGCATATATGATATATTTTCACCAAGAATAGGGCCTAACAACGACTAAAATACTTGATATTAGTAGGCGTTGTCAATGGCCAATTCAAAGTCTTATAGAAGATTACAATGTAAAAAAGACTAAAAGTAATGAAAATACCAAGAGAATTCATATGGTCCAAAATTCGACAGTGTTGAACCCCTTATAAGTTTATAAATACATTCTTCTCATAGACATTAACTTCTATGGTGGTTTTGGGCTTGGCAATTCATCCAACTACATAAAAATGCAAAGAAAATCAATTGGAAAATCAAAGACTCTGTTTGAAAATAAATGGCATGTGTCGTCTTTTAGACTTAATGAGGTTAACCACTTTTTCCATTATATTTTATGTCAGTTCTTAAGATGAAAAGCAATGCATTTTTTAGTTGAATTTAGAACTCTAATGTAGATACTTTTTTCTGAAATATAGGAAGAGTAAACAATTTTATAAATCCTAGATAATTTAGAATACCCAAATATCTAAAATTGAATTACAAACTGAAATTACTAGAAGAAATATTGACTGGGGATGAAATATGTCTCGTCAACATTGATATCGAGATTGAAATCTAGAACCGTGGCCAACAAAAACAATGATGTAGACAGGGCGTATTGAGATGTATCATGATGACTTGCGTGAAACTACTACTAATCACATAATGAAAATGACTTACACTATGACCTTCTTAATTTAAGTAATGTTTGTATGAAGAAATGATGTTGTATGATAAAAAAATCAAACCTTTTATTCGGCTACCATTCAACGATACAATATCAAGTCGTTGGAGGTTTGGTGGCAGTGCAGTCGTAGGTAGCTAGTTAGCATAGGGGAGCAGTGGTCGGCTTTGCAGTCGATTTTTCCAGACCCATCGCCGGTGGAAGGGGGAGCCAGGGGTAGGCGGGGCTATGCTGGCGGTGGTGGTGACGGCACTGTGCATGTTAGAGAGGGTAGCATTATCGGATTAGGGATGAGGGAGGCAAGATCGACGAAAAGAAGATTGGTGGAGAGGGTATTCGCCTGATCATATAATAAGGAGAGAGCTACAGAGAGAATGACATAATTTAGGAATAATTAGTCAAATTACCTAAATAAGGGATTATATATATATATATATATATATATATATATATATATATATATATATATATATATATATATATATATATATATATATATATATATATATATATATATATATATATATATTAACTTACTATAGTGCCCCTAACAAATGATTGAACCAGAATCAATCCTACATTCACACAATATTCACTGTTCATACATGAACCTACATCTATAAATATGTGTGTATGTGTGTGTGTTTGTGTGTGTGTGTGTGTGTGTATATATATATATATATATATATATATATATATATATATATATATATATATATATATATATATATATATATGTTATGTGTGGATGTAAAGTAAGAAAGAGAGAGGAGAGAAAGTGAGAGAGAAAGAGAGACAGAAAGAAGAACCAGTGCGGTTTGGGGAACCTGCAGGAGGAAGGAACCCGCAATCATCCACCCGACTAGGACGGTGTACCCGCACGAACTTTCTCCTCCACGTCGAAACTCGCACACCGCAGGCTAGGCACTCCGCTTGGTCTAAATAATTAACTATTTTTTAACTAGCCTTTCAAACATAATCTTCAATAAAAAAATCATTTCAATATAACGTGGAATGAAAATGGTGTAATATTATACTATATTATTAATTCCCGTCTTTTTTTGGTTGTGAGTGTACGTTTTTGTGTCACGCGGGTCATTTTGGATCCATTTTTTGGATCCGTTTTCTTTTCGGATCCTTCTGACACCTGTTATTTCTAATTGCTAATCGATTGCCAGCTGCCCTAACCCACCACCGATCACTTTCATCTCTTCCAACTCTTCGACACTTCCCAGAGTCACAAACAAAGTCGAAGCTTTTGTTAATGGCGACTATGGAGACCTTAATTGGTCTGCTGAATAGTATACAACGACCTTGTACTGCTCTTGGCGACTACGGCGGTGGAGACTCCGCTTTGGCTTCTCTCTGGGATGCTCTTTCCTCCGTCGTCGTTGTCGGCGGCCAGGTTTGTCTTCCTACAATTTCCTCCTTCACATATGGTCCGCTTTGCCGCCGTGTAATAGCTGAGGCTGGCGTGTGTCGATGGATTTTGAACCAGCGTCAACCTTCCATTTCTTTTTAACTCTTTCTAGGGTTTGTTCGAGTACTTTGGCTTCGATGATCTCCCGAATTCTCCATTTTTTCTTCCTTTTTGTAAACAAATTAGATATATTCAATTGTTCTTAAAACTCTGTTTCTTTTTATCGTGAGTTGGAAACTAATTTGATGTTGCTTTATATAGAGGTGGCAGTAAGTTTTCACCAATGACAGGTTTCTTTATCGATTTAAGTTGAATTTTTTAGGTTGTTATAGTTGATTATTTGAATATTGATTGCTATATTTTTGAATTTTAAAAGTGCAAAAGCACTTGATAATCATCTAACCGATGTTCAAAGACACCATGAATATAATTCTCAAATAGAAGAAACAAAAACAGGCGATGATGCTGCAATTGAAGAAGCTAAAAGAAAGCAAAAAGCTCTTCAAGAAGAGAAAGTCAGACAAGAGAAAATGAAAGCAGAAGAGGTTTATAAAAAATAATGACACCCATTTTATAAATTTTGGTGTCTTATTTATTTATTTATTTATTTGTTTTGTGTAAAGGCCAAGAGACAAGCTGAACAGAAAAGAGAAGAAGAAGTGAAAGCTAAAATTAGAGCATTAGAAGATGAAAAGGCTGCAAAAGAAGCATCTATTATGGCAGAAAGTCAAAGAAAGGCTGACGAGGCTTTGACCATTAAACCAACTACAGGTAAAGTTAGGGTGGGATGTTTTGAGCAAGTTATTTTTGGTTTTAATTCAACTTTTTCCTTATTAAAGAATTATAATTTGGTGTTATTGGTAAATGAATGCAAGTACTATGCCATTATGCTAAGAAATAAAGCATATGACCAATATGCAAGAAATAGCAGCGTACTTTACTACGTTTATGTAGATAATCTATTTCCATAATAGCAATGTACTTACAATTTTTACTAATAATACACAAAATGTAAATATGTTGTTGTTTGGGCAAAAATCGACTACATTGCTACTACCGGTAAAGAAATGAAAGTATGGTGCCATTATAAATTAGAATTAAAGTATATGGGCAATTTGCAAGAAATAGCAAGACAGATATATAGCTTACGAAATCAATTCATGCCCTATATAAAAAATATTAAACACATTAATTTCGCGTAAAAATAATAAACTTATTCGGATTTATTTCTCTTGATGAATGTAGGTCCCGCATGCCATGGAAATACTTCTTGCCAAATTGAACAAAGTTTGCATTTTTACAGTTTCAAAGTATTTAAACTACTCAGAGGTATAGTAAAATTATCTTCATGCCCTTCTTTCATTCATTACTTCCTAAAAATAAATAGAATTTTCAAACCACAACATCATTAGACACTGTCAACCGTACCATATTTATAAGAGTAAATTACATGGATGGTCCCTGTGGTTTGGAGTAATTTGCGCGCTTGGTCCCTAAATCTTTTTTTTAACTCGGACCGTCCCTAATTTTTAGTTTTATTGCGCGTTTGGTCCCTCCTAGACATAAAAAGACTATTTTACCCTTAATATTATTTTTTGATTTTACATTGTTTTTTTCCTATTTTTAATTAGGGTAAATTGCATAAAAGTCACTAACTTTTCTAATTTTCTCGATTTTGACACTGTATTTTTAGTTTTTGCAATTAAGTCATTATGTTTTCAAAAAATTACAATTAAGTCATTATGTTTTCCAAAAAGTTGCGAAAATGACCATATGACAGGATGACAACAGGTTACCAGGTCATATGGTCAAATTTGCAATTTTTCAAAAAACATAATGACTTAATAGCAAAAATAAAACATAGTGTCAAAATCGAAAATTCTGGAAAAGTTAGCGAATTTTATGCAATTTACCTATGCAATTTTTATAACTTAATCACTTTACATGCCCCATACGTGTCCAAAAAAATAAATTTGTTGTTACCTTGTTTTCCATTTAAAGTAATCAAATTTATTGTTCTAAAAATGGAATTTCAATAAGATTTAGGATAAATGCATACGAATAACAACTAACTTACATGCCTTCAGTGTGAATATCCTATTGGGTAATTGGTTATGTAAACAATGTCTTTATATGATGGGTTATAAAAATCTATATTGATGTTCGTTCATTGATTTATATAAATGTACAAAAATAAAATAAAATTTTACAATGATACAAAAGCAAAACTTGGTTATTATTTAATAAAATTATTTTAATGTATTCATGTAAATCTTCAGCAACAATATTGGCCGTGGAATTGCCATATGATCGTTCCAAAACAGAATACAATTATAAATTACCTAATACAACAAATTTAATTTTTTGGACACGTATGAGGCATGTAACGTGATTAAGTTATATAAATTGCATAGGGTAAATTGCATAAAACTCGCTAACTTTTCCAGATTTTTTGATTTTGACACTATGTTTTATTTTTGCTATTAAGTCATTATGTTTTCTGAAACATTGCAAATTTGACCATATGACCTGGTAACCTGTTGCCATCCTGTCATATGGTTATTTTCGCAACTTTTTGGAAAACATAATGACTTAATTGCAATTTTCTGAAAACATAATGACTTAATTGCAAAAACTAAAAATACAGTGTCAAAATCGAGAAAATTGGAAAAGTTAGTGACTTTTATGCAATTTACCCTTTTAATTAAACAATAAATAAAAATTAAAAAGCCATTATCTATCCCAACCTAAATTGTCTAAGCCGGCACCACCTTCTTGCCGTCACTCTCTATCTCTCTCTAAAAAACTGAAGCATCTCTCTCTCTCTCTTCAATCATCTCCTTCCCTTTTCCATTTTCACTCTGTGCATCATATATTTGCTCCGTCGCCGTCGGCTACCCAGCAACGACACGTCTCGACTTAACGAATCCGGCATCGAATTCCACCCACAGTGGGTCATAAACGCCCCTACAGATTGGTGAGACAACGCTTGCAGCAGTTCTGATACCGATGAAAACAAACCACCGACTCTTATCTCTGGACGGATTCTCAAGCCGTACGCCGACTATCGGGCCTAATTGCTTACCGGAGTCCGATGATGGTAGCCTTGGGAAGTTGCAGCGACAGTGCCGGGATCTAGGGTTTCTATACCTCTTTTTCTATAATCACCTGTTCTTTATCATATGTAAAGGTCGAGAATGGTTTTGGGTCACAAAAATCAGTCGCACAAAGCAGAGGCTGTGATATAAGTGTTTGATTTATGGAATGGAGATGGTGTTGCAGGTAGTATGGATTCCGATTTTCTGTGTAAACGTCTCTCTAAAATTTGTTCGCACGGTATCATGTGTCGTGTTCCTCTCCTACATTTTCTTGATCTGCTATGCTGCCCCCTACCATCATAGCGAACGACCTTGGTTATTTCCCGGTTGCAGTAATGGGTTTCATGTTAATTGTGCTGATACATGGCTGGAATTAAAGAACAAAGTTTAGCCCTGTACGTAGAACAAATCTGACACGATTTCTGGGTTAAATGGTTTTTGGGTTTATGGGTTTAGTTTTTCTTTCACTTAGTATTATGCTATTTTAACACTTTTGAAGATTTGTAGGTTTGAAAGTATTTGATTTCTAAGTTAGAATGTATTTTGATTCTGATGTATTTTTGGAATTGATTTCTTTGTATTTGAGTGTCCGATTTTTCTCATTTTTCTGGTGGCAAAGATATTGACAGGAGATGGAGCCGGAGACGGTGTGGCCTGTATAGGGAAGAGATGACGGAGGTGGTGGTTTGCTCTAGGGGTGTAAACGAGCCGAGTCGAGCCGAGTATTGCCAAGCTCGTGGCTCGGCTCGACTAAATTACTCGAGCTCGAAGCTCGACTCGAACTCGACTCGAGCCTTGATTTCAAACTCGAACTCGGGCTCGTGAAATACTCGACACACTTGAGCTCGACTCGGCTCGGCTCGACTCAAGTTTAAAAAAATAAAACTCGGATTCAGAATTCCGGTCAAACTCAGTTAAGCTCGGTCCAAATTAGACCAACTCGACCAACTTAACCAAAAAACCGGGTGGAACCCATTAAAATTTGGTGTAGCCCGGGTTAAATCAGGCCTGAAGTGGTATAAGCTAAAAAGCTAGAACCAACTTGGGGTTTAAGGCAAGGAGGATATGTATTTATAGGACAAGCGCTCCCCTTTTTTCATATTTTGCAGCGATGTGGGACGATATCTCCCAACAAAGCTACGCCAAATGGAATCCCTTTATTTTATCCAAGTTGCATTGTAATATATATATATATATATATATATATATATATATATATATATATATATATATATATATATATATATATATATATATATATATATATATATATATATATATATATATATATATATAAAGGTAAAAATGTAATTTCATAAATACTCGATTAAGCTCGCGAGCTTTACGAGCCGAGTTTTTTACTGCTCAAGCTCGGCTCGCTTAAAGTCGAGTCGAGCTCGAGCTCGAGCTTGGCTCGCTTAAAGTCGAGTCGATCTCGAGTATTTTCCGAGTCGGTCTCGAGTATCTCGCGAGTTGGATCGTCTCGTTTACACCCCTAGTTTGCTCTGAGGAAGAGAGAGAGAGAGAGAGAGGGAGAATATGGGGTGGGGTGTATAGTTTTTTTTCCTTTTTTTATATTAAAAAATAATAAATATTATAAAGAAAACTAAAAAAATAAATCATTAAGGGTAAATAAGTCTTTTTATATTCGTTAGGGACCAAGCGCGTAACAAAAACGGAAAATAGGACCGTCCGAGTTAAAAAAAAGATTTAGGGATCAATCGCGCAAATTACCCAAAACCACAGGGACCATCCGTGTAATTTACTCTTAATACTCTATTTATAACAACTGATTATCTGATTTTAATTATTAAATATGACACAATCACATTCAAAAATCAAAATAAAAAAATATTTATTTTTCCAGGCGGCATTTGAATATAAAGAGGCTTAGTACAGAGCCATTGGTTACCAAGAAGAAGATGGAAACCTTGAAAGTACAGATAGTTATGTAGGATGGTTAACCCAAAATATGAAACTATACGCAGCTTTAATACAGGCTTTTAAGTGATTAGTTAACTTTTTTTTATATTTATATTTTATCATACCTGTTTAAAAACATAATAATAATAATAAACTTTGTTTTTATATTTTAGATTGAAGTTTATGGTTTCCAAAATTTACATGGAATCGAAGAGGGTTGGAAATGGGTTGCAAGATTTTTAAATGCACTTCCGGCAAATATATATACTGCAGTTGCACTTTAGGCATTCATTGAGGTGAGTTGATAGTAAAACGTTTCAATTTAAGTTACATTTTTGGTCCTTGAGTAGTTTCTTGAAATTTTTGTCCCAAAAATATGATCATTTTACTTGGAACAGCGATTAAAACCGTCACAAAAACCCCAAGTAAAGACCAAAATTGCTAAAGGAACTTTTTAGGACCCTAATAGAAGAAAAACTTTGGGGACCGAAGTTTCAAAAAGTCACTTTTTTGTACCAGAATTGCGAAAGAAAATATTTTCGGACCAAAATGAGAAGTCAGCTTATACTCGGACGAAAAATGTTACAAAAACCTCAAATAATGACCAAAATTGTAAAAGAAAACTTTTCAGACCAAAATTGAAAAAATATCACCTTTTGGGACGAGATTTGCGAAAGAACATTTTTGGGACCAAAATCAGAACTATGCTCAGACCAAAAATGTTACAAACTCCTCAAATAAGGACCAAAATTGCAATACAACTTTTTTTAACCAAATTTGCTAAAGAACTTTTTTGGGACCAAAATTGCGAAAGAAAATTTTGTGGGACCAAATTGGGAATTCAGCTATACTCGGGACTAAAAATGTTACAAAAACCTCAAATAATGACCAAATTTGCAAAATAATATTTTCACAACCAAAATTGCAAAAAACAACTTTTTGGGACCAAAATTGCAAAAGAAAACTTTTGGGGACCAAAATTAAAAACATCAGTCGTACACAGGGACCAAAAATGTAATTTACTCTAAAAATTATACATGAAAATTCATCGAATTCCTAAAGACCAACCAAATACGATCACGGGAATGTAATTAACCAACCAAACAACGGAAGAGACTCTCATCTTTAATCAACTAATCGTCAAATTATTCCCTTTTCAGTTGGCGGGATTCGTCTATACAAAACATACAAAAACCGGTTCAAGAAGCTATTAAACATCATATCCCGCGACTTCCTTAACGCGTTAAAGGAATGCGAAGATCCAAAAGTGAAATATATGAATCCAACTATAATGGCAACTCATCCGGATACCAATAAAATTACAATTATAATTCGCCAAATAGGTTCGTTTATCGGCGATGAGTGAATTCACGGTCCAAAAGGGAATCCTCGGCCAAGAGCTTATTTCTTTGAATCTTGACAAGGTATGCAAAATTACCGTTTTACCCCTTGGCAGATATAAATGAGATATTTTTCTGATACGGGAACCATTTGTAGACAAGTCTTTTGGAAAACACATTGATGAAAGAGTATAAAGGAGATGAAGATTTGCTTCTTGCTAAGCTTCAATTTGCTTTTGTTGCATATTTTGTATGATTTTATTTTTAGCATTTAAAATTGTTTAAAAAAGTTTTATTATTCAATGAAATATTGAAATTAAACATGTTTATTTTAACAGATGGGACAATCACTTGAAGCATTTCTTCAATGGAAAGCTTTTGTAATAAAAGTACATTGCTAATAAAAGTGTAGGTACAAATTGAAAACACAAATCTTCTCCCTAACCCGTGCATAACACGGGTCGCACACTAGTTCCATTGAATTTGCGGTTAGACTATTACTTTACACAAATTTAATGTTAAAACATTTATGTATGCACTAAAGATTCAAGTTTGATTTATTCGTCTTTAGTTAATTTAATAATATATTTATGTTTTAAATGAAATATTACGTATTGGTAATATTTTGTTATATATTTAATAATTTAAATGATATTCGTTAATAATAAATTTTAATTTAGTTATATATTTTATAAGGTTATTCTAAAAAAAATATGTAAGACAATCTTATAAAATATATTTCTAAAATCTATCAAGTTAGAAATAAAAGAAATATACTTATTCATTTTATTGTAAAATTTTGTATAATAAATTCCAGATGAAATATTTTTTTGCATCAAATATGGTATGACTAGGATTTTGTTTTGAAAATCATAACAACGATATCATTTATGACTAGAAACCTACAAGATAGTCTAAAATTTCTAGTTTTTCAACAAAACAACAACAATAAATTTTTGATAATATAAATCAAACATCAATTTATGAAAGAGTCACAACATTTTTCATCAAATTTAGCATGGTGGCCATCTTCTAGATAAATATCCAAAATAACCATTAGTTTTAAATTGGTCAGTTTCAAAATAGTTTTGAGTTTTCATACAAGTGCTAAATAGTACAAAGTTTACATTAGTTTCAAAATACTTCATAAGTTGAGAAAGACAAAGTTACACAATAGTGAATTTTTCCAACTATAAATTGAGGTGGAGTTTCATAGTGATCTAGACAAACTCATTTGTCATCATGTTATTTCTTCATATATTTTTATTTGCTTTTGGGTCATCCAAGAAATCCAAAAAAGTAAAAGAGTTGCAAACTCCTTCAATACCAACCAAAAGTTAACATGGTCACGAATACAATAAATGTTATTGTTTGATACAAAACCCATTTCCTAGATCATGAGGCCTTTTATCAAGGTGAAGAATTTCCATAAATGATATTTGATTATATGACGGATATTATGTAGAACTGTGAAAAAATCAACAAAAGGGACGTTGAAAACTGCAATGAAATTATTGCGTGTAGAGACAACAATAACATTGTTGATTAAACGAAATAAGAATTGATTAATTAACGGAATTGAGAAAGAAATTAATATTGCGGAGAAATTGGCATCTCATGTCAATATGGATTGTTCTAGACTTCTGCAAGAGTCCAGCCATCTTATGAAATATGTTTAAAGTAGACATTGATTTACCGATGAAAAAAAACATTATATCCATATCGATTTCCAATGTTATGAAAATAAAATTAGATAAATTTGATTATATGGTCACATCTATATATGTATTTGACTGGATATTTGTTTTTATAATATTAAGATGCAAGGAAAAGTCTTTATATTTTGATCTTATATTCGATTAAGCCCTAATCATTTTTTTATATTCAATTAAGCTCAACATTTCGTTATATGTTTATAATTTTAGTTAAATATAGAAATGAATATTTATTAAAGTCCTTACATTTTGACTATTTTAACAATTTAGAGTTGAATTTTCAATTTTTATTCAATTAAACTTACATTTTGACACTTATATTTTGACCTTATACATTATTAGGTGTAAAAATATAAAAACGGCATAACCAACTACTATCCAAAAATTGTAAACATTTAACAAAATGTTGGGCTTAATTGAATATAAAAAAACAATTAGGGCTTAATCGAATATATGGTCAAAATATAAAGACTTTTCTGAATATATCCTTAAGATGCAATCTGATACATCATAAGATCCACAAATAAAGTGTATCATACACCTACAATATATCATACAAATGGCCTCTAAGATATGTCTATTTTGCTCTCTAACAGTCTTACTTACCACTACTCATACACTTTAAAAGATATAAACAAAAACACCACAATCCACAATATTATCCTAATGTGGTATATGTTTGGTACTATGTAAAGTGAATGCCACAATCGGGACAGTTTACCCATCATGTAGTCTCCAATAATCTATTGAATGTAAGAATGTAGGTAGACGAGCTTCAAACGAAAAAATATATATCCTTGACCATCTCAACATGGTATCAAACAAAAAGCTATCATACAGTTTGATCATGTATGTCTGCAGGTCAAAACAGTGAGCAAGCAATGAACTTTTGTAGCGCAAAAAAGGCATAAACACATGTACACTTTGATGTAAAAAAATCTATCTAAAATCTTAAGTGTTAATTTTCATATTATTTTACTTCAATCTAACACCATTTGTTGCATGGATTTAGTATATGTAATAGTACAACATCAAAATTGGTCGTACACTATTCATTTACACCATTTTGGTGTTGAAACTTTGAGGTGTATACTTTAGTCATTCAATTTTGAGTTTATATGTATTTATAGTTAATATAGTTGTATAATTATATTTTAAATATAATATGTTTTATTTGTAAAATTATGATATATATATATATATATATATATATATATATATATATATATATATATATATATATATATATATATATATATATATATATATATAGAGCTAGTATTAAATGAAATTGTTAAATATAGTATGATTGTAGGACTCAACGTGGACCATTAGATCAACAAAATCAATGGATTAAATCAAAAGGCATTCTTGTAAATAAAATCAAAGAATTCACGCGTTTTTAATTTAAAAAACCCGGTTAAGGGTAAAACAGTCAAAATCCACAAACCCATAACAACGGAATGTAATCTTCGCATGCTAAAATCACGGACACGATATGATCGGTTTCAATTAACACTATCAATAATCAAAATATATACAATCAACATCGGAGGATATTACAGATGCATTATCGGAAAAAAAAAGTAGTTACGTAACAGTTTTCAAATTCAATTCTAAGAGAATGGGTAGTAGGATTGTCAAAACCATTCTCTGAGAATGGTCAAAACCAAAATAGTTCAGAAAACCATAACGTACAGAGAAATCATTAAGAAAGTAGAATGTCATTCTTCAAGAATGAATTATACATGTGGCAAAACTCCTAACCCAGAAAACCATTCTACAAGAATGAATTTTACACATTCATTCTCCGAGAATGCAAACACTAAGATACAGGAACTAAACACAAAAACGATAAATAGGAGAAAATGGAATACGGGAAAGAAATGCCTCATATTCTCTGAGAATGCCTCATTCTCTAAGAATGCCCCATTCTCTGAGAATGCATTCTTGGAGAATGTAAACTAAAAAAAATTGAACAGCTTACACTTTGTCTTCCCCTGTCGTCCATCTTCAGTGAAGCATTTCATCGAAAAGGTTAAATGCATGTTCAAATAGAACATGATTCGATCGCAATTTGAACCCAACGTAATCTGATGTTCAATAGAACTTGATTCAATCGCAATCTGGTGTTTGTCGATCAATTCCTTTCGTCTGACTTCGATCGTGATTCAAAATTCTAAAATCAATTCCTTTAGTCGATGCAATCGTGATTGCAATCGGAAACCTTCAATCCGACTTCGATCGGAAACCTTCAGTCGATGCAATCGGTTGCAGAACTGAAATCGATGCAATCGGTTACCGGCGGCGGCGATGGTGGATGAAGCAGGGGAGCAAGCCGACGGCGATGGTGGATCGGGGGAAGAAGTCGGCGGCGATGGTGGATGAGGCAGGGGAGAACGACGGCTGTCGATTGAAGACTTTAGAGATCCGGGAGGATAAATAGGGTTGGTAAAGTTACTAATTTGCCCCTATCAAATGATTTGTCTAGAATTAGTCCTACAATCTCACAATACTTAGAAAATGTATTTGAACCTACATATATATATATATATATATATATATATATATATATATATATATATATATATATATATATATATATATATATATATATATATATATATATATATATATATATATATATATATATATATATATATATATATATATATATATATATATATATATATATATATATATATATGTCATGGAGGATGAGTTGCTGACAAGAACGAGATTTAGTCTATTGTCAAGTTACTAGCAAAAAAGAAGGCATTGACCAACAGGTGGATATTTAGGTTCAATGACGAAGCTGATGGAACCAAGAGATACAATGATAGATTGGTGGTGAAGGGTTTCCAACAGAAGGATGGGATTGACTATAATGAAATCTTCTATTCGGTTGTGAAGATGACCATAATCAAAACAGTCTTCGGTATCGTGGCATTCGAATATCTATATTTTGAACAGCTTGATGTGAAGACTGCGTTCTTGCACGGAGATCTTGATGAAGATATCTACATGCACAATTGGAAGGTTTTCAAGTTGCTGTCAAAGAGAACCTGGTGTGCAAGTTAAAGTCTGTATGGATTGAAGCAAGTTCCAAGACAGTGGTACATGTTTGATAGCTTCATGAGGAGGAACGATTACAGCTGAAGTGAGAGTGACCACTACTGTTACCAGAAGAAGTTCTCATCCTCAACCATCATCCTACTTCATTATATTGATGATATGTTGGTGATGGGGTCCGACATACAGGAGATCAATAGTCGAAGAAGCTGTTGGCCAGAAAGTTCGAGATAAAGGACAAAGGCGCAGCTAAGCAGATATTGGGAATGAGCATCATGCGAGATAGAGCTTCAAAGTTGTAAAACTTTCTCGGGAGAAGTACATCCGCAAAGTTTTAGAGAAGTTTAGTATGCCCGATGCGAAGCCTAAGAGTACACCCCTTAGAAGTCATATGCAACTCACAAATAAGCAATCCCAAAGACTGAAGAAGAAAAGGAAGCAATGGCCAAGATCCCATATGCGTCCACAGTATGTAGCTTGATGTACATAATGATGTGCACCCGAACAAACATTACACATTTAGTGGGAGTAGTTAGCAGATTTATGTCTAATCTGGGAAAGGAGCATTGAGAAGGAGTCAAGTGGCTGCTTCGCTACTTGAAAAGACCTTCGGTCACAGCCTTGAATTTCAAAAGGCAGAAGGTTGTCTTGGAAGGTTATGTCGATGATGACTTGGGGGTTGTACGGATTCAGGAAAGAGCACTACGAGTTATATGGCTCTGGAAAAAGCTAGTAAGGAGCTTATTTGGTTGAAAACTTCCTATTAGAATTGGGCTTGAATTAGGAGGATTGTATGATGTATTGTGAATTTGTGATAACCAGAGTGCCATACACGTTGCAAAGAATCCGGTGTTTTATAACAACACGAAGCACATCAAAATGAGGTACCATTTCATTTGAGAGTTGATTACAAATGGTACTCTCATCTTGAAGAAAATCCTTGGAGCGAAGAACCCTGCATACATGTTCACCAGGGTGGTCATGACAAAGAAGTTGAAGTTATGTATGACTTCAAATGGTCTTTCGCATAAGTAGGCGAAGGGGAGGAACTAGGGAGAATATTCTCGTTGTTGCGACTTGGAAGACCGAAGAATCAAGTCCTCATTAGTCTCTAAGTAGGAGATTGTTAAGTATGTGGAGTCTAATCTGAACCGAAGAAGACATTGCGGCTGGAGAAGATCAACAAACTGAAGCAACCAGGAATAGAGGCGAGTCAGCGGTGCGGTTAGAAGGTTACGCCTTGTTCGGATCAGTACACCTCGTCCAAGGATTGTTCTTTTCCTCAATTGAGCGAAACAAAGTGAGATCGACATATTTAAAGCAGTATCACAATTCGGGTGTATTAACACCATTTTATTATACTACTTTAGTGGATCAGAAGTTCAGTCAGAACCGAAGTTAGTAGGACCGAGGAAGCAGCCTCCCTTCGGTCCGGACTTTGTTGTAGAGACTTGACATGGGTTAGATGTGGAGAGTAGAGATATTGATATACAGGAGAAGCTACTTCAGAAGCGAAGTGTCTCGTTCGCACAAGTTCCCAGGTCTGGTACTGTCAGAAAGTTGGCCTGCCCAGCAGTTGCATGACTTGTCACATCAGCAGGCCTATTGCAGAAAGCAATAAGGTAGAAGATTTGTTATCATCTTAGAAGATCTCCTCTTGCCTGGTATATATATGATCTTGGTTTGTAACAATGAGAATGTGAAAGGCGTAAGTGAAACAGAGAAAGTGAATAAATATTTGTATACCATTGTTTAACATTCAACTCAGTAACAAAATTCTCTAGTTCCTACAATGGGCATAGCTTGATCAATCTAGATTGAGTGAACCACTTAAATCAATGTGTTCTTTGTTTTGGGTGTTGTTGTTCTTATTGTTGTTCCCTTTAGCTGTGATTAAATCATGTATAAAGTGCCCTGTCGAAGTCCTTAGTCTTAACAATAACAACACAACTACAAGTCATATAACTAAAACGCTACAAACTTCAAAAAATGACCAAAATGTCCTTATGACCAAATTACCATTTTAACATTGATTTTAGAGTTTAAATTCCACATAATCCAACTTCATTAATACATGGAAATTTTAGTTCTTACAAAATGCAATGCACATGCTTCTAAAACCCAATCCCCAATTCCTATACTCTCCAACAAATCCCTTTCAATTAGGTTCTAAATGGTCTGACTAATACCTGGTAAGCTAACCGCTTATGCCCATTGTCGAAGCTAACCGCTTCCATCAATAAGTTTTTAGGGTATGCATGGTCACATTAAACTTGTCATCCATGAAATGGGTATATTGTTGCTTTCTTGAATATTCCCCTTGCTCAAAAGTTCCTCCACATTCTCTCTCAGAATGTTAGATTCCTTTGGATTTATCATGTAATGGGGCAAGTTTGGAAGGCTTCCACCAGGTACCAAACCGGTCTGGTGTGGGATGTTTCATGAGGGTATCAGTGTATCAAGTATATCTTTTGCAACCACCTTCTTGAACTCATGAAACAGTGGTTTTACCCTCTGAGGGACATCATCTGCTTATTCTTCCTTTGCTCCCTTCATAAGTAGAGAAAATGCTTGTAACATCCGTGTATTGGGCCTAGGAGTTTTGGGCTTAAACCGACAAATAAAAATTATTTTGTAAATAAAGAAAACAAATGAATAAATAAATTTAATATCCTGTTATATTTTATATGGTGAATAAATGAGCCAAATATAGTTTTAAAATCAAATTGTAACCAAATGTGAGAAATTTTGTCATAAGGACTAAAAGTGTCAATTTGGCCAAACTTACCCTAAGTAAATTTGACTAGTCATGGATTTAGAAAATTAGAAGATATATTAAAGGAATTGAGGTGGAGTTTATATTAGGTCTAATAATTCCTTGAATTTCATTAAGGACCTAAATTGTGAGGAATTTTAGTGTAAGGGACCATTTGTGCCAAATTGAGAAAAGGTTAGTGTTGACCTAGTCAATGACTTAACAGAAATAAATAATTGTATTTGGGGCATAAGTGTGAATTTAGAGAGTTCTAGTTAGAAGAATAGACTTTTGGGTGTTGTGTGAAGAAAGATCAAAGTATAGGGGACTAATGTTGCAAAGTCATGAAAGAGGTGAGGTTTTTGATGGGGGTTTTCCCCATTCCAGCATAAGTCACGATTTTAGAGAGGAGAGGGAGAGAGAGTGGCGATTTTCTGGAGATTTTGGAGGACAAGATGCTAGGGTTTGAAGATTCATCAAAGTTCTTGAGATTCTTAGCCAATCTAAGGTATAAACTCTTCCCCTTTAAGCTTGCAAACCCGTTTTTGGGATGAGTTCTATGTCAAATCCGAAATTGGTAATGTGGGGGAGGAAATCCTAGGATCCCAAGTGTTAGGTTATTATTCTAGTTCATGTTTTGATCATCATCCAATCCATGGATGCTCTAGATCTAATTATTTGATTGATTTGGGTATTATGAACCCTAGAATTTGGGGATTTGATGATTAGTTGGGGAATTTAGAAATTGATGGATGATTATGGTGGTTTTGGATGATGGGATTCATTTCTAATTATTCCCTAAGGATTCCAACCTTTGATTTGCAGTTTTAAACCTTGAATCACTAGAATATGGAAATTGGGTGTTGGAATGGGTTTTATCCATGTATATGATGAATGGATCTTTTGGTTTAATGGATGAGTGAATCATTTGCACAAATTGAAGGTAATAATGGAGTAAGGATTATTTCCTAATAATTCCATGGAATGGAAGAATGAATCTCCATTTGTAATCACCAATTGTAGGAATGTAATTGGGTATTCCATGGTTTAAGCTTATGGAGTGAAGTTGTGGTCATGGCATGTGATGGATTCATTTAAAATGATTTTGAATGATTCAAGTGAGTCTAATGATGTATTAAATTGGATTAGAATAATGTCATTTTGATGGTTAGGAGTTTAGAAAAGTATTGGACCTTGAGTTGGGTAAAAAGGGGTGAAAATGACCAAAAGTCGGAACTGCTATACACAGAACACGACCCGTGTCAGGAGGAACACGGCCGGTGTTAGCATGTCTGAGACCTTCTGGTTGGTTAACACGGCCCGGGTTATACCTAACACGGCCCGTGTCAGGATCTGTCCGGATTTTGGGCACTTTTTGGGTTTTGAGCTTTACGGTTTGGGCCTTGGGTCCTTGTTTTAATGCCAATCTTTGGGGATGTTTTAACTAAGATTTTCCTTATATTAAAGATTCAAGGACTTCATTTTGAATGGTTAATGATGGTTCTTTCTTAGTTATAAAGAAGTAATTATAGTGTGACTTTTAGATGAATCGAGTATGATATCTTCCGTTCTTGTGTTGTAGGAAGGAGAGATGATGTAGTGACTTGGAGGTGAGACTAAGGACTTGAGCTAGCACTCAACAAAGATGATTTGATGGATGTTATGATGTCTAGGAGCGCCTCCAAATGCATCAAACCTTGTGTGGAGTTAGTGTTGACTCGTCAGTTGACCTTGGGTGAGTTTACCGGGAGTACACATCCCAACTATTATCTTTGTGTGTGTTATCAAATACTTTTCATACATGATATTATGTGCAATGTGTTATATTATTACTACTTGTGCATTGCATGAAAATGAGTTTCTAAAGATGTTTTCAATCAAAGACTATGATGATGTTTTGAAAGATGTTTTGAGCATCCTATGTGTGCATTGCATTGCATATAGGATGGGATTGACCGAGTGAACCTTATGACGAAGATGAGATGATTGTCCTGGATTTAGGGAAATCGTGATTGTCCCAGATTTAGGGAAATCAAGGGCAAAATGCCCTAAATGAGATGTTTGTCCCGGATTTAGGGAAAACCGTTCCCGACAATAGGGAACCGCATGAGGGAGTTGCTAACCCTCATGGGACTAGTGTGATGGCCACTAGTTCTAGTTTAATCTATACGGGGATCGAGTGATATGCTTCGTGCGTGTCATTTGTGAACTTAGGTAGGTGTCATCGAGGTGAGTTGGACTTTTATGAGATGAACATGGGTTTAGGATAGTTGCATCATGCATTGCATTTGCATATCAATACTATCTATTTTGAGTAAACCTTTATGATGTTTTAAATAACTTTTGAAGTGTGTCTTAAAACTATTTTTGGGGGTTTGTCCCGAGTGTGGTAGTTCACTACTCACTCAAAATGGGTCAACCTCGGGTAAACTCACTAGGCATTTCAATTGCCTAACTTATTTTGATGTGTACTCAGGTTGAGGAGTTTAGATGACATAGAAGTGCTGGATGTTTAGAAGGCCACGGTTTGTGTGGTATCATTTGAACTGTGTAATGGTATTTAAATTGTTACAACCTCGCTATTTTATAAACTAAAATATTTTATCTAAAATGGGACCAAACGATGTTTTCTGCAACTTAAACCTAAATTATTTCTCATTAAACCCCATGTGTTTTAAAAATGGTTTTGAAAGAAGATGACTTATTTGAAAATGTTGAAATTGAATTTTTCACTAAAGGACGATTTTGGAACAACGATGATAAACCATGGGTTAAAATAATGTTTTATGAAAAGCCTTAAGCGAGGGTGTTTCAATTTGGTATCAGAGCATGAGTTTAAGTGAACTAGGTACTAGGAGTAGTGCTTAGACTTAAACTGTGATGCTTTTAAGGATGTTTGACATCTTAAGTAGTTGGACTTTAGGACTTAATGGTAAATGCTTGCTAATGATTAAGATTTTAACCATTTAATTAGTGATTTCGGGCCGGCATGATGAATATTTTGGGCAAACGGGATTCATGCATGAGGATTCTTATGTGGATATGAAGTGCAATCATGAAGGATCGAGAGTGCATGGCACCATGAGGAACAACTTCGTATGGAGCGCAACCACTAAAGATGATAGAAGATGAGAAAAGAATTACTTATATTGGATAAAGCTCGAGAAGCATTGTGATTTGCAAAGTGGTTTTACCTTGAGGAGTCAACTAAAGGATGAAAGGGGTGTTAGAAGACTTGTGGAATTGTTGTGTCAAGCTTGGGCAAGCAAGGAGCACGATGAGCATGGTGTTAGTGTAGTGAATGGTAGGTAAATACTTGGAGCTGTTGAAGAAATTCTTTTGTAGTGACCCTTAACCTTCTTTCCTTATCCTTAACCGCTTGTGCAACCGTCTGTCATCTCTTTGTCGTTCATGTTGGTGACTTGGTTGTCTACCCGGTGACTGTAGGCCAAGATTGAAGGTTCCGCAATTCTTTCGGAGGTTATCGGTCTTCTGTTTAGGAGGAATCATAGAACTTGATGGATGAGCTGGATAGTATCAGTTTTCTGACCTTAGTAATACCCTTGTGACTTTTCCCTTCAAGTGGTATCAAAGTGATCATCCTTGTGAGGTTGCCTCAACTCTAGTAGACTAAGTGAATGTAAGAGTAGCATGGTTCATACCCTTCGTGTCTGAGTTAGTAAAACTTTTATGTGAGGTGAAAGAAGGATTTAATTATTTGGTTTCCCGATTGTGGGTAACGACTTAGTTGACTTGTAGAGACTTGTTAGTTATTGGGGTACTGATTCATGCTTATAGATGAGGATGCATGATGAGACTAGAAGCCATAGGTTTCAAACCATCATTCAGCTTGAAGTATGTGAGCTAGTAACCAACCTACTTTAATAAGAATATAAGAACGATGCAAGACCAATCTTTCCAAAAGTATTGTTAAAATTTGAGAACATTTTTGTAAACACTTTTGGGACGAGAATATGTTACCAAACGCAAGACTTTTATAGAAATAAATGACAAATGGGCCATCAGGAATCGGTAGTAAATACCCAGGATTTATGATCTCCTTGGAATTTTGTTAATAAATTCAATGAAGATATATCCCTATATAAATTTGAAACCTTATTATTTTATATAAAGTGTACGAATTCGAAAGGGTATTTTCTTTTCACAAAAGTTGATTAAAATTTTCTCATAAAAAAACGATCTCTTCAAAACATTTATCACAAAGTTGAGTGTTCCAATATTTTTGTAGAACAAGGTGTCGAGTGGAAAAAGATCCATGTTTGATAATTGCATGCTTTAAAAGGAAACCATTTTTGAAAAGAAATCTGAGATAAGTAATTTTTGAAGTAAAATAATTTGTAAAGTGAAATTTATAATACTCCGAGTTTTATAATATTTTAAAGCTAAAAACATGAATAACCTTTGAGATTTTGTAAAGGGATACTTAATTCCTTATCGGTGATTCCGGGTACGGAATCCTTTTAAGGGGTGGATAATTGTAACATCCGTGTATTGGGCCTAGGAGTTTTGGGCTTAAACCGACAAATAAAACTTATTTTGTAAATAAAAAAACAAAAGAATAAATAAATTTAATATCCTGTTATATTTTATATGGTGAATAAATGAGCCAAATATAGTTTTAAAATCAAATTGTAACCAAATGTGAGAAATTTTGTCATAAGAACTAAAAGTGTCAATTTGGCCAAACTTACCCTAAGTAAATTTGACTAGTCATGGATTTAGAAAATTAGAAGATATATTAAAGGAATTGAGGTGGAGTTTATATTAGGTCTAATAATTCCTTGAATTTCATTAAGGACCTAAATTGTGAGGAATTTTAGAATAAGAGACCATTTGTGCCAAATTGAGAAACTAAAGGTTAGTGTTGACCTAGTCAATGACTTAGGAGAAATAAATAATTGTATTTGGGGCATAAGTGTGAATTTAGAGAGTTCTAGTTAGAAGAATGGACTTTTGGGTGTTGTGTGAAGAAAGATCAAAGTATAGGGGACTAATGTTGCAAAGTCATGAAAGAGGTGAGGTTTTTGATGGGGGTTTTCCCCATTCCAGCATAAGTCACTATTTTAGAGAGGAGAGGGAGAGAGAGTGGCGATTTTCTGGAGATTTTGGAGGACAAGATGCTAGGGTTTGAAGATTCATCAAAGTTCTTGAGATTCTTAGCCAATCTAAGGTATAAACTCTTCCCCTTTAAGCTTGCAAACCCGTTTTTGGGATGAGTTCTATGTCAAATCCGAAATTGGTAATGTGAGGGAGGAAATCCTAGGATCCCAAGTGTTAGTTTATTATTCTAGTTCATGTTTTGATCATTATCCAATCCATGGATGCTCTAGATCTAATTATTTGATTGATTTGGGTGTTATGAACCCTAGAATTTGGGGATTTGATGATTAGTTGGGGAATTTAGAAATTGATGGATGATTATGGTGGTTTTGGATGAGGGGATTCATTTCTAATTATTCCCTAAGGATTCCAACCTTTGATTTGTAATTTTAAACCTTGAATCACTAGAATATGGAAATTGGGTGTTGGAATGGGTTTTATCCATGTATATGATGAATGGATCTTTTGGTTTAATGGATGAGTGAATCATTTGCACTAATTGGAGGTAATAATGGAGTAAGGATCATTTCCTAATGATTCCATGGAATGGAAGAAAGAATCTCCATTTGTAATCACCAATTGTAGGAATGTAATTGGGTATTCCATGGTTTAAGCTTATGGAGTGAAGTTGTGGTCATGGCATGTAATGGATTCATTTAAAATGATTTTGAATGATTCAAGTGAGTCTAATGATGTATTAAATTGGATTAGAATAATGTCATTTCGATGGTTAGGAGTTTAGAAAAGTATTGGACCTTGAGTTGCGTAAAAAGGGGTGAAAATGACCAAAAGTCGGAACTGCTATACACAGAACACGGCCCGTGTCAGGAGGAACACGGCCCGTGTCAGCATGTCTGAGACCTTCTGGTTGGTTAACACGGCCCGGGTTATACCTAACACGGCCCGTGTCAGGATCTGTCCGGATTTTGGGTACTTTTTGGGTTTTGAGCTTTACGGTTTGGGCCTTGGGTCCTTGTTTTAATGCCAATCTTTGGGGATGTTTTAACTAAGATTTTCCTTATATTAAAGAGTCAAGGACTTCATTTTGAATGGTTAATGATGGTTCCTTCTTAGTTATAAAGAAGTAATTATAGTGTGACTTTTAGATGAATCGAGTATGATATCTTCCGTTCTTGTGTTGTAGGAAGGAGAGATGTTGTAGTGACTTAGAGGTGAGACTAAGGACTTGAGCTAGCACTCAACTAAGATGATTTGATGGATGGGATAATGTCTAGGAGCGCCTCCAAATGCATCAAACCTTGTGTGGAGTTAGTGTTGACTCGTCAGTTAACCTTGGGTGAGTTTACCGGGACTACACATCCCAACTATTATCTTTGTGTGTGTTATCAAATACTTTTCATGCATGATATTATGTGCAATGTGTTATATGATTACTACTTGTACATTGCATGAAAATGAGTTTCTAAAGATGTTTTCAATCAAAGACTATGATGATGTTTTGAAAGATGTTTTGAGCATCCTATTTGTGCATTGCATTGCATATAGGATGGGATTGACCGAGTGAACCTTATGACGAAGATGAGATGATTGTCCCGGATTTAGGGAAATCATGATTGTCCCGGATTTAGGGAAATCAAGGGCAAAATGCCCTAAATGAGATGTTTGTCCCGGATTTAGGGAAAATCGTTCCCGACAATAGGGAACCGCATGAGGGAGTTGCTAACCCTCATGGGACTAGTGTGATGGCCACTAGTTCTAGTTTAACCTATACGGGGATCAAGTGATATGCTTCGTGCGTGTCATTTGTGAACTTAAGTAGGTGACATCGAGGTGAGTTGGACTTTTATGAGATGGACGTGGGTTTGGGATAGTTGCATCATGCATTGCATTTGCATATCAATACTAACTATTTTGAGTAAACCTTTATGATGTTTTAAATAACTTTTGAAGTGTGTGTTAAAACTATTTTTTGGGGTTTGTCCCGAGTGTGGTAGTTCACTACTCACTCGAAATGGGTCAACCTCGGGTATACTCACTAGGCATTTCAATTGCCTAACTTATTTTGATGTGTACTCAGGTTGAGGAGTTTAGATGACATAGAAGAGCTGGATGTTTAGAAGGCCACGGTTTGTGTGGTATCATTTGAACTGTGTAATGGTATTTAAATTGTTACAACCTCGCTATTTTATAAACTAAAATGTTTTATCTAAAATGCGACCAAACGATGTTTTCTGCAACTTAAACCTAAATTATTTCTCATTAAACCCCATGTGTTTTAAAATTGGTTTTGAAAGAAGATGACTTATTTGAAAATGTTGAAATTGAAGTTTTCACTAAAGGATGATTTTGGAACAACGATGATAAACCATGGGTTAAAATGATGTTTTATGAAAAGCCTTAAGCGAGGGTGTTTCAATGTTGATCTTGTCTCTTTGGTTTTTATATTGAATTTCATCTTCATGTTCTTCTTTTGAGTCATTTGATTTATGTGAATCTCGTTTATGTGGAAGGATGACGAAGACCTCCTTTTCTGGTATAGGCGAAAGGGACAAAGTTCTATTAAGACTCATACGAAATATGTGTGCGGACCTTTTAGAACCCCATCTAGAGATGTAATAACTAATTTATTACATTTACTGATGATTACAGTGGATCGGGTTACATATACTTGCTTAGGCATAAACATGAAGCTTTTAATACATTCAAAGAATTTCCAAAGTAAAATAGAGAATCAGCTCGAAAAGTGTTAGTGATTAGGGTTAATACCTATTAGGGTTTAGGTAAACCCATGAGCCCCCATTTTGTATCCTTATTTATATGGGGTTAAACCTTCAATATTAGTATCAAGCATTCTATATTCTATCATGGTATCAGAGCTCTAGGTATCCTACTGCTGACCACAACCCGCCGCCGCCGACCTCCACCTCTGGCGACCTAGTCGTCGGAGGTGCCTTCAATATTTTTCCTTTCTTCTTTTTTCTCATAAATAATAATACAGCCGCCGGCACTAAACCAGAGCTCCGTCATCGGTTTCTTCTACTGCATCGTCTGCTTCGATCCCTCTCCTCGGATGACATCTTCTTCTTCGGATATTCGCACCAATGTGAGATACACTAACACTAACATCCGTTGACTAGCTTGGTACCGCTAGAAAGATCACAATCAGCAAGGACTCAACGAGTGACTTAGGTTTACCCATCGAAAACACATCCGTTGACCAACTCTGATACCATGTAAATATATGTGGAGCCCAAGAATGTCTCTCCAAAAGTGCCCTTGTGGAGAGAGGGGAGACTCCAACATATATACAAACTTTTAGGACCGTGTCGCACCAATGTGGGATACACTAACTCTCCCCTTCAGAGATGGAGGCTCGATGAGGTTACAGGGGTGCGGGACACCGGCTCTGATACCATGTAAATATATGTGGAGCCCAAAATTGTCTCTCTAAAAGAGCCCTTGTGGAGAGAGGGAGGACTCCAACATATATACCAACTCATAAGACCGTGTCGCACCAATGTGGGATACACTAACAAAAAAATCATAAAAGTTATTTAATAACCGATCAATTCATAGATTTTAAAGCAAATCTCAACCTTTAGAAAAAAGAAACACTGCGAATGTGGTACGCATTATTCATGGTTATGGTAGGGTTTATTTTAAATATTATCATAAGAGTTGGGCAAAAGACCGTGCAATTGCTTCTAAAAGGGAAGTACCCAGGAAAAGAAAACCATGTTGAAGTTAACCATTGGGTGAGCCAGTAGAAGAAGACACAGAGGGTATGGAAGCTTATTATCCCCCACCAAAAGTAGTAAAAATGTACAAAAAAGGCTTATAGTATTCATTTTGTTAGATGACGAATATAAATGGTTTTCGGAGACACGCTACCATCTTTTATGGTCATTTGAGGACATCAAAATTTGAACTTTATCCACATCGGCCGATAAGAATTTGTCCAAATCAAATCAATAAGAGCCATCGTTAGTCTCCTCTTTATGAACAAAGTGTGTTGCTTTTAACAAGCGAAAAATTCTCAAATGATATTGATGGGAACTTTTTTCCGTAATGCTTTTCCAAAATGCTAAAAGTATATAAAAGCTTTCTTATAATTTGGCCGATAAACTATTTACTAGTTTAAAGTGTCATTTGTTCATTTTAACATCTTTCGCTGTCTCCTCATCTTTTAGTTACTTACATTGTTCTCCATTTCTATCATTTTGCATGATACCAAATACAAATTGTTAGATATAAGGATTCAAATTACGACATTAGGACTTTGATAACTTTGTGGATCGTGTAAAAACACTTTTTGAAATCTATAATTCGATCCTATGTCTGAGGTTACTTTAATTCAGATTGTAGGGTAATCCAAGAAAACGATTCAGAATTACTGACGTAACCCAAATCTCAAACACAAAATACATTTATTGTGTTTTGTGCTCTTCAGACATCGATCGAGTAACAATGCAGTTTTGCTTTGTATATGTCTCTGCAACGTCAAATTCTCCAATTTATATGAAGAAGTCAACGGTTATGAAAGAAAACCACCGCCAAGGGCTCTGTCCCTTGGTCCCCGCTGACACTGCTCCTAGACCCTGTCGAGGACGATGCCTTTGGAAACCAACAGGGGGAGCTGCCCTAGACCCCATATTCCCGAGTTCTTATTAGCAATCTAAATATGCACTCCGCACTTCCGATCTCGAAAGTCAAACTGAACTCAGTTTGTCTCGAACTAATCATCAGTATACTAAATTTATTGATGACACTAAAATTATCAGCACAAATTATCTCTTATAGATTTTGAATAGTTAGTCAATTATAATCATAGCATATAATGTCGGAAACTATAAATCCAAAGTTCACTTTCTTGATAAGTAGAAAGTTGCCATGAGCACACACAAATATCACATACAGAAGTTTGGTCGGGCTGTACAGCTACAAATACAATACAGCCCGACAAAACTCCTGGTTATATAGTTCACCAAAAGGTTGAATACATCAAAAGATTCCAAACATGTCAAATCAGTAACTCTTTAATAATCTAAAAATCACTGAATATAAATACACCAACACATTTACAAGCAGATTGCAAAGTTTTAGAGGTGATTTAGCTATCTGGATATGGGTTCTTGACAACCTGCAACATAAATAACAAACAACATAAGAATTTTGGTTTGACCAAGTGACAAAAAGTCAACGACATAATGAAACATAAACTCACACTAGTTTGAAGCAGCACTCGCACGAGTGCCAGGTGTCTCACTGTTATTTTCTCGGACTTCAAGGCGTTCAATTATACGTGACATGTTGGCAATTCCTGCATTGACTTCTCTTCTTACTTCTGAACCGATGTTTGACATTGATGGGCTCTTGTTAAAAAGTTTCTCCTTCCACCCTCTTGTGCTTTTTGTCAGTGATTCTTTATATCTTTCAAAATTAAATTTATTTTAGAGATAGAATTGAATATATAGTGGTTAAAAGAAATGTTATTTGTAACAAGTTTCACCTTGTTGAAATAGCATTGAATTTAGATTTCCATGTATCTGATGGTCCTGCTGAATCTTGATCGGGTAGGGGAGACTGACTACTTGAGTTTCTGTAAATATGTAACATCAAAATAATAGCAATAATCATGACATATTTAACTTGATCAAATGAAAAAAAAAAGTTTCAAAATTGATATGATCGCTGATTTTTCAAGAAAGTTCGACGTTTTTAATTTTTATATATACTATAGACAAATGCTTTAATATACAATGATATATTGATGTGTAAAGAGAATTAGAGGATGTTTGGATGTGTATTTTGAAAGTCATTATTTGATATGGAATAGAAATTATAGAATCAGATAATCAAATAATTGGTTTTTATTTACAGAATTAGTAGCTAAATTGACCATGACCAAAAGGACACTCTTCTATATTGTTGAACTATTTAATTACAATTTGTTTTCTATCAATTACAATATTAACTTCTACATATTATTTATCAAAAATCTTTACAAAAAGTGCCATCTATAATTCCAACAAATATTTTCCTTCCTAAATTTTTTTTTTCAATATATTGATATTGTTATAATAACACAATACATGCAAAAAATTATAGCATTGATCAACTCAACGGTGTTATTATAACTCATTTATCGGTTTAAATTTAGAAAATATTTCAGAACTCTTAACCACAAATGTAACCATATGTAATGTTCCAACCCCAAAACCATGTAAAATCAATAAATAACTAGCATGTAAATACCCATTAAAAGCACCATAAATACCTATGAACAACCGATGTCCCTTGTTGACTAATTGAATCATTAGTCATTCCAGATGTTCCACCCGTAACCAGGCCCGATGTCCTAACGGGCCCAATAATAGCGGGCCCAACTTCTTCAGACTCTTCAACCGGACCACCAGAGCCCGCCATGGTGGCGGCCGGACCCGCATTGGGACTAGTGGAAAACACCAAGAACTGCGGTCGACCCTGACCGGTTGTCGACCGGTTTCTTGACCCTTCCCTCCGGCCCACATGGCGGGCCCTCCCCATGGCGGCTGCAGCCGCCAGATGTTGAATTATTCGGTCCTCAAGTTCACTATCATTCACACCCACTGGCAACTGAAAAAAATGCAAAAATAAAATTGTTAAAAAGTTTTGATTTTTATATCAAGAACGATAATAAATTTAAACAAGAAATGTGACATACATGTTGTAATTCAAAGTCGCCAAGTGTCGGGTGATGAAATATTGTGGAATTTCTTGTTGGGTTAAATCTGACTCGCCTTTCTTGTTCTACTGCTTCCAATAACTCTTGACTGTAAAAATTGCACAAATTAGCAAATAAATTATTGGCATAAAATCTGTAAATTTCAAATTAAAGAAAATCCGAGGTCACCTGGATGGATCCTTTAGACTAATGGCTTGCCAACACATGGGACAATTAGAGCTTCTTTGACACCTAATACAGAAAATGTATCAACAAAGTTAATTACAAATTTACATTTCTTGAAATTTGATACAAAATCCAAGAAACTATAGTCGTTCGTACCATTCAAGAATGCATTGAAGGTGGAATTCATGCTTGCAGCTTGTCACCTACGATATAATAAGCACGTAATTACATAAACAACCATAAATTGTGTATTTACAAGTTATAATTAAAGAAATGAAAACACGATGAATGGATAACGTATACAAATAGAAAGAATATGATTAATACCGTGCCAGGATCACTATTGCAAAAAGCTTCGAGGCAAATGCTACAAGAATCATCACAGGCTTCTAATATGCCTCCTTCTACGAAAGCTGCCGGCGATGTTAAATGACTTGCGCCTTCGCCGTCTTCCATTTCGGGAACCTAATTAACCGAAAAAAAAAACCCATCTTTAAAACCCTTTTAAGTTTTAAGTTTCACCCACTTCAATTATATGGTAAATAATCACAAGTTGACCACTAGAATTGGTGATAACAATCATGAATCATATACGACACATAAGACGAAGATAGCACATACCCATATGAAGAAAACCGTCAAAACAAGAAATAAAGAGATAAGATTAAAGATTTTTATCAGAATCAAATCATGCTATAGTCGATAAACAAACGTAAAGAGATAAAATTTATAAAAACCCCAATAGGACATGGATCCAACCGATTTTTGTGTGAATTAATTGTAAATTTACCTCCATGTGAATAGACAGAATGTTCCAAAGATTGTTGATCAAGAACCGTAAGAACTTCCTTGGAAATAAAGATCAAAATTTAGGCTTTTACGTTCAAGTAAACGGAAGAGTATCAGAGAGTTCTGGGGAAAAAAAGGCAAAGCTTTGATGATAATGAGAGAATGGGAGACAGAGGGAAGATAGCGTTTAGACAGAGTTTGAGGAGTGGGGAGATGAAAATGAAAGTACAACTTTACCTTTTGATTTTTCCAATACCATTCATCCACTTTCTTTTACACCGTCTTGTCGAAGAAAAAATAAAGAAAAAGAGAAGTCGACGTAAATAAATTAAAAAAAAAATTGTGATTTTTAGGTTTCTTAATCTAAAAATGAAAAAAAGAATCCCGAATGTAGTATGCACGGCATAATCAATTTTTTTGGATTTTTGTAAAGAACTATTATACCAGCGAACATTTCAATACGAACTTGCGTAATATTTTGGATGGGAGTATCCATCACTTTGCCCAAATGAGATGGGCGTCACATCATCGCCACATATGATTTTATCCCATCACACTCCATCACATTACCCTCTTTATACCCATCATATTTTCATCACACCACATCATCTTTTTAATTAAAAAAAATTCAAAAATAAATTAGAACATAATTTTTAAATTAAAAACCATTTCATTAAAAATAAAAATTATTCAAAAAAAAAACTAACTTAGAAAATAAGAATTACACTAAAAATAAAAATAAACGTAAACTAGTTGTCGTAATCGGTGTCGGTGTCGTTGTCGTTGTCGTTCCTAGGGCGATATTTAGCGCGGACACTTTCCCGCATCGCCAAGAAAATTTCCAAATCCTCGCCCTCGAAGTCGGATGGTTTTTTTGTCAAGAAGTCGATATCGGCGTTTCGTTGTAACTCCCGTTGCGTTTGGACAATTTGCCGTTGCGTTTTGACAATTTCTTGTTCGACCCGACCCATAATCCCGACCTTTTCGCTTTGTAATTGGACGTATCGGTCGAATTTATCGCCAAACAATTCCATAACGCTCGACTCCGAACCGGAACCCGAAGCCGCTTTCTTGCCGGCTTTTTTTGCCCGGTCTCACCCAATCGGTCGACGGATCGGTTGGGGTTCGTCTTCATCGAGATCGACGGGCTCGTCGTTCACGTCAATATAAGTTCGCCCGTCTGATTGTTGTGACGTCCCTTGGTGGACCGACCTCGATCGTTTAGTTCCCGAAGATTGCAAATCTTCGACAAGAAGCCATTTCGGTTGTTTTTTCAACTCGTTCCAAGCTTGTATATACGGGAACGCTTTCCGAGTGGGCATTGTTGTTTCGTATTGTTTTAACGCCGCATTGAAAACGTCGAAGTCGTTGGACCCGCTTTTCCGCATATTCGAGAGATTGTTGAATATGCCGTTAAAAGCGTTGAGCTTTAGTCGCATCTCTCGAAATTTCCCCGAAATTTTATCCATGTTCCGTTTTTTTTCGCCCATCAATTCGTAAAAATTCGCTTGAACTTTGTTCCAAAAAGTATCAAGCGTTTGCGAGTCCCCGACGATCGGGTCAACGGAAGCGGAAATGTACGCCTTCACCAAGTTTAACTCCTCCTCTTTCGTCCAATTCATTCTTTTTTCGCCCCCCGTTTGTTTTGCCTTCTTCCTTGCCGCTCGGCGGGTTTGGTTGTCCCCTTCCTCTTGTGTCTCTTGAACCATATCGGGAGACACCGGTTGCGGTTGCGGTTGCGGTGGTGGTTGTGACATCGGTGGTTGTGACATCGGTGGTTGCGACGATTGGGCTTGGAATCCTTGCGGTTGAAACGAAAACGGGGGTTGAAATTGTTGATATGGGTTGAATGGCAGATATGGTTGTTGAAAAAGTTGTGGTTGTGCGATCGGAGACCCGCCTGAAGTAAACTCATAAAACCACCGCGGG
The DNA here is from genome assembly GCA_023525715.1 of Cichorium intybus. Taxonomy (NCBI): domain Eukaryota; kingdom Viridiplantae; phylum Streptophyta; class Magnoliopsida; order Asterales; family Asteraceae; genus Cichorium; species Cichorium intybus. The sequence continues at coordinate 133,000,625 of CM042009.1, forward strand.
GCGATTCAAGATTCGGGTATTGACGCGGGGTCGAGTTTAATCCGAACGGATCATACTCGCGGTTTTGGTTTGAAGGTGGGGTGTTTGGGTTTTGTTCCATTGCAAAAGAATTTTGAAATTTTTATGTTTGAGAGGTTAAAAAGATGAAGAAGGTGTGTGTAAAAGGTTAAAAAGATGTGTGTATATATATATATGTATATGGGTAATTTTTAAAAAAAGTAAATTTTTTTTTAATATTCTAGCCGTTGACAATGGCTACCTTCTTCTCATTGGTTGTGATCGAGCGTGAAAGGGAGCACGGTGAACCACGATCACGCCCCATCACGGTAGCGGGGCGGTGTGCACGCCGTGATGGGTGCCACCGTGGCCATCACAGTCCATCCGTGATCGGTACTCCCGGTCGCCTAATAAGAAACAACTTCAATAAAATTTTGTCGGTTTTTTTATTCTTTAAAAGGAAAATATTACGATGGTTTTATAGGTCATCTTTTTTCACAAGATAATTTATGTTTTGCTCATTTCATAGGTAATTTTAATACAAAACTTCATCCAAAACTTCAATGACAGTCCATGTTTTTTTTGAACGGCGGCAAAAGATTATATAAAAAAGCTAGCAAAACGCTAGCAAAATTACAAAGAGGTAATAATTACATTAGGATTAGACACCCAATCACTCCAAGAAATTCTAAACGAACGAAACCTAGCACAAACCCAAAGAAACGATTGGGATTGAATAAAATCTCACAAAGACGCCATAAGAGGCTTATTCTTATCAAACAATGACCTATTCCGAAAAGACCAAATCGCCCATCTCAACGTATTGCAAACCACCTCGACACTTAATTTTTCCTTCTTCTTCATCCGGAGGTCATCAAACTAAAAATCTCAATCATTAATAGAAGAACATATCGGAATATCAAGCTCCCACCATCTCGATCGCCACCAACGCCCAAAGATCAAGGGCCAACTCACAAGAAAAGAAAAGATGATTAACCGTCTCCACATCCGTCATACAAACCGGGCACAGAATAGAATCCAAATCCAAACCTCTCCTTTTCAGATTAACTTTGGAAGGCAGACGATTCAACCTAAGTTTCCACATAAAAACATTCACCTTAGCAGGTAGAACCCGATTCCACCTGGTCTTTATATTCGACACCTCCAAAACCAAATTATCAATGAAAGTCCTACCCGACGCCACCAAGTAACCCCCCAATGGGTCTGGATCCCAAACCCAAGCATCCTCCCTATTCGAAATCACGACCTGATCCACTAGCACCTTCAAGGCTTGAAACTGAACTAGCTCGACCCCACCACTAGGAAAATGACGCAAACAAGGCTCCCAACTATGCCTATTCACTCTCTCCGCCACCATGCAATTTTTATGTAGATCCAAAGCAAACACACGATTAATTTTATCACGTAAGCAAACATCACCACACCACAACTCATTCCAAAAAGAAGTGTTTCTCCCATCCCCCACATGTCGCTTACACCTAGCTAACAGATCAACCCCTTTCTCTTTCAAATGAGCCATCGATTTTAAGATTTCCAACCAAGGGCTAAAACCCCCCTCGCGGCCTCGCAACCTATTCCACTCGACATCAGCTCCATGAATCGAAAAAATCACCTTAGCCCACAAATCCCCTGGCCTCGTTCTAAACCGCCAAATCCATTTAAACAACAGAGCACAATTCAAACTAAAGATACTCCCAACTCCCAAACCTCCTAACTCCATACTCGCCATACAATTCCTCCAAGCCACCCAGGTCATTTTCCTTTCATCCACAGCAGCACCAATAAAAAAATTATTCCTCAACGATTCCAAAACTTTTTCAACACCTACAGGAATACGATACATGGACAAATAATAAGTACGCAAGCTACCCAAGACCGCCTTGATGAGCGCCAAACGACCACCAACCGATAATATACGAGCATGGCACAAGGACAGTCTAAATTTAAATTTGTCCACAATTTTATTCCAGTGCTTGATACAACCCATGTTACAACCCACAAGAACTCCCAAATAGGTAATCGGACTATTTGCAACTCCACAACCCAACATACTCACCAACTCCTGCATCTCAAAATTCTCAACTCCATCTCCAAGAATCTTACTCTTACTCACATTTATCTTCAACCCAGAAATAACATAAAAACACCTCAGCAACCCAATCAGATTTCTAGCACAACGAACATCCCAATTGTAGAGAAAGATAACATCATCAGCATACATCAAATTAGAAATAACCAACCCATCATTACCCAAAAACACCACGTTGATAAGATTACACTGCACCGCCTTCGAGACGATGGCATGAAGACCTTCCATGGCGATGATAAACAAAAAGGAGACAACGGATCTCCTTGTCTTAAACATCTAGCCATTTTAAACTCATCAGTCGGAACACCATTAACAAGAACAGAAGCACGAACATTAGTAAAACACCCTTCAATCCATCTCCTCCATCGAAAGCCAAACCCCATCTCAACCATAACCACATCCAGAAACTCCCAACCAAGAGAATCGTAAGCTTTTTCAAAGTCAACTTTAAACGCAAGAAGCTTCATATGTTTACGGTTATACCAACCTATCACCTCATTTAGAATCATTGGGCCATCAAGAATGAATCTACCTTTCAGAAACGCAGACTGCTCCGGACTAATATACCCACCAATCACCATACTGAGCCGATTCGCAAGCAGTTTGGCAACAATTTTATATTGGCAACCAATTAGACTAATATGTCTAAAATCGGAAACCAATCTAGGATCATTCACCTTAGGTATCAAAGCAATAAATGAAGGATTACACCCCTTAGGAAAACATGAAGTATTACAAAACTCCATAACCAAATTGACGACATCCTCCTCCACAAGATCCCAGAAGTGCCTAAAGAAAGCAAAAGAAAAACCATCAGGACCAGGAGCTTTATCCCCACCACAATCCCACACAGCTTGTTTAATTTCCTCCCGGGTAAAATCAAGCTCCAAAACATTAGCATCTACATCCGACAATTTCTTAGCAATATCCGCCCCTAACCAAGACCGTGGCCCCTCAAAAGGGGAAAACCTATCTTTAAAATGATTATAAAACTCAGATTTCACCTCAGAAGGTCCCTCAATCCATGAACCGTCCCGAAGCACACCCTTAACAGCCACATTCCTCCGTTTTTTCTTAAGAATCCCATGAATATATTTAGAATTCTCGTCTCCCTCAGCTGCCCATTTAAGTTTGGCTTTTTGAGCTAGATCATTCGCCTCCATAGCTTTGAGATCTTTGATAAGTTTAATCGACTCAAGCCTCCTAGTCACCTCCTCCTTAAACGCCAAGCCATAGTCAACCAACCTATCAATCTCAACGACACACTTTTGATGCACGACCACAGCCTCCTTGACCTTAGCTTTATACTCACCAATCCACCTTCTAATAACTTCTTTAAGGTACTTTAATTTATTTTTAAAATGAACCATATAGTTATTATGATTAATTCCATCATTCCGCCATGTATCGACCACCATCTCGGAAAACCATCGATATCCAACCACGAATTAAAAAACCTGAAGGGCGTATGACCATAATCAAACACTTTCTCTTTCAACACAATAGGCCGATGTTCCGGAATATCTTTCTCCAGAACTAGGCCCGAGACACCATTAAAAACATCCAAAAAACTCCCCGAAACCAAAAATCTATTAAGTCTACTCATTTTAGTAGCCCACCGATTCGTCCAAGTAAAAGAAAAACCCCCCATAGAAACATCAACCAGCTCCGAATCTAAAATAAAAGCATTAAACACCTCCGCATGATGTTGAACGAACTCATACCCGAACCTCTCAGACTAATCCCGAACTTCATTAAAATCACCCATAACTACCACCGGACCCACCCAACTACGAAGACGAACCCCAATAGCATGTCATACCAACCTTTTTTCTACCAACAATTGAGGAGCATACACCGAAATAAACATAACTTGCACCCCCGTCGCCAACCAAAAACCTTCCACCACCAAATAATTTTGAAAACAAGACACCTTAGTCTTCTGAAACACCAATTTATTCCAAATACAAAGAATACCACCTGACATCTCTCTAGCCGAACTCGAGGCAAAATCAAAAAAGTAATTTCCCCAAAACTGACGAATCACCCGCAAATCAATTGAAGTAAGTTTGGTTTCTTGAATAGAAAGAAAATTAATATGATGCTTGCTACATAACCTATTAACCCACTGCCTCTTAGCCACCACCCCTGCACCTTGGATATTAATGGAAAGAATATTCATTGATGACCAAAAGAAGCTCCATGAACATTAATAATCTTTTGAAGTGTATCAACACACCTCAACATATCCCAACCAAGTGCATGCCCCACCGCAATAGCATTGTCAAGTTTTTCAAAAACCGATGCCGACTGCCTCTTAGCCGAAAATTGATTAAGCAACTCTTTTTATCTATGCAGAACATCAACACCACCAACACCGTGAGTAGGAGTTTTTGGAGTATCCACCCTCCCATTGTCCACATCATTATCCCCCCCATGACCACTTTGACCATCATCTAACTCAGAAACCATATGAGTGTGTCCTGGGGGTATCCCACCATCTTTAGTACTCACCAATGGCTCATACATAGGACTCACCAAGCTTACTGTAGGTTTAAGAATACCCGACATACCATTATCCACACCAATTTCATCTCCTTGCTTGTTCATATCAATTTGACCCCCAATCACAGAATCATTAGAGTTGAATCCTGGCGGCAACCCACCATCACCACTACTCTCCTTCGCACCCACCGAATTTGTCTCCACCGACTCATTAATCATTACTTTCTTGGGTGGATTAGATTGTTCAATAAAAGGAAACAATTTAAATTGATCACTATCAGCCGACTCTTGATGATCAGCCCCATACAGGCTCCATTATCCATATTCACCTTATCCCTGGACTCATCCCTTAAAATCTCCTCATCGACATGAAGAGAGTTATCATCGCTTCCTTCACTTTCCTCATTCATTGACTCACCCCCCTCCTCCTCCATGAAACCTTTAATAAAAGATGGTGACCACAAACAAAGTTCCCTAATCCGCACACAATACTCCACCCCACCAAGGTTGATAGACACCGATTCGAACACCAAAGGACCATGCTTAGTCTTAAGTCTTAACACCCACCCTCATACTATGTCTATTAGTACCATCTGAATCATCATAAAAAACCATCTCACCCCACTTACTAGCAATCTTCTTAAATGTATCATAACACCAAGCTAACAATGGCACTCCTTCCACCCGAATCCATAGCAGCCTCTCCTTAACAACGAAATCATTATGCCAAGGTTTGAGAGTAGAGAACCAGGAATTATAGGCATCGTGCCCCAAAAAGGCATCCCTGGATCCAATAGATTCAAAATCAAGAAGCACCTAAAGACCCCCAAGATAAACCGGCTGAACCTCTAGAAAACCTTCTCCTTGACATATAGCTCGTGTATTGGCAATGGATCGAAAATTTTTGAAACACCCAAGTAGAGCATTCAGATACGCATTATTAACAAAAACATCACCAATATTAATCGAATTGGATACCGAGTCAGACTCCGCCGCATCCACCGCCTTTTTCTCCCCCACCAACCCTCCAGAAACAACATCAGCGTACGAACTAGCCTGACCGCCACCCCCTCCTTGTTTCGTCATAAAATATTACACCTTGTTTTTGTCAACACCCCTAGTTTCGTTCTGAACATTATCAACCTTAGGAAAAACTCTAGGGTGCTTAGCCTTGTTTGCATGCAACTTGAATGATCCAATTCTAATTTGACAGAGACCATGAATGAGTTTTTCCAAATTACCAATTCTGATATACCGGACAAAAGCATAAATTTGACCTCTACTATTACATTTGTCATGGATATAAACATCCACCACCACACCCACACGTTCACAAAATCTCCTTAATTCTCTCACCGTCAAGTGACTAGGAAAATTAGTGACATAAATTGTGGTAGAAATCTTTTACAATTGGATTTCATTAGATTCCAAAGGTTTCTGATTCCCTAATCTTTTGAAAACCGACGTGCGTTTCTTACCCTGAACAGTTATTGATATCGCGTAAATTATACATATTTTCCGCACGATATCAGTGTGATTTTAGTTTAATTTCATATATGTTATGAACTAAAAGATACCTAATATGTTTAAATATTCGTTTTGAAGCAAAAAATACGCGTTTGGAGCGAAAGAACGAATTACACAAACATTTGAGCTTAAAAAGAGGCAAAGCGAAAATCTGCCGGAAACCATGGGCGCACCCCGCCCATATCCAGGCGCACCGCGCCCAAAGAGAGATCCGGATCCCGCTTTTCGTCAGACTTTTGATTAAAATAATCGAGCGTGCGTTTGTCCAATGATTCAACCGACCTGCCAAGCATGTGCAAGGGCGCACCCCGCCTACCTTTTGGGCGCACCGCGCCTCAGATCCGACATTAAAGCTGCAAACCACGTGCTCCCTCGTGCGACAGCTGACCACGTGCTGAGATCTGCTTTAGGCGCACCGCGCCCCAATTCAGGCGCACCGCGCCCTGCGGCTGTTCCAACTATAAATACAGCCCTTCAGCTCTTCTTTTGGACAGAACACTTACACCACTTGGAGACCAGATCGTATCTCAACACTTCCACAGCACCAAACTCGGCCAGAAAGCTTGTAGAATCGAAGGGGAAACTATGGAATCGAGAGCTTGAAGAATGTTCGGCCGGGACTTCATTCGGTTTGCTTTATATATATTTAGCATTCTATTATGATTTCCTAAGCCGTATTCTTCAGATTATGTTATCTGTATTATTTGTTACTTAGATTTGATTACTGTTTAGTTATGATTTGATTGTTATTTATCGGATATTGAACGTTTTATATTTTATCTCGCATAATTCATTTGACGCCAATTTGATTATCATGACCATTGAGATCAAAATCTCGAATGAACCTTGTATGATACGAACCAATACATGATTATTTGGAATACATAATAGCATGACCATTGCCATTAATGACCTTATAATCATAGGATTAGGTAGTTGGACCAAAACATCTAATCGTTTTAGAAATCGGTATTTAACGTTCAATATCCATTGCACTAATAGCATATCAAACATAACTAGATGGTTCAATCGAATCTAAGTAATGTTTACTTTTATATTTTGTAATTTATATTTCCCGTAACTTTTGCCGAGGTGATGTTGATTCATTAATATAATATGTGTTGATCTAGTTCTTGATTCGAGTTTAATATCGGTTAGGATATATAACTTGCATGCTATACATATTAAATGTGGTTACGGTTTGTATTCTTGATTGCCATCTTCATATGATTAAGTTTAAATGGCCATTTAAACGTATTGATCACATGAACCGTCATGATGTATAATTGACAACTATATATCATTGGACTAGTTATTGACCATTTAACTAGGAAGGTTATCTAAGTTATAAACTTGATTAGTGAAATAATACTTACATCACATTTAGTTGCAACTCATGACCATTGATTGTATGAACATATCACTTTGACCATTAGGATATGGGCTATGTTTGCATGCTAGATTGTATTAATACTTGATGATTATAAGTTAATTAGTTACATGACCATTGTGCTATTTTAACTTATTAGTCATAGAATTGGTGACTTGACCATACGATCCTACAACTTAATGCAACTTATTTAAACTCATTGCACATAATCAAAACTAGTCAACATAGGTTTATATGAATCAACAGATCCTAGACGAAAGTTTCCCTTGTTATTTTTGTTATGATCATTTATTATTTCTTCATTTATTTTATAATCAAAGTTTTACGAGTTTTCATTAAAACTCGCCCCTGAGTATTTTCTTGAATAATTATTAATTGATAATTGATTTTCTTAACTTAAAGATAGCCGTTTTCCCTTGGGTCGACAACCCGGATTTACCATTACTATACTACAATCGACTAGGTACACTTGCCTAATTGTGTTGTTCTATTCATACATGGTATTTCCCTGTTCATAAATGTAAAACTAATGTGAAATCATTTTCGAAAATCTTATAAACACTAATAACACATCAAGTTTCTTGGTGACCTTTTTGGGTGTTTTATATGTATGTCAGAATGCACAACAAGTTTTTGGCGCCGTTGCCGGGGAATTCGGATTTATTTTTATTTTATAGAAAATTAAATTATTAGTTAATATTTGTGTGATTTTAAATTTGTTTTTGTGTTATGTATTTTTATTGTTTTGATTGACATATCACTAATCATAAATAGATATTTGCACACCTTAAGCATATTTTAAGTGTGGGGTGAATATTTGGGGAAAAATGAAGTAACAAAAATTTGAAATCTTTTCTGCTCACGCAATGCGACGTGTATGCCATCCGGACGCAACGCGTCGACAATCCGGATTGCGTTGACAAAGAGACAACTTCAAAAATTACGCGACATGGAAACGTGCTTGACGCGTAAACACCCGAGGCAGATATTGGTCGTACATAATGATACATGGCTAAAAATCAGCCACTACTAAGAAGAGGGACGCTTCTTTACAGTAGGGGCAGCGATACTGACGACGGTCAAAAGTCGCACAGCCACACCACACCCGCATACCAGAAGCCACGGATTTGAAACTTTAGGGACCACAAAATGAGTGATATTTTTCTTTCGTTGTTATTACTTTTACTTTTGTGATTTAATTTATGTATGTTTATTTGTATGTGAATAATTTTTGTCCGAGTGATGCATATGCAGATTTGCTAAGATTCAATGATGGCAGCATGTTCAACGAATTCTTTTCTGTGGAAAGAGCCTCATATATGACGTCGACCGGTGCCCAAGGGGAGTCTGTTCCATTTTGCTCCCTTTACTGTTATGAATTATATATACAATAGAATTATTGTATAATATAAGTGTAGGGTTAGGCGTCATACTGCAATGATTAACTGAGCCAATTAAAATTTTTGTTATCTTAAACATCTTTTCTAAAATTGAACGCTAAAAAGGTAATTGTTAAGAAAAATGTTTTGAAAATAAATTTGTAGGTTAAATTTAATTTTATGTATGTATTTTTGTTTTTCATTGTTTTATCTAAAGTCTAGTTTTATGGATGACAAGTTTTTAGAATGGTAGTTACAAAATGTTTTGCATAAATAATGAAATAAACCCATTGAAAATTTATCAATTGTTAAAAATTGAGTTTTTGCCAAAATAGATTGAGTCAATTTCCTTACTTGCAAAAATGTGCGAATTATATGCTGTTACTAAATTGAGGAAAATAAGCCTCGATAAATGAACTTAAAATGAGAAAAATTCTCAAGAAATCTGATGAGTTAAAAAGCAGAAGTCAAGTAATGTTATACCATAAGATTGAGACTCAGGAAGGAAAATTCAATCAGTGGCCTTTGACATTCGAGCAAGTAGACATAAAATGGGGCCTACGGGCATTTCTACTCCTTATTACCTAAAACCATCTGGTTTGGGATAATATTGTCGAAAGCTCGCTACACGGGTGTCATCGAAAGTCATGGAATTTCCTTAGTGGCCTTTGGAATTTGAATTAGTAGACTCTGTACAGTCTTGAGTCGAAAATTTGTAATCAAGAGTTCCATAGAAAGTCACGAGTTTCAAAGGTACGAAAAAAAATTGAAATAATAACTTAACTTGATAAATTTAGTACAGCATTATTTTTATTCTTAATATGGGAAATTTAACAAAAAGTCTTGAGGTAGAAGAATCTTTAATGGGTGTATTCGATGTTATGTAAAAATGAGTTTTTATCAATCTGAAAGACTTGTCGTTTATAGAAAGAGAGTTTATTTAAAGTTTTGAAAAGATAAATATATGTACATAGGACTAGGTATAATCTACTATGTTTATTCTTAAATTCTTTATTCTTAACATCGGTAATAAACGCTAGATCTGTGGTAGCGTATGAAGAGTTGTTTGAGCATCAAAACGTTTTGGATTGGTTATAAATTGTAGTTTGCTTGAGGACAAGCAAAGTTCAAGTGTGGGGTATTTACAGTTATCCACTCCTGATCTCCCATCAAAAAGAGGAATCGTCTACTAAGCAAAGAACTCCAAGACCGAACACCTTAACAATAGTTAACTGAGGTCCACAAAAAGTTGAAAACTCCACACTGCCGAAATCCCCCACGTGACCGAATACTCCAAGCCCGAAAACCCGAAAAGGAACCGAAAACTCTGAAATAACAGGAGCTAACCGACAACCTACAACTTGTGAAAATCTAGTCTTTTGAAATATCCAATCGTTAATTAAATCCCAAAATAATATTCCATCGTCACAAATTTAATTGATTATCAAGAGCACATTACAGGTGTCACCCCTAATCGTTAATTAAATCCCAAAATAATGTCGTTCAAAGCAAAAATTAAAACCCAAAATAAACATGAAGAAAGTCAACCATAAAGTCACCGAACAATCCCACAAAGACCAAATCTATCACCGAACTCCACCCTACCACCGAAAAACCTCATTTCCGGCAAAAAACCCTAGTTGCACGTAATCCCGCCGTCGCCACCACAAAACCCGACGATTACTTGAGACGAAAACACCTCCGGCCCACTCCTAGTCCCAAGAACTCGTAGACGTAAACACCACCACCAAAGAACACCTAAACCCGATCACGAAATGGTTTTTTCGTCAACTTTTGACTGTTAAATAGATAACAGATGATGGTAAAATGGTCTTTTCCATAGCAGGGACCATTTATGAATAATCTGTAAGTATTTCTTGTTATAAAGGTGGTTCCTTTGGTTTTAATTTGTATCACCATCAATCATTCATTTATATAAAAAAACTTTTATATCCTTTTTATTATATTTATCTTTTTAATTTTTTTCTTTCTCTTTTTTCTTTTCCTTTTTATTTTTTTAACATATTATTTAAAGATTTTTTCATATTCTTTTTATATATTTTACTTTTTTAGTTTTTTTTCTTTTTTGTTTTTCTTTTTATTTTAGTTTTTTTTCTTTTTTTAATATATTATTTAAAGATTGTATATTTTTATATCTCATTTATTATATTTTACTTTTTTAGTTTTTCTTTTTTATTATTTTTTTATTTTTTGTTTTTTTTTCTTTCAATACATTATCTAAAGATCGTTTTTTACTTTTATACCCTTTTTATTATATTTTATATTTTTTCTTTATCGTTTTTATTTTTCTTTTAGTTTATTCATTCGTTTAATATATATTTTTTACATCATTTTATTATATTTTATCTTTTTAAGAAATAAAAGTGTGCTTTAAGGTTCAAGTAACATTTATGCAAGTGAAATACGAATATTATTATTTTAATATCTCAAAAAGACGGAACCATTTAGGTTATCTGCAACAACCTTGGAAAAATGATAAGAAGTTAAACAAATATGAGAAATGGTGTTAGCATGCTCTAAATACCATAGTAGGTTGCCATATTTGGAAAGTATGACAAAGTATGATGGTATTGTGTGGAATGCTTTAACAAAAAAAATAAGTGAAGAATGATTAGTATTCGAATGTTGTACATGAAAAACCTCATAAAACATTGTCCTAAGTATAATATAGTCCATGGAACACAAAACCAAAGTATTAGTGTTTATCTTCGGTTTTCAAGGTATGTGACTTGGACTTTATTGTAAATTTCACGCCTTACTGCATGATATGTTGGGATTAAGAACCTTGACTGATGTATACTCTACACGATTTAATCAAGTCAACCAAGAACTACAAGAAGAACACAAGCAACCAAACAAGAACACAAGGATATGAAATGGTTCATTCGATCTAGACTAATCAAGTTACGCCCACTGTAGGAACTAGAGAATATTCTTATTGATCTGAATGCTAAATAATCTATACATATATTTACTTCACTCTTTCTCAATTCGATAGGGCTCTTTACATACTCATTGTTACAAACTGATATCGTATATATACCGGGAAAATGAGATCTTCAGCGATAATGACAAATTTTCTAGCACCATGCTTTCTACACTAGGACACATGATGGAAGAGATCATGGATCATACTAGACATAACACATTTCTATCAGTATCATACCTTAGAACTTGTGTCTAGGAGACATTTCTGCTGAAGTAGCTTCTCATATGCACCGCTACTCGCTTTGCACCGTATTTCCCAACCCAAGCTATCTCTCCTGATTTATACTTATGCGAAGCTTGCCTTGGTCCTGTTGATCTTAAAGTGTATTCAACCGAGCTGTTAACCCACTAAAGTAGTCTATCATAATGGGCTGAATGCCCCGGACTCGTGATACCATTTTAAATATGTCGATCCACATTGGTTCATCTAACTAAGGCAAATATCAGATGAGAGAGAAATCCGACCAAAGCGCAACCATCAACTGCATTGGCAAGCTTGCCTTGGTTCGAATTAGACTCAACATACTTAACAATCTCCCACTTTGAGACTAATCAGAACTTGATTTGTTTGTCACCCAAGTTGTAACAATGAGACTTTCCTACCTAGTTCCTTGTCTTCGCCTACTTCTGCAGAAGACCAGTGGAAGTCATACACAACTTCAACTTCTCTACTGAGACCACCTTGGTGACCATATCTGCAGGGTTCTTTTCTCCAAGGATCTTCTTCAAGATAAGCCTACATTTTGTAATTAACCCCCAAATGAAATGATACCTCATCTTGATGTGCTTCGTCCTGCTATGAAACACTACCTTCTTCACAAGGTGTATGACACTTTGGTTATCACATTACAACACTCAATCCTCCTTATTAAGCCCCATTCTAATAGGAAGTTCTTCAACCATACAAGTTCTTTGCTAGCTTCTATCAGAGCCATATACTTGGCACCGGTGGTTGAAAGAGGAACACTGTTTTGTAGCCTTGACATCCAAATGCTTGCGGTTCCCCAATTGTGAACACATACCCATAGTGCTCTTGCATGAATTCATACAACCCCCAAGTCAGCATCGACATAACCTTCCAGGATGACCTTCTGCCTTTTAAAACTCTAGGCTGAGTCTGAGGTTCCCTTCAAGTAGCGAAGCAGCCACTTGACTCCTTCACAATGCTCCTTTCCCAGATTTGACATAAAACGATTGACTACTCCCACTGCATGTGCAAAATCTGGTCTAGTACACACTATTGCGTACATCAAGCTACATATTACCTCAGCATATGGGATCTTGGGCATAGCTGCCTTGTCTTCTTTCGTCGTTAGGGATTACTTCTTTGAGAGTTGTATATGACTCCCAAGCGATGTACTCCTGGGTTTCGCATCAGACATACTGAAATTCTCCAAAATTTTATGGATGTACTTCTCCTGTGAAAGTTTTAGGACTCCTGAAGCTCTATCTTGCATGATGCTTATTCCTAAAATATGCTTATGCGCCTAAGTCCTTCATCTTAAACTCTCTGGCTAGCAGCTTCTTGAGACTATTGATCTCCTGTATGTCGGCCCCGTCACCAACATATCATCAACATAAAGCAATAGGATGATGTATAAGGACTTGAACTTCTTCTGGTAACAACCGTGATGACTCTCACTTCGGCTGTAACCGTTCCTCCTCATGAAGTTATCAAACTTCAAGTACCTCTGTTCAGATTGTGGCCATCTTCACAATTTGAGAGAAACGTTCATTATAGTCAACCTCTCTTTTGGTTGGAAACCTTTCACCACCAATCTAGCCTATATCCCGTGCTTCCGTCAACTTCGTCCTTCACCCTGGATATCCACCTGTTGGTCAATGCCTTATTCTTTGCTAGTAACTTGACAAGAGACCAAGTCTCATTCTTGTCAAGTTAATGCAACTCATCCTCCATGGTCTTCTTCCACTATATGGATTCTTTCATTCTCAAGGCCTCTGGGTAAGTTTCTAGTTCTCTGTTTTCAATCAGCAACAAATAAGTTAATGTTAGGTACTGAACCGAATGTATTCTCTCTAGAGTGGACTAGCGAAGGATACTTCTTGCTACAAAATTTGTCCCTTCTTCCTCTTCGTCCGAGGAATCACTATTAGAGGCGAACCCGCCCCTCAACTCACTCTCATTCAAACTAGAGTTTCCAGATGTTTATGCGCTTCCACTACCTTCGGTCACTCACCCTTCTCATGCGGTACTGGAAGGCACTGCAAGATCGTTGTCAGGTATATCAACCTCTACTTGAACTTTCTTCATCATATTTTCTACTTCGGTCAGAAGCATCTACGAACTCATCCTTGTACAAAGCACCTTCATTGAATGTCACATCCAGACTCCCGATAACCTTATGATTTTGGTTGTCACAGAAGCGGTACCAAATGTCATCTATAACAACTGAAATCGTTGAAGTTTAGAAGTATAACAGAAGTAGAAAGAAGACGGAAAAGATTAAAGGTTGCATAAAAGATTAAAATGGTAAAAGGGTAAAATCATCAATTTTATGACTAATAAGGATAACAAGATAATAAAGTGGCTATTATAAGAAATTTGTGTTTAAACAAGTTAACATATGTGTAAGCATGAGGATTTGGGTGTTATTAGTGTTAATATGTAAGAAATGAGAAAATTTGATACAATAGGTCCCCAATAGGCTTAAAGTGGGACAAAACATGATAAACAATGTTAAGTAATGTCTTCTAAGTTATAATTGTTGGAATAGTGTCCAATGTCATCAACTAGTAGTAATATTTCTAATAACAGCAGGGTCATTTTGGGTTGCCCTCATGACTTAGAAAAACAAACAGAGTCAGAAAATATAAAAAGGGAATGATTAGTTTATTAATTTATTGAGAAATAAATTAATTAGAAACTAGATCAATAAATTAATTAATAAATTAATCTAGAATTAATTTAGAATCATTTAAAGGGGCTGTATTGTAATTGATTAACGGTTTAATCAATCGAAACAAGTCCAGGGGGTGCGGCCGCCAAAAGGCTTCTCAAGTTTAGAACCCTAGGAGCCCTCTAGTATAAATAGAGGCATTGGGGTCAAACCCTAAATCATCTGTTGCCTCTCATTGAGCCGCCAACTTCCTCTCCTCTCCATTTTTGGCGATTTTCACATCCCTCTCTAGGGTTTGTGATCTTCTGCCTCCTTCCCAAATGGAAGGTCTATCTGTCTTCTGGAGATCCTGGGTGTGAATCACTAAAGGGATTCTACTTTGGGTCCTGTTTATCTAATGCAATATGTTGTTAACCAAAAACCAAAGAAGGAGATTCTTATGAGGTACATTCTGTTTATGTTTAAAGTAGTTATAACTGATATGAACTGCATGATCCTAAACTCTGTTCGTGGATATTTATGTGATTTGATCTTGTTAGTCTTTCGATGCATGTGCTTATGTGTTTATATAATCGAATCCAAACAATAATATGGTATGAATAAACTAAAGACATCTTATAATATCTTGTAGGAGTAAAAATATTCAAAAAGTATGATGATTGCATGTAAGTATGAAGAAATAGCAAAGTATGTTGTTATAATTGATAAAAAGATCAAAGTAGATTGTTATAAGGGGCAATCATGGATTAAACAAAGAAAGAGTTGAGTTGTATTTAGGAATGGGTATCAATACATGAAATACATTGAAAAACATTATGCAATTATGATCCTATAAATTGTAAGGTGTTGGGAACACAAAGTCAAGACTATTATTATATTCTATATCGTTAGCGTAGTGCTTATGCATTACTAGTAAAAGTATGAGTGTAGTGTATGAAATCAGTAAATTATGTGATTCAAAAGTAAAGATAAGATCAAAAATAAAGATTTAGCAATAAGAATCAATCAATTTGAAGTTCATATGAGAAAGTTCCAAGTGTGGTGAGACCCTTTAAAAAGTAGAACAAAAACTACAAGTAAGATGATAACAGTTGAAGGAATAATATTTGATAGACTCTAAAACCATAAGAACCAACCATATTAATTTTAAAAATTAAGACAAAAACTACATACATAAAGATATATCACAGAGACCAAAACTTTAATTTTTACTCTAAATGAAATAATAGACTTTTTTCCTCTTGTTCTCTTTGATACAAAGTTTAAAAAGAAAGAATGTTAAAACTTAAAAAGTATATTATTGAAACACAAGTTTATTCCATTTTTTATTCGTCATCCTTGAACAATACTATTTTCTATAAAAAATATAATATATAGGAAGAAATTATCCGATTTGCATGGAAAACGTGTTTCACGAAAAATTAATAAACTATTGATGCATTTGGATTAAAACGACGATAAAAATGATTGAATAGTTTATTTTATTCAAAATAAACATGTAACAACGTTTATATATATATATATATATATATATATATATATATATATATATATATATATATATATATATATATATATATATATATATATATATATATATATATATATATATATATATAACACAAAGATATTTATTTAGATAAAACTACTAATATTATATGGCACGCTTATTTATAACTATTAAAATATTAAAAACACACATTTAAATACAAAAATTTTAGTAACACATGGGGTCCTTTCAGTCATTTTAATGTCATGCTCTATCATATTGTAGTATTACCAAAAACTATATAGTCAAAATAGAGAGTACAGTCTAGTCTAATTTTGTTTAGTTTAGTCAAGTTCTATTTAATCTCCTTCATATAGAATAAGTTTTAGCTAATACAATAATGATACCAACTACCCCTTTTAGTAACTTCAAAAAGCTAGGGAACAAATATATACATAATCGAAAGATAAAAAAAACAAGTAAAAAACTGTTACAAATAATGAAGAAACTGCATGACTTGGTTCCATAATGTTAGTGCTATTGGTTTACATAAAACTACGTTTATCTTAGTAAAAGGTGCGTTATATACACGTGGTTCCGAATTAATGGCATATTAAAAAGAGTTTGGTTATAGTTCTCAATGTGGTGGCCCGAGACAATGAGCTACTTGTGATATTTCGGGTTGGGTTGAATTTTATTTGGCCGCTTTTTGGATGTAAAATACCATTGGATGTATTACTTTTGATTGATATCAAAGGCACATTACATTATGGTCAGGTAATATTTCACAATCTAATGAATCTTTCACTTATTTGATAGGTTAGCTAAGAGATTATTTATGGCTAAACTATTGATAACTTATTAATAGATATAACGATGTTGGTATGAATAGATTATTTGGATGTGGATGTTTTTATTTGGTCATCTTGTTTGAGCTATTGGATTTATGACTTTAAAAGCGATGAAACTTTAGTATGGACTGATGAACACACTTTCTTGCCAATTTTATTCATCAAGAGATGAATAAGTGACACTTTCCATTGTACAAGCAACATTGGTTTTTAGCCTCTTTTTATATAAGTTCTATGTTTACTTATGTAGCTTTATTGGTTGTCTTTACATCAGATAAATTTTGTTAAAATTTTTAATTGAATGTTTTGTATCGGCGATAATCTCATTTCTTTCGATGAAAAAGAGATACAATTTATTATCTTAAAATTTTAATCTAGGATCCAACTTGTATATGGATACTAATAAGAACTTAATGAGTATGACAAAAGAAAGTTTGATTCGAATGGAAAACAAAAAGAAAATTTTGGTACAGAAATCTCATTGACTCATTGATCCTTAAGAAAAAAAAAGTAAAATTTGATGGTTGAGTGACAAATAATTTTTTTACAGAAAGTTATAATCTCTACCGCTAATAGTGCACCTATATGCCTTCTAGGTGTGGGAGTTATAGATAGTATTAAACTTACATAAAATAAGATATCATATTCATAACAAAAGACGTACACAAATTATAATATATTATGATTTTTATTAAATAATATAATAGTTTAATTTACGGTCGCAAGTCATATAAAATATATTGTATGGTTAACCATGTATTAAAATATTACACTAAAGTATTTGAATAAATATTATCTTTATTTTAGGTATGATAATGATATAATCGAATGTTCTTTATATTTTTGAGGTAAATAGATAATTATATATGTGTGGATAAAATGTTGCTGATATAGACACTTTTTATTTTTTGTTTACATTTGGTCACTAAACTTATTTTTGTGCTTGGTTTAACTATGAACTTTTTAAATTTGTTCATATTATATCCTTATGACCGATGATAGAATGTTTATGTTGATTTGACATCCGACGTGACATCAGAAAGTTAAGACATAAATAAGGGTCAATAGGCTTTAGTTGGGGTTTGCTTTTGTGCCCTAATCTACAAGAAATGGTAGTTCAATTTTGCAGTGTTTTCCTCTTCCTCAACCTTCTATCAAGTTCGCAAGTCTTCTAGTACGAATAACCATAATCGTTGTGATTGTGGTTTTCCTTCATGCACTTGAAACTCAACCATGAAAAAATAATCAAAGTAGGTGATTCTTGGTGTTCGAAAACTCACATGTAAGTCCATTGGGTTCTTTTTTGTGGTTGAGGTTCGAATTATGGTAATCCATACCGGTTGAAGTTTTTTTAGTGGACTTACCTATGAGTTATCTCACCTTTTCTGTGGTTGAGGATCGAATACGTAAAGGAAAACCACAATTACAACGATAGATAATCCATACTAGAAGACTTATGAACTTGAGAGAAGGTAAAGGAGGAGAAAGGCATTGCAAGATTGAACAACGATTCCTTATAAATTAGGACACAAAAAGCCAACCTCAACCAAAGTGAAGATCTTTGACCTTATTTATGTCTCAGTTTTCCAATGTCATGTAGGATGCCAAATAAGCATAAACCTTCTATCACCGCTCATAATGGTATAATGTGAACAATTTTAAAAGTTCATGGGTAATTCAAGCACAAAACAAGTTTAGTGATCAAAAGTGGACAATTTTAAAAGTTCGTTACCATTTCAAGTCTTCTAGGATGCCATGTAGGATTACAAATAAATGTAAACCTTCTATCACTTGTCATAATGATATAATGTGAACAATTTTAAAATTTTTATGGGTAAATCAAACACAAAAATAAATCCAATAACTAAATATGAATAATTTCAAAAGTTCGTTACCATTCGAAGTCATTATCCCAAAATTTTATTACCATCTTAAGACTTTCTCTCTGCCTCCTAATATCCACTCCAATATTTTTTTTCTTTTAGGAATTATTTTTTTTTTCTGGAAAAAAACTAGCAAACTTGCAGTAGTTGGTAGTAATTGTATTTTTTAACAGTTTAACAAGTTTAATGGTAGAATATGCTAAAACAATTAATAATATAATATGTTTGAAAAAAATTAATAACATTGTTTTAACAAATATAAGATGTTATTATCCTCCTAAATTATTTTCTCAATAAAAAAATACTCATACATTTCCGGATAAAATTTACTAGCTTCATTCATATGCTAGCCATCTTCCGATCCGCATTTCAATATTTCATTGTTCAAAACAATACTATTCAAACCTTGATTATTTCTTGTGTAGAATATATGGTATCAATTAAATTTTTATAGGGATTGGAAAAGTCATTGAAGCAGCAAATAGAGTGGGTCCATTTACCATGAAGCAAACGTCGGTATTATTTTTTATGTCGACATTATATTCTGATATAAACCTACACTTTCATTTGGATTATTTGTTGTTGACCATCTTTGTTTCCTTATCATTACCTGGTAAATATATTATTTTATACGATAAGTAACGTGTGTTAACATTCCAAATATAAATCATGTATATGTCAATTATGCAGGCTTTATGTTTGGTTTTTTGATTGGATTGTTTAAAAAGCCATCATCAACTTAATTCACTCCTACCTCCTGTAAAAGACATATAATGAAAACAGCCTCGTAAGGCTGTACAATTGCATTTTTTTTTAGAATGTCAAATTGAATTTTTGAACTACTGTTAATAAAGACTTATATAGGAAAATTAAAGATTGCTATAATCCCATTTTCTATTGGCTCCTTATATGTTTAATCTTTGAAAATTTTGTTACTGTAAATATTTCATGTAAAAAATTGGTAGGTATCATAATCAGACCCATTGATATGTTTATGCCCTTATAATGTTGTTACTATGCAACTTTGAATGATTTCCAAACGACTCATGATACCAAAAACAATGTTTGATTATAATCAAATCATCCTTAATCACAAAAATTCATACCAATCAAGTAATCCCTTACTAAAGTTTTAACCACCGATGTAATAAGAATCTCAAGTAAGTGTTATGAGCATGTATCAGTCAAGAAATATCAAACAATTAACTTTGGTACAAGATGTCGGAAACAATTGATGTGCTATTTTTCCTCCCCTTCTAATAAAACTCGAGCACGAGGTTTAAAAGATCGTTCAAAATCAATCTCATTTCAGAAGGAAAGGGATAGAACTAGAAACATCGGTCCAGGAATATTACTTAATATATCTAGCCTATTTATAGTTGGGTTACTAATGGACGGGCCCAGTCAAAAACCTATCATCTTAACTCTTTTTGTAAAAGAAATAATGTGACTAATAAAGAAGAAATGCATGAATTTGAAAAATAGAATAAGTTGGATGGCAATTATAGTTTTTTACCTGATAATAAATTATATCCAAAGGGCATTGTAGTGCCTCTTCTTTTATCTTGGAGTAAATTTAAAAAAAAAAATCATCGTTATCTTATTACTGATCACCGGGTGGGTACGAAAGGATTGACCAAGTTTAGGTGTAAAGAAAAGGGATAATGTTTTATAAGGATAATAAACTTTATTGTAAGTACATGTTTAGTCATTTATCTTTTTTTTTTTACGTATATGACCTTTAAACTTTCTGTTTTGTACACATTTAGTCACTTATGTCTTTTTTATACACATATAACCATTAAACTTGCTTTTATGTACACATTTAGTCACTTATGTTAATGGTCATATATGTAGTAAAATAAAAGTTGATGGTCATATATGTGTATGGAAAAAATAAGTTGCATTGTCATATGTATACAAAAAACATAAATGACTAAATATGTACAAAAAAAAAGATTTAATGGTCATATGTGTACAAAAATAAGATAAGTGACTAAATGTGTACCTACGATAAAATTTATTACCCTTATAAAACATTTTCCCTAAAGAAAACACAAAAACAAAATGAGCATGTTTTCTCTTCCTTTCCGTGCGCCTCCATTTTATTCTTGATATATTTAACCCCACAATCGATGTAACAATGCTCCTTGTGGATGAGATCGAAATTGAAATAAGATAACTTCCATGTGTGTATGACAAAGTTGATTGTTGCAATTTGAAATCTAGGATCGATGGTTGATGATCGTGATGGTCGATGGAGAAGAAGCAGCGTTGAAGGCGCTGATGGTCGATGGAGAAGAAGCAATGTCGTTATATAAATTAGGTTAAAAGACGGAATTCTAGTCATTTTACCTTTAAAAACTATAAAGCGTTTTAAGAGGTCATGTGGGTATTAGTGGTGTAGAAAAGCTATTTTCAAAAGCCATTTTCATCATCCATGTATTTTTTTTAATTTTTAATTTTTTAAAAAGCCAATAAATCGATTTAACTATTTTGAAACTCAAAACCAAACACCCCTTGTATTTATTGCATATTTTTTTAACTTTGTCTTTTAATTGTAGTACTCGATGGGCTCAATTCCCTCCAAACTCTAAAAGTCATTGACTTGATGATACAAGACTTGACCCATTGGGGGGAACCTGGTTGACACGTCCGGTTTAACACCCTTTAAAATTCATTTTATTTAGTTAATGAAATTGTTTCAAAAACAATTCATGTTTTAACCTTGCAGAAGAATGTCTCAATATTAGTTAAACCAAAACATAAAATACAAGTTTTAAGGGTGTACAATCACATCAAAACATATGTCTAAGTTACCACACAATTCGTGGTATTCTAAATGTCCCAACCTCTAGCCTCCAAATCGTTATCTAAGGATACCAGTAAAATAATTTAAATTAGACTAGGAAGTCTAATGAGTTAATCCGAGAATAATTACTCTATATTGAGGATGAGTTAGTGCAATAACTCTTCTCAAAGTCAATATTCCTAAAAAGGTTTTTATGTTCTTTTCCAAAATTATTTGTAAGTGCAAAGTTATTGAGAGTAAGTAATTTAATGTATTGATCTGAGATGCATATGAAACTAATCCCTACCATTGTTCTCTACACTCATAAAGTCTCACTTACGCAAATGGTTGGGCTAAAATCGAGTAAGCAAGCTTACAACCGTTGTCGGGGCTAAGACGTTCATCACCCAAACGTTTAAAGTAGAACCATAAAATATATCATACATAGAATAGGTTTGCAAGACGTATCCCTAAGATATTGTAGCTTAAACCACATCACATCACAAAAAGGGAAAATTACTCCTAAAGGTGCCTAGGCCGCATGCAAGTCACAGGCCCCTTATATGCAATGCATATGATGTATGAGTGCATAATACAATATATAAACCATGGTATACATTGTTCATACATATTTCATAGATAAAAGGTAAGTTTAAAAATATTTTACCACCTAAATAGTTGTTAAGACATGTATCCTTGGGATTACACTCACCTCTTTTCTAACCAATACTTTACAACCTTCTAGACACCTTGTGGTAGTTTAAGATCACATATAAAGGCCCAAACACTAATTTACAACTTCTCCTTAAACATTAAGTCCTCCTATCAAGTTCTTATTGATGAAAATATGTTTTCTTTCCATTTATATCATCCTTATAGTCATTAAAGAGTATATGCGAAAATTAGACTTGATTTGGACATTGGATGCAAAATTTACAACTATGTCACCCTAACAAAAGGTGAGTGACTCAACTGAGTCACCTCTTTATACATCCAAAATTGTGCTTTCTTCCTTTCCTAATCTCATACACATGTCCAAATCAATTATAAGGTTAGTATATTAATTCTAACGAGTGTTCACCATTATGAGAAATCCTACATGTTAATTATTAAATAGTAACTAAACATTTAGAATTTACACACATATAATTTCCTACTCCTAAACACCTATCTTAATGCAATCTCAAAGTTTAAGTCTAAGTACCAACTAAAAACAGTGTTCACTTAAACTAATGCTCTCATATAAACTATAACCTAGTTTAAGTCTAATACCACCTATTAGAATAAAAATACATTTAGCCCATTAGCAGGCCAGTAGTGAATACAACATCTAGGGGTGCACATACCAGATTTTGAAACTAATGTTGACCGATTTCAAAATTCTAGTCAACTCGGTTGGGCAAAAAACAAAATGGATCGAAACCGCATTTGAGGCAACATAATTCAAACATATGAAAATAGGAATCAAATTACGTGAAATCGAGTTCAAAAAACACTATACACACATACACATATATAAGAATTTTGCAATATATATTTAACTCTAAATATAGAAAACAAAACATATTCAATAAAAATTGATGTTGATATCGTCGTCGTCTTCATTATATACATAGAATATTAGTGGTATTTCGTTGTTTCAGTCATCAATGTTGTGTATATCATGGTAAGTGTTCGTGTAGGACATTCGCATATTATTTTTTTTCCATCGTGTATGTGTTGTTTGACCTTCACAATTTTGCCTCCAAGTAATGCAATATGTCGTTTGCATTCGACACCATCCAAATAGTCTTTCAAGCAAAGACATACTTCAACTAATTGTAGGTGAGTTCTTTCTTTTTGGTGATATTACCTTGCCACTAACTAGAAAAAAGCGGATTATAAAGCTAATGTAGAAATTGTACAGTTAGTAAATCACAATCGATATCGGATAGAATCAAATTGTGGTTTCTTTTGTTTTCGTGAAGCCAAAATATCTAAAGTTTTCAAATATTTGTATCCATATACAGGCCATCGGTCCCAATATACCTTTCGAGTTCTCTACTTTGTGCGCATTTAATAGGTCAATTTCTTACATGTAGTCTAATTGTTTTGTTATTATTGGAGCTAAGTGATTCCCCATATTTTGTTAGATGAATTCCAAATAATTTTGAAAAAATATTATTAAATTTATTTTGTGAGTTTGATGCAATTTTTTCTTGTCTTTTTTGAATAAACTCAAATCATAAGATATATTATTAATTAAGTTTCAACCAACATGCAAAAGTAATAACGAGAGATATTACTTTAAAATATTTCATAAAACCTTTCATCGGTTTATCACTTTAGGAAACATTTTGTTTTTTATTTCAATTTTTATTTTATTTTTAAGCACATTAGAGGATTTGGTTAAAATTAAACAACTTGCAAGATAATAACCTCTTGATAAAAAAAAGTAGTTGATTGTTTACAAACTTCAAGCATTTTGGTTAATTATTTGATAAGTAACCAAGTCGACTCTAGCTATGGCACAATCTTATTACACTCAGAAATATGGTCATGAAATATTTTTAAAATATCTTGTTATTGTAAAACATATTCAAACATGTTACACATCGAATTCCTTCGAGTTTATACGTCCCAATTCGGACCTAACCAATTCGAATTCACATCGATACAAAACTTTATATATTTATGATATCGAGCATTGCTACTACTAAAAAAATATCACATCTTATTTGCTTAAATGTTTACTTTATATATTTAATATATTTACATTCGTCTTACACAACTAATTTAATTATGTCACAAACCAATTTACATTTTAATTTGAATTGTCTATCTGTTTTAGTACCATTCCACATATTATCAAAAGATATAGAAAAACACTTTTTTAATTCAAAAGTGGCTATTTCATAATCTAAAACTCTATATAATTTTCTCCAAAATGCATATATCCAAAGAATTCAAACGCAATCGTATGTTTCATCATTTGCCAACTTTACGGATTTAGCCAATGAGCATGTAATGAAAATGTATGAATCTAATGAACTTGTGGATCTGTCTAAACATCACATGTTAAACTTACTACAAGTTATATCTTCATAACCTTGAATCACACAAGTCATACTTTTGCCATATATATAGGTTTCGTTTTGTAGGACAAAGTTTGAGAACCTTTAAATTGGTTGGAAAATCTCCAATACCAATTGAATATTGTGATTGACCACATTTTGATGACATCGTTTACAAAGAGAAGTAAATAAAATTAGTAAGTAACAGGCAAGATTGTTTTTTGAGATATTATAAAGCGTTTTTTAGTGCGCGATAAAACTAACACATACAATGCATATTTATACTAACTAATGAGGTCAAAAGGGTCATTTTGACAAAAAAAAAAGGCTAGTAAGGTAATACCGTGTTACTAAATTGTAGTGAGATTGTGTTAATATTAGTGTAATTAAGGTTAAATAGGTTGTTATATGAGTTAGGATGGTTAGAAACCCATCTGGGTGAAGTTTGAGCTTGAGAAGTGTCAAAAAGAGGCTACACGGGTCGTGTAAAAAGGCTTTAGAAACCAATCCGAGACACTTCCATACCCACACGGGTCGTGTGGAAATTGTTCAGAAAGCAGTCTGAGGATCGAAAGGGTGTCAAGCGGGTCGTTTTCACGAGCACGGGTCGTACAGCGAACATTAGCGGCACTAATGTCACAGGTGTGATTTTTAATGTGCGTTTTTGCTTCATTTTTGGAAAAGCTCATTTCGGTAACTCTCTCTCAAATAACCCTAGAAACTCGCCCTAAACTCTCTAAAGTCGAAATTGTGGCCTATAATTCAAGAATTGAAGCTAGGGTTCGTTACCTTGCGGTTAAAAGGTAATATCCTACGTTCTAGCTTCGATTTGATTGTTGATTTGCTTGGTTTGAGTTAGCTCCAAGTGGTGTGGGTAAACCACCTGCAACTAGCATGAGTTGGCTAAGCTTTCTTTGATTAGTATATGAAAGTGAGTTCTAATCCTAAGCCCTTGTCATGGGTGTGACTGTTATTACGTTTTGTGGTTGATTGAGTAGGATGTTGCAGGATTTAGGGCTGTAACTTAGATATTGATGTTATCTATTGTTATAGTTACTTTTCACACTAATTACTTGCTCTTTTGAGATGTATTGATAACTGAGATTGTTTTGGATATTGAGTATTAACCCGGGCTATTGTGATACATCTAAGGCTAGACAGGAGCACAGTACACCCGACATCAGGTGAGTAGTTACTTATTAATTCTTAGATGAACTGTGTTATGTTGAGATGTTCATTGCAGAAAAGAAGTTTTCTATGAGTTATGATAGGTATTGATTTGGTGATGTAGAACCAATCTTGAGTGTTTGAAGAAAAGAACTATAGTGTGTTAATCACACTAAGGAGTAAGATAGTCCATTGAGATTGAGTTTAATGATATATTGGGTGTTATAACTCGATTAACCCTTAATTACTCACTGAGCTCATGTAGCTCATAAAATGTTGTTATTGTTGTTGTGTTTAGGTTTCGGTAGTGGCGACCGTGGGAAACGTAGCTTGGAGGGATAGCTGAAGACTGGACTTGGACCTACTTGTTTTTTTGGATTATGTTATTGACCCGGTTTTTATGTAAACTAGTTTGAAAACTCGATGTACATAGGCTAGAACTTAAACTATGTTTTTGGTAACATCTTATATGACTTGTTTTTTTTACTTTGATTACACCTTTAAACTATGTGTTGTTTTAAGAAATTCAAGGTGTAATTTAAAAGTGAGAAACCGGGTGTTACAAGTTGGTATCAAAGCTATGGTTTAAGGGAATTAAACCTTGAGATGAGTTTAGACTTAAACCAATGAGATGGAGAGGTCCCAAAGAGTCTCGAGTAGCTATCCCTCGTGATGTACTAAATGAGCTGATTCTGCAACCATATTGAGTATTATGGTGGCAATTACTAAATGAGTTGATTTTCTTTTTCAATTGAAATGAGCACTGGAAAAGAAAAAGAGCAAGGTGATCCGCCGAGAGATCAAGTAGGATCACAAGATTCGGGTAGGGAGTGCCAACCTGAGGGAGAGCGACCTCCCGACATATAGGGTAATCTGCAAGTGATGATCGCAGCTGAGGTAGCTAAGGCGATCAAAGAGATATTACCTACTTATTTAAAGCCTTAAGCGGAGGCTACAACTGGAGGTACTTCGAAGCAACCCCCGGTCCAACCTGAGCATAGGGAGGACCGCGAAGAGATCTTTATTGAGACGAGTGGAGCATGTCACACACCGATCCTTGGCGGAATCGATCAAGGCGTGATATATTGTTCAAAGTCTCATGACAACTATGTTATAATATGATTAGATTCAATTAAGTACTAAGTATGCAAACAAGATCCACAACATACAAATACAAATCCAAATACAACAACATTTATTACATCATATTTAAATAGTCTTGTGGGTTTCCAAGGTACACCCTACTTTTCATCAACTTCATTCTTCAAATCTGCATCATGGGTAAAAACAGGTCAACTACGAGAGTTGGTGAGTAATCTAGTTTTATTAAAGAAAATTGTGAGTTTGAATAATTTGAAATTTGTTTTCTTTTGAAGTTGGCAAGCAACTGTTATTGAGATAACAGTTTATAAATCAAAAATTGATTAACAAATGATAACAACAACAATAAGTCCTCACCCTATATATACATATATATGTATATATATAGGATGGAGCATCTAATCATCATACACACTCAACCACGTGCAATCAATCACCTTAGCGTTCCAAGACGGGGTGGTCAACCCAATAACGCTATTATTGTCCATAACGTACCTCAAGAATACGGGCATAGTCATGGAGATTAGACTAAAAATGGTAATGCACTACATGTACATGTAGCGTAAACAAACAATAATTATACAAATAATGATTCACGTATAAATGTCCCAACAATGTCTCAATGGTGAAAAAATAATAAAATGAAGTTGGAGCATATTAAAACCACATGATACACCCCAAAAGTATTGAAAATTATAAAATATGGGGTAGATTACTCACATTAGTCCAATAAGGAATGCGCGTGTTGTACGATAGACGGCTCGAGTCAAAATGTCGTAGAACCTAATATAATTAATAGTTTTGGCTTAGGAATCGATAAACGGGAATATAGTATTAATAAAAATAATTAGACACATATTCTTATATTAGATGAATTAACAATAATCCAAATTTTGTTTTGAATATTAATGTATTCATATGCTAAATGAATTTTAAATTGAATTAATTACTTTGCTTAATTAATTTATATTTTCACTTTAGGCAAGATTTTAATAATTTCTTATTAAAATAATAACTAGTCAAATTATAAGTATTTACAGATTTTATGTATTATAAATAATTATTTATATGAAATAATCATTAAAAATGCATTTTTACATGCTTAGATATTTAGGAAAATGGTTTTAAATACTAAACAGTAATAAAACATTCTGAAATTATCAGAAAATCATTATTTCATAAAATAGTAATTACTGTAAAATTTTCATATTTTTCTTAACTGCTTTAGTATTTATTTAGTATTTTAATAATTAAACCACAACAAATTTCGGGAAAAATAATAAATGATTCCCAAAAATTCTGGAAAGTTAACCATAGTTTGCTAACATTATATTGAGCCTACTGTAAATATTTTGGATATTTTGGACTATGGGAAGTATTTCTTATATTTTTCATTATTAACTAATCAATAAAATCATAAATAATAGGAAAATATTAAGAGAATTTCATTAGACTTTTTATTTATGATTAACATGTTATATATGATATTATGATAAGGTTTTATAATTTTTGGACATGTGTAGCTATTTATTATCAGTTTAAACCATTAAATAATCATTAAATCAGGAAAAATAAGAAAACATTCTTACAAAAATCTGTAAATTTCTTCATGGAGTCTTTAAAATGTTAATAAGGTGCGAAAAATATAAAATCTAGTTTTTAACATACATAACTATATTTTGCAATTTATATATCTACAACAAAATAAAATACAAAATAAGCATCAAACAGTAATATAAATGCATGAAACTTTATAAATCCACTTTAATCAATATATGGGTTGTTCCAAAATTTTCCCAGAATTTATTGACTGCAAAAAGTATTTTATGTGAATTATTGCCCTGTTTTATTGCAATAATTATAGTAATTCAATAAAAAGAAGTTATTTTCTGAAAATTTCCAGAACTTCTTATTTTATTGATGGGATCCTGAGAAAAATAAGGTTTATGCATAAAATGAGTTTTAGATAGTTTGGTGGATTTAATTTGTTTCATTCATGAATTTAAGACTTTTAACAACATATATTGATGAATGCTTCAAGAGGGATGGAGATTTGAGTATGAGAGATTGTTCTTGGCTGGAAAATTGATATTTCTTGGAAGAATTTCGAGATTGAGAGTGAGAGAAAGAATAGAGAGGGTTTGAGTGGTGATGAGAATAATGTGTTGGGAGAAAAATGAAAGGAAAGATGATGGGAGGTGTGAGTGGGAGACCATGGAATAACTTTTGGCTTTTGGTGGTCTTCATAATTTCCCACTAGCACAAGCATCTCTATGTAATACACTAACTAATATAAAAATTTTATAAAATTTAATGTAGAGTTTATAAAAATAGAGTTTTATAAAAAAATAGGTTATTATTTGATTATAACAATCTACTTTGATTTGAAGTTTAATTATAGCATTCAAGTTTGATTCTTTTAATTTAATTAGAGCATCATACTTTGATTTGATTTTAATATGGTATCATAATTTAATTTGATTATAGTTATAACGTTATACTATGCTATATTGCTATTAACGTCAATTTATATCGTATTTGTATGGGTTTTGATCCTATTAGCGTCAAGTAAGTTCGAGTAGGGTTTATTAAATTTCCAATTGAGTTGGGTTGACCCGAATCCATTTTAGGCGGATGTCACAGAGCAAAGGCGCCAGAGAAAATAAGGAAGTGTACTTATGATGTATTTCAGAAGTGCAAACCTTACGGTTTCTTTGGGAAGGATGATCCCATAGCAGCCAGAAATTAATTGACACATGTTGAGAAAATATTTCATACAAGCAAATGTGATGAGACATATAAAGTTGAATTTGTAACAAATTTGCTAAAGGAGGCGGCGCAATTCTTGTGGGAGAACACTTACATAGAGTTAGGAGAGAGCTTGGCGCTTACTTTGAGTTGGGAGCAATTTAAACTTAAATTCATGGAACATTATTATTCCAATATGGCTATGAAGGGTATAGAGGAAGAGTTCTTGAAGTTGCAGCAAGGGTCAAAAACGGTACAACAATACACGTTGGAGTTCAATGAGAAAGAGAGATTTGCGCAACACCAAGTGGATACCAAGGAGCGGAGAATGGATCGTTACATGTGGGGTTTAAAAACCCAGATCCGAGAGTTCTTGCAAAGTTCGAGATATACTACCTTTCAATAAGTTGTAGAGGCAGCGAGATCAAGAGAAAGGGAGTTACAGAGACAAAATGAGGAGAGGAGAGTTGAAAGAGAGAGTGGACGATCAAAGAGAAAGTGGGAAGGTAAAGCTGGAGACGGTTCCCAGAGGTCGCCTACCACGGGTTCTCAATTCCGTGGAGAGTCAAAGAAAAACGAGGAAAGATGGTGTAAGAGGTGTAGGCGAAAACATACTGGGGAGTGTGATTCCCGAGCTCCACCATCAGTTTGTTTTTAATGCAGGAAAATAGGGCATATGGCCCGACAATGTATAGAGAGCCGTCCAGTTTGCTTCAATTGTGGAGAAAGTGGGCATATTCACCCCGGGTGTCCGAGGATAAATTCTGAGCCCCAAAGAGAATCACAAAGTCCGGACATGGAGGAGGGCGAGATCGAGATGATCGGAGGGAGAGAAGCGGCGACAATGTGAAAACGAGAGATTTTCAGTTGACTGTCGATGAGGCACGTGATTATACAGATGTTATTACATGTATTTTTAGCTTGAACTCTTCTCAAGCTCGAGTACTTTTTGATTCTGGTGCTAGTGTGTCTTTTATGTCGGTGTCTTTTGCATCCAAATTGGGTGTTTCATTGGTTAAATTATATGAGAGTGTAGTAGTAGATGTAGCTTATGGGAGGTGTGTTCTGGTAAAGAGTCAATATGAACAGTGTCAGCTTGAGATCTACGGGGTCACTTTCCGTATTGATTTAGAAGCCGATCACTAATCATGAGTTTGATGTCATAGTCGGGATGAATTGGTAGAATGATTTAAGCTCAATATACAAGTAATAAACTTGGTTTGTGATTTGCTCGTGCAACGTCAAGACCCCGCGCGGCTCAAAAATGCAATGAGCTCTCACTAGGAGGGCGGTGTTCATCGCAGAGCTCTCACGCCACATAGGACATCGCGGTGTCCTCTCTCTTCCACACCGGAAGGCCTTAGAGAAAGAAAAAATAAAGAAGAAGGAGACTTGAATACTTAAAATTCTGTTTTATTTAATTTTATTCTATAAGTTATGAATCGTACTTGTGAGTTATATTAAGTAGTTGTATTTTTTTTTTAATTCTTTTATACGAAATTATGTTTTGTCACTTTTGTGAATTGTTTAATCAGAATCTGCTTTGAAATTTCATTTGGTCTCTTCGTGAGTTATGTAATAACAATTCAAATGCCAAATGCCAATCCTTTCTAATAGTATTATATATTATAACACTCGATATTTATCAGTTTTGTGAGTTTTGCTTTTGAGTTGTACTCGAAGGTACTTACACATCGTTTTCTTCTTCAAGTTAACGACAGAAGAAATAAAGTAAGATCTGATCGTATTTGGGTACGACAACATACTTTACACAACTTCAATTTTGATACAAATTATTTTACTTGTTTAACTTTAGCTAAAATATAAAGAAACAACTCCAATTTTGATTAAATTAATATACTTTTTTTGAGATATTTAAATAATAATTTAGAAAGTAATACTTTACAAATAAAATCCATAAAAGCCTATTTATTGTTTAAAAATGGAATGTCAAATTTTCAAATACAAAATCCGTATGTATTGTATAAGTTGAGATTATTTGTGTTGAATGGGTTGGGGATAGGTCGGAGATATGCTCATTTCCAAAGAAGAGGGGTTTCAATTTTCCGAACATACACCCACATCCGTAGGGATGAGGGTGGAGAGAGGGATGGTCATCCTGTTTGATATGAGTTCGTTACGGTAAGTTAAGCTTTAAGGGTAATTTTGTAATTTTTATTAGATCTTAGTTATTTTTGTTAGAAACAACTTTTTTATTGGTTTTGAAAAAATCCGAAACCAAATATATCGTCTCAACTGAATAATATTTGGTTTATTCGGTTTTCAGTTTAACAAATTATCTGAAATACTATTCGGTTTGGTTTTTGGTTTCAAAAATTGATTAAATAATTATATATTTTTTAATTTGTAACCCTGATTTCGAACTCCAATTATAAGTTAAAAACTATTGTGAACATTGAAAGTGAAAGAATCGGTTCTTTCATACTCCTTGTTCTTCGTCCTTTGGTCCTTCCAAAGTTCCATTCTTCTTGCAATGGTGCTACGTCGAGACTTCCAACTTCCAAATTTGCATTGTTGCTATTGGGTCTTAGGTTGGCAAGTTGGAAATTGGCATCAAGATTCAAATCTACAATTTAGTTATCAACTAGGTGAATTCTCGTGTGTTGCGCAAAGTAACACTATGTAGTTAAAATTTTGACAAATTTATGTGGATGAAATTCAGTATATTATTAACATTAACTACAAAATAATAATTTTTACATTAAGTTAATACATAAAATTAAAAGTGCTTTCTATAATATGATAATCAACATGAATAAAATCAAATACAATTCTTGATTTAGTGTTACTTTTAACTATTGTTATGATTAATTAATTAAAAATTTACTTATCTGATAGAGTATTATTCTTAACCATTGTTATGATTAGTTAACTTAAAAAATTATTTTTAAAACATAAGGAAACACGTTTACATAAATTACCTCAAAATCTAAATTGTAAGAGAAAATAAAACATAATAGAAATACAAATGTAGACTATTTGAAACATATTGTTATGCAACATTACTTTGTAGGACTCATCGAGTGTAAAAAATAAAATTTGAGAATTTCATTAGGTACATTTGAATGGTAATATAATTTGAAATAAATAATTTAAAACAGTTGACATAAAGGGCTTATAATTGTTTTTGATGAATATTAAGCAAATTAAAAAAATATCATTTTCGTAACTTATAACATGTTTGATGGTAGCTTTTTATGAATTATTATTATTTTATCAACAACTTAATACCAATAGAGTGAATAAATTATTTTGTTAGTTTTCATTGGCCTTAATATTTTTTAACCATTTATATATATATATATATATATATATATATATATATATATATATATATATATATATATATATATATATATATATATATATATATATATATATAAACATTAGATAACAGCTTATAACTTTACTATTTTTCCTCTTAATTATATTTTGAATTATTTTTTGACTAATTAATCTAATATATTATATACACAAAGTAAAGAATCGATATTTCTATAAACACATATATTTAAAAAGCATTTTTAAGTCGATTAAAATGACATATCAAATATTTTTTAAAAACCAAAATCAAATGAGGGTATTTTATAGATCATATCAAATATGTAATATAAATATCTAATTATTAGGGAAAAAAACATCTAAAAAAACTTATTGTATTAAAGAATAAGTTTAAATATAAATTTTCCAATTTATATTATTGTAGATTTCATGATATTCGTAAAATTAAATTTTGATAAGGTTGTTAGGGCCTTAGTTTTCCATTACTTTCCACCGAGGGTGTGTCATCTACATTACTCATGGTAAGTCTTTACCATATCCTGAAATCATTTACAATTTAATATTTGACTGTTCTTTATATATTATTAATGCTATCTACCACCGCCGAACAAACATTTTGCTTATTTAGGGTTTTCGTTTTGTTATTAGATTGTAAAACGGCAATAAATAATATAATTTTCAAATATAAAATAGGGTATCAATACACTATATTAAAATGAAAAACAAAAATAGAAACTCTATTAATATAAACAATATGAAAATTACAAAAGAAGTTGAGCAAGAAAACAAATAAATAAATAATCATATTAATAATTGACCTCACCAAAAAATATATAAAAAAAAGACATTATTGTAAATCTCTTTACCGTTAACATAGACCTTTTTGTCATTTCAAATTTCTTTTTCACTATATTATCCTTGAAACTCTAGTTATCGATCTACTTCCATAAACTTTATATATATATATATATATATATATATATATATATATATATATATATATATATATATATATATATATATATATATATATATATATATATATATATATATATATATATATATATATATATATATAGGATTAGGATCAAATGAAAATCTTTTTTTGTGAGAACCAGGGGAACTTTTGACTATTTTTTTTTCAAAAAAAAAAAAAGACTTAGTACACTAAGTCGCTTATATTTAAGACATTTTGTCAAAAAAAATTTGAAAAATATGCATATACGCAATGTGCACATATGCACAAAACGTGAACACGTATACATTCGAAAAAAATGTATATGTGCACATTTCGTACATGCATATTTTATTTTTTTTCACATTTTTTTGACAAAATGTCTTAAATATAAGCGACTTAGTGTATTAAGTCTTTTTTTTTGAAAAAAAAATTCAGTCAAAAGTTCCCCCGGTTCTCACAAAAAAAGGGTTCTCATTTGATCCTAACTCTCTCTCTCTCTCTATATATATATATATATATATATATATATATATATATATATATATAT
Source organism: Cichorium intybus (assembly GCA_023525715.1). Taxonomy (NCBI): domain Eukaryota; kingdom Viridiplantae; phylum Streptophyta; class Magnoliopsida; order Asterales; family Asteraceae; genus Cichorium; species Cichorium intybus. The sequence goes on from CM042009.1 coordinate 133,035,291, forward strand.
ATATATATATATATATATATATATAGACACACACATACACACACAACTTTATATCAACCAATTATGTACAATAAGTTGTTAAAAGCATAAGAACTTTAGTATTAAAGTAATATGCTAAAACAATTGGTGATCATTTTTTAAAGACATTTGGAAAGTCATTGGAAAATATAAAAGGAGATGAGAGTTTTAAATCAATATGATGCTTGAAAATGTGACTCAATCAAAATATCCAATTAACAAAAAAGTTAATAAAAAATTAATTTCTATAATAATAAAAATTTTCAAATGAGCTTGGTTTTTTAATTAGTTTAGTAAAAGTTTAAATATAAAATTTAAATCAAAATATCCAATTTGAACATAACCTAATAATAGAATTCATTGAAATAATATGATTATACAATAATCTTTTATTTATTTATAGTTATTTTTAACTATTAATGTAACACCACGTTGGTTTCGGTGAGTAAATTTACTATAATCATATTTTAATTTCAATGTGAAATTAGGTTATAAAAGTTAGATGGTTTTTAGGCATCTAATGTAGAAAGTTTGTGTGAAAAACGAGTGAAAAGAGATAAATCGGGTCGCGTGGATTGAAACGGGTTGAGTTAAAAGATGAAATCAACCCTTAAAGATCATTTTAGAAGAACCCGGGTTGTGTTGGCCAACCCGGGTCGAGTTAATGCCTTAGAATATCATCGAAATGGAAACGAATCAAACCTGGGGCGGGTTTTAAAACCCGGGTCGTGTGATAGTAGAAACCCGGACCGGGTTTTGGAAACCGGGTCGGGTTCCGTCAAAGTGCAAAAATGGGCCAACGTCAAACCGGGTCGTGATGTCGAGCCAGGAGCGTGTTGCGGGTCGGGCTGTCAAACCCGGGTCGGTTTTGTGCCGACCCCACTCATTTAAATCATGATTTTGTCTCATTTGGTCATTTCTTTCTCGATCAAAAACTCTCCAAAAACCCTAGAAATGTTCCCTCTTGGTTCTTGGATCAAATTGGAAGCTTAAAACGAGTTGGATTGAAGTGATTTTCAGTATTTAGCTTATTGAAGGTAAGGTATTCACTTCTATCCCTTTTGAAAGAATGATTTTGGTCATTTGAGTTGGGTTTCGAGTTGTGGTAAAGAACCACCTAAGAATGGTTGGAATTTGAACATATACACTTGGTTAGACGTGTTGAATGCTTCTAATTTCGAGCTTTATCCGTTGTGACCAAGCTTTAAGCTTGATGGGTTGAAAAACAACATTTTCACCTTTGCTTGGTGTAAATGTGATCATGTAGGTGCTGGGAAAACTTGAAGGATCGTTGTAACTCTTGTGGTGTTAGCTAGGATTGTATAAGTCTTCATTACCAGGTGAGTAATCTCTCTTATATCAGTTGTGATATTTGTATTGATTGAACTCTTGAAATTTGAAATAGCTCTAGCATTTGAATTGGTGAACTATAAGTTAGTCAATTACCCAATTGGTATGGTATAACGGCCTATACGGCTAGGAGATTGGATTTCGTATCCAAATGTTAACGACCCTTCGTGGCTAGGAGATTGGATTCCATATCCAAAATAAACGGCCCTTGAGGCTAGGAGATTGGATGTAATATCCAAATAACGGCCTATACGGCTAGGACATTGTATGTGATATCCAAATAACAAACAGCCCTTGAGGCTAGGAGATTAGATTGATATCCAAATGTTGACTTAAACAGGGAAGTACATAGTATAGAGTTTTAACAGCTTTAGTATATGTTTATACATTAAATTGTTTATATGATTACTCATTGAGCTTTATAGCTCACAGTATTTGTGTGAATTGTCCCTGCAGGTGAGCGTGACCCTGTTAAGGGTAAAGATGTAGCTCATGGATAGGACTATACGTTGTAGCGGCCCCGGCTTAGAAGGAGTTTACTTTTGATATATACTCCTTGATACACTTGTACCCTTTTGTTATAACCTATACACCTAAATAGTTAGTTTTGTATGTTTGAAACTGTGTTTAAAAATGAAAATTTTATGGTGTATTTTGTTAGAAAAAGCCAGGTGTTACAATTAATTGGTAAACAATTTTGATATACATATTCTATTATCATATCGTTACAATGGAATGCATTCGTGGGTTACTTCTGAATTTGACATTTTGATTTAAGTTATATTTTTAAAACTTTACTATTTTAAATAATTTAATAACTCTTTTTTTTTCAAAATTTTCATTATATTTCAATGAAATCTATTTTTAGGTTACATTTGAATTAAGTATTTTGATTTAAGCTTTATATTTAAGCTTTCACTATTTTTATATAATTATAAAACTTGCTCTTTTAATTTTTTTTATTATTATAGAGAATAGTTTTATAAGCTTTTTTGTTAGTTTGATATTCCGTTGAGGTTTTATATCTAATATTATATTTAAAGGATAGTTTGAATACCTTTTAAAGTTTATTTGGTATTTTATTTTATATATTGAACTTAATACTAAATTCAAACTAACAAATTAAATATTTCGTTAAAAAAATTAAGTATACTAAAATTGTGTTTTGAATTTGACATCATATTTGAATTAACTAATTAAGTCTATTATATAAAAAAAATATAAAGTTAATACTAAGATTTTGAATAAAAATGGATTTAATGTAGTAATTAAAATGGGAAAGTTGAAAAGTTTTAGGGTTCAAATGAATGTGGTGATAGAAAAAATGTTTCTTTTATAATATATAATATATAATATATAATAGATAATACATAATAAATATAATAGATTAGCAATTTAATATTTTTATTTAGTTATCAATTTTTATTTTAAAATTTTAAAAATATTTATCGATGGTTATTCAGATTTAACTGAAAACTGAACTAAATAAATAGAAAACTGAACATTATTCAATTCCATTTTGGAAGCCAAAAATTGCTTAAATTGAACCGAACAAACCGAAAAGCGAATAACACCCCTGACTTTTCCTTTCTATATATATATATATATATATATATATATATATATATATATATATATATATATATATATATATATATATATATATATATATATATATATATATATATAATATATATATATATAGAATCAGGATCGGGTGAGGACTCTTCTTAAAGTGAGGACTTGCGAGAACACCTTAAAAAAATTGAAAAAAATAAAACAAAAATATAAATAATAAAATGGATCATAGTACTACATCGGAGAAAAAAAAAAGATTCAAAAAAAACTTTTGGATCATTATTCTTTTATAATGAAATAATGATCCAAAATAAAAACAGAAAAATTGGATCATTACGTTTTTGCAATGATGCAAATTTTTTTTTTCAATTTTTTTTGATAATGAGATAGTACTATTCTCGATTTTATGATTTGTATTTTTTTTCAATTTTTTTAAGGTGTCCTCGCGAGTCCTCACCGAAAAAAGAGTTCTCACCGGAACCGGACCCTATATATATATATATATATATATATATATATATATATATATATATATATATATATATATATATATATATATATATATATATATATATATATATATATATATATATATATATATATATAGGGTTAGGATCCGGTAAGAACCGCGAGGACTCTTATTGTCCAATCACTCTCCTAAGAGCAATAACGTCAAACGTCTTCCTTCAACGTGACACAATCATGTGCGATGCACGTTAACGGAACGAAATACAGACTCAGGGTACGATCATATGTTACTTACGTCCGTACAACATAATTTAACCGGGTTTTTTATTTATTTTCATTTTTATTATTTTTTTAATATTAGTTTTCGTTTTTTTTTTCAGTTTTTTGTTTTTATTTTAGTTTTTTTTTCAGTTTTTTTTCGTTATTTTTCTAGTTATTTTTATTATTTTTTTTACTTTTGTCGTTGTATTTTTTTAACTCGTTTTGGATCTTGGAACATAATGAATTTTGAATCTTGGATCATAAGTTTTGAATCATTTTGCCGTTGTATGTTTTTTAACTCGTTTTGGATCATAACGAGTTTTGGATCTTGGATCATAAGTTTGAATCATAAAACATATTTTTGTTTTAATACATTTGGATCATGTATATTTTTTTGCTATTTTGATGAGTTTTTTACTTAAATATATAAATATGAACACTTTAAAAACCTTTTTTAAAAAAAATCTTTTTGCAAACTTACTAATATAATATCTACAATGATTCCTTAAATTTTCATAATTTTTGGAATTTTTTTTATTTTTTTTATAAAAATAAAAAATAAAAAATATTTTTTTCCAATTTTCATGATGGTGCTTGTTTTGTTGAGAATTAAATTTTAAGAACTTTGGTTTTTTCAGAATTTTTTTACAAAGGAAAAAAATGTTATGGCCCAAAAACAAAGTTGGTGGAATAAAAAAAATCTAGCAAACGAGATTGTGACAAGTGTCGCAATGGTAGTGGGGTACTCGATCAGATTACTATATTACCCTTCTTAATTTGTCTTATCCATCCATTAGTTTTAATTTTTAGACAACTAGCCCCTTAAACTATTAAGATGTGTCATTTTTTTCACATTGAATCTAATCCACCCAATTTTCATGATTAAAGGTTCAGATTTGTCCTCACGGTTCTTAAAGAATTTTGGGTTCCTACACGATCCTAATTCTATATATATATATATATATATATATATATATATATATATATATATATATATATATATATATATATATATATATATATATATATATATATATATATATATATATATATATATATATATATATATATATATATATATATGTGTGTGTGTGTGTGTGTGTGTATGTGTGTGTGTGTGTGTGTGCGTGCATGTATATATATACACAGACATACAAACCATTGTAATTCTTTCAATTTAATTGACAGAAATAAAATTTAGAAACATTTTCTCTATCTCAAATTTCATCATAACATGGTATCAGATTTGGTTGATCCATCTTCTTGAAATGTTCATCTTCATCTCGCTCTATTTATCTTCGCTTCTCTTATCAAATTTGTAA